>CP050236.2:13053000-13653000 GCA_012066045.3 Morus alba
CAAGATTTTAGTATAGTCACAAATCACCATCAAATATAAGATAAATTTTGATCACCAAAAAAATACTTAATCCATCAATAAAGATAAATGAGGCGTAAAAGTGAACAAAAGTACCAAGACCTGAAGAGGAAATACCCGCTCGACATATTAATAATCAAAAGCGATAAAAACTTGTTTAATAAAACCACTACAGTTAATGGATAAAACTAATCGACTGAAACTAAAATATCCAGAGAACTAGAATCATCCGCAACACTATATAGGATCAAACTCAACCGACTATACCCACCATCACCATAAAAGAGTGAGGTGATAACTTTCACTATTATATTATACAATAAAAACATAAATCTAAAAAATAGGATCAACATTACCTTTATTACATTAAAATAAAAACTAAAAACAAGACAAAATTTCCAAACACACGAAGTAGATCATTGTCGATAAAACTAATGACCATGACATAAAAGGATCGTTACTTCAATTTAAAAAAAAAATCAGAAAATGTCGTGAAAAATTATGAAATTTTGAATATTTACTCTAGAACTTGATATTTGTTTTACAATTATAAGAATTATAGATATTTGTTTTACATACGTAACGATTCTAAAAAACACATCTCATGTGTGTTGGTTGCTTAAGGGTTGGGAGGATAATTGGGAAGTTCGGGCCTATTCACGGTTTCTAAGGCCTCGTTCACTTCAAGAATTTGAGTTTTCAATTCGAGCTGAGATGTGACATTTTTTAAAAATTTTTCAGTGTAGCAAAAAAAGTTATAAATAATGCAATCTAGACTACCGTTTTTTACGATTACCATTTCTAAAAATTTCCTAAGCAATTGGGTACAGTTTTTACTTTTTAATAAGGAAAAATCTATTCTACAAGCCCGAATGCTAATTCCGAACGTATACGTGTGTTTTGACTGTTTTGCCCTTTTTCAAAAGTTGCGATAAAAATTCATAACTTAGGCCTTGTTCACTTTGCGGATTCGAAGTTTTCAATTCAAACTGAGATGTGACATTTTCTAAGAGTTTTTCACTGTAGCAAAAAAAGTTAGATGTGACATTTTCTGAGAACTTTTTACTGTAAAAACCTAAAACTGAAAACTCAAATCGGTGAAATGAACTAGTCCTTAATTTGTGATCTGAATTTGGAAAACACTCTTCCGCAAACTTGTACAGCTTTTCATATTCTAAAATTGTCATGTTTTGTCCAAATACAACTAATTCAGTCATAAGAGGATGTGTTTTTAGCCCAAAACCATGTTTTAGTAAACAAAAACCTAGTTTTGGTAATGTGGTTAAAACTGCATGCATTTTTGGAAGGAAAAAAAAAAAAAGTTAATTTTTGTAAGGAGCTGACATCTATATCTAACATCTTTTAATTTTAACCAAAGTTAATTTATGGCTTCAACATGCGCAAATCCTTCTCTCCTGCTTAGGACAGTAAGGGGAAGTAGCGACATTTCGATTCCTTTGTGGGGTCGAAGGCAGCCGCTCCAGCAGTTTTAGTACGTAAGCTCCATTTATTTTACCGATTTGAATTTAAAATTTGAGTTTCGTTGCAGAAAAAAGACTCTCAGAAATAGTCACATTTAATTTTTTTTACTACAGTGAAAAGTTTTCACATAAAATCACATCTCAACTTAATTAAAAAAATTAAATTAACAAACTAAACGAACCCTTAATTAATGCCCCAGCCCTTATCCCGCGATGAGGAAGTAGATGCTATAAGCCAACTCCTTTCCTTCTGTTTGAAGCTATCAAAAAAAGTCTGATTGCTTAAACATTCTCGAATGAACAAAAAAAGTTACAGTTTTCAACTTTGTTATGAGCAGTTAGATTGCACTGGCATTTTTAGTACCAAAAAGGGGCGTTACAATATATCATATATATGTTGGTTATTTTGATTTTATTATAATTTTAAAGCATATTTGTAACTTTTTTTCTAGTGAAAGTAATTTGTATTTAATATATACAATAGAGATGGCAAAAAGGTATAAATAGAGAGTATTGTATGTATTATATTTGTGAAAAAAGATTTGAGAAAAATATTAATAATTTATCAAGGGTCCTTTTATGCTGTTAGGACACTTTTTTCGGTACCGTATTGAGAGATATATTTTAACATTTTAAAATTTCACAAATTTCATAATAGAATTTAAAATTTTACAAATCACCGTTCGAGTTTGCAACTTTGTCGTTAAAATTTGTAAATTTTAACATAAAATTTCATAAATTATTGTATTTTCTGACACAGATATCGAGAATATTTTTCCTGACAACATAAAAGAATTCATTTATCAATAATTCAATCCATTTATCAATTATTCATAGTGGAGAATACGTTTCGAAGATTAGACAGAGAAATTGGTGGAATTAATACTATAAAAAGAAGGTAATATTTGACTACATTTTACACAAATGTTTTTCGTTTCTAAAAATTTATTTTGAGATTTTCTATTTTCATCAATGTTTATATTTGGGATTCATTTCCAACGAAGCCCACGTTGCAAGTTTAAAACCGAACAGAATAAGAAATAAAAATGATTTAGAACCTTAGGAAAAAGTTTATGTAGGCCTTTTAAACAATTACACTTGCATCTTTTAGTTGCTATTCAGCTCCGTTCATTTCATTAATTTGAGTTTAGAATTTGAGTTTTACTATAGTAAAAAGCTCTAAAAAACAGTCACATTTAACTTTTTTGTTATAGTAAAAAACTCTCACATAAAATCACATATCAATTCAAATTAAAAACTTGAATCAACGAATTGTGACATAAGACTCAATTAATGCATTGACACTTTTTCCCCCCTAGACTTTTCAAATTGTGATAACTTGTCATCTAACGTCTAGGTTTAACCAATTCAACCTACAACTTGCTAAATTGTAGTATTGTGCTTATTTTACAATCATATTTGAGGGATTGAGGGTTGGGTTATATGCCTATGTTAGAATTTGAATAAGGATTTTGAAAATTTTACCAATCGTGTTTTTTTTTTTTTTTTATCACTAATATAATGCAATCATTAGAAGAATAAAAAAAACATGTTTGGGCAAATTTGAAAATCCTAATTCAGATCATTAGCAAAATGTACCGCATTGTAACAATTTAGCTGAAGGAAAATGAGACAAATATCACATAAAATATATGAGTCTAGATTTTTATCTTTTACTTTTAATTAATATCATTTTTAGTTAAATAATTATAATAGTCAAAATGATATTAATTAAAAGTAAAAAGACAAAAATCTAGACCATGCATTTTAAATGATTTATCTTTAGGTAATTGGGGGAGGGTGAATGCATAAATTGCCAAACTTAGAAGTTTATTGCTATGGGGCAATTTGATAGAGCCCAAAACGTTCAGTGGTTAATGTGCTAGATACTCCAATTAGTTTTTTTTAATTTTTTTAATTTTTTTTTTTTTTTTGGAAGATACTCCAATTAGTTATTGCTTGTAATTGCATCTTTTTTTTTTATATTAATTTTAAAAACTTTTTTGGATCTATTTGGAGTGATTTAACTTGTTTTTCGAATCGTTACTTTTCCTTAAGTTTCATGAACCATATTCATGTCTTATAACACATCTTGTTACTAAAAATGTAAGCAACAAAAACCCCAAACACGACAAGAGTTCTTGTGGAATAAAAGAAGTTAAAAATTTATACATTAATCTTTATTTTTTTAAACTCTTTAAAAGTTGCTTCCTTTTTTTTTTTTTTTTTTTTTTTTTTTTTTACGAGAGCGTGCTTAAGGGCAAAGTTAAAAGAAAATTATTCAAGGCTAGAAGAAATTAAATTAAGTGCACGTGTTCAACAGTTATAGCAAAATTAAGGCAATCTTTATTGTTTTATTCCTTTTTTTTTTTTTTTTTCGAACAGTTATTCGAAAGAGCATTACAAGATATTTAAAATAAAATATCAATTATGGCAAAATTCTAATAAAAGAATCTTTGAGGTGTAAAATATATAACGTTTGGTTTATGTATTCAAAATCGTGATTAAGAACTATTCTCGTTTTACGTGTATTTTTTATGAGAAAAAATACTGTAAATAACTATAAATCATAATTCAAAATAAAAAATAAATATAGAAAAATGATCCTAATAACGAGGAGGCCGTGACTCAATGACCTTAGGAAGTTGCCTTAATATAGCCTTTAATTTAATCCAATATGATCCCAAGACCTTTTCCAATCCTCTAAATTCAATGCCATGGATAAATCTGGCAGCAAAACTGCATTGTTTCTCTTCTGGTTGTTCATATTCTCTGTTCAAATTCCCTCAACAGTACAAGAAAGACAACAGATTGATCAAACGACGGAAGAGAATTTATCTTTCACAAAGGCAGTGCGGCGCACAATTTCACTACTGAAACATTCCCATCGGAGTTCCTCGGAGAAGATCAAAACTGCCATGCATGAGATTCAGCTTCAATATTTCCCTCCAAACTTAGAGTAAGTTCTTGTAATTTATAATAATAATCCCATTTGCTTATTCTCATCGAAAATGCGTTCTTTAGCGAGCTTTCGGGGTTTGTTTTCAGCTTTAGGGGTTCAGACAAAGCAAATGAAGGGATGATGAAAGATGCAGTGGGGAGAAGTTTAAAAACTAGCCAAGAGACGGTTAAGGTATCAGCTGAATCGGCCGCTGAAGTTGTTGGAAAAACCATTCACAAGACAGCAAAGAAAGCGAGCCAAGGTGTCTCTAGGGAAAGAATCTGACGCAGAACTTGTTTGAAATAGTATTTTAAGAGTATGAGATATAATACCATGTTTATTATTTATTTAATAAAAGAGTTTATTTATTATTTTATGTGCATATATTAATGAATATTTTATAAATATTAATGAAAATTTCATAATTATTTATGTAATATATAAGTATTATATGCAAGAGATAATATTTAAGTATAATCAAAACGATATTTATAATGAATTTAATTAAAATATTACTAATACATGTTATACACGTATAGAATGGAATGATATTATCCGCACTGTTAATATGGTGAGATATTAATAAGTGTATTACGTATAATGAGATTGTGTGGAACTGGGAGACAGACAAAATATGAATTTATGATAATTTCCGTTAAGTATAGAAATTCTAATTCAGTTCTATTAATGGTCATATATGGAACGATCTCAATCTTGAACTATTAGAAGACTCTTATTTATGGATTTGTTTCTTTTGATTTCTCAGTACATATTCCGAGATGTTGAATCCTATTTCTTGTATTTTAGAGACATTATAAAGTGAGTAGCAAAAATATTATTATACAAGATGAAATCTATTCATTATTGAGAAAGAAGTAGATAAATAATTCTTTCAAGGGTTGATTCAGTACTTAGACTAGTAGGAGCTTCGATTCATAAATTTATTTTATGAATCACCGTCTATTAGAGAATTAACGATACTCAAGAATAAAGATATAATTAGAGAGGTTAACGGATTTCACCTAACTCTAATTATAAATTATTTATGGAGGATTGATCTATATATAATGACTATATCAAATAGACACTTCACAGTTTAGAATTAATTTATATCTATAATTACGAGAGTGCAATTCTAAGTTTATAATGGAGTAACTTTTAGAATTAATATAATTAATTAATTAATTAAAGAGTTTTAGTTAATTATTAATTTTATTATAGCTCAGAATTATAGGTCCATTGGTCTTTGCATCGTCCTTATAATCCTACAAGATACTAGGGGCAAAATGAAAATTTTAGAATTATGAAATTCTAAAATAAAACGCTTAAGAATAATTAATTGAGAACTAATTATAAATTAAATAATGTGATTATTTAAATTTAAATTTTAGAATACACATGTGGAGGTGTCCACATGGTGTACACCCAGGACATTGTGAATCCCTCTGAGATTCAGATGCTTACTCTCTAAGTTATAAAATTGATTTGTTTGATGAGTTGTCCAATTGAAATTCAAATTAAATTAAGTTTGACTTAAATTAGAATTTAAATTTGAGTCAAAATTAGACTATAGGATAAAACCAGAATTGTCTTCTTCCTTATCTACTATATGCGCCTACCACAGGGAATAATCTCCCTATGGTGGCCAGCCATATAGGATAAGAGAGTGTGTTTTTATTTTCAAAATCAATTAGAAGTGGGAGATAATTATCAAGTTTTATCTTGGATATAAAGTTTAAACTTCTTCTAGGAGCCTGATTATTACTCTATAAAATAGGAGATTGCAGAAAATTAGAGAACACAATTTTTGCTCTCCCTAGCATAGGTGGCCGAATTTTATAGAGTGAGGAAAGGAAAATTTTTCTCTCAAATTCTACATAGTGCATGTGTTGGTGTTCATAGAAAACTTGAGTGTTTGTTTGCTAATCCTGTTTTGTTTCAAGTGTGCCCACACACACGTCTTCGTAGATTCAAGGAATTGACGAGAAAGATTTATGCCTCGTTTACTTCGCGGATTCAAGTTTTCAATTCAAGCTAAGATGTGACATTTTCTGAGAGCTTTTTACTGTAGAAACCTAAAACTGAAAACTCGAATCGGTGAAGTGAACGAGGCCTTAAATATTCTAAACTAGCTTGGAACAAAGAATGCTCGTGGTCAGAGAACTCAAGTTATCGACCTAATTGTTCGCTAAGTAAATAATTTAATTTAATTAATTTATTCATGCATTATAATGTAATCTATAAAGTATCTCAAAATTTTGTGAAATTTTTTGTTATACACAATCCGTTAGATACACGCATTGGAAATCGTTTTCAAAACCAACAGAAATTTGATCAACTTCAGTTCATAAAATTGCAAAGGTTCTCATTGGTTAAAGATAAGAGCTTGTAGTAGTTTGGTGTCTTATAATTTATCTTGAAGGCTTTTCTTGGATGTGAATGGATTCGATACGTTTAAATTGGTCTATGATGACTTGAAAATATGTGGCCTTGATTTTGAAAAAGGTTTAATGCCAAAAATGGAATTTGCAAGAGTGCTAATTTTAATTGTGTAAAGTTGCCTAAAATACAAGAAAAATTAGCACTCCAAATTTCATTGCTGAAAAAAAAATCTCTGGCGATTCAAGTATGACAACCTCGCTCTCTAAGGATCTGTCCAGCAATAGAGAGAATAGCAAATGAAACAAAGTTGCGGAAGCATTTAAGATTAGACAGAAAATAGTTTGATAACCTAGAAAAGGAAAATGGCAGAAAATCACTTCTAACATCACCTAACCAGTTTTTCTTAAATGTGATGAGAGGATCACTGGTAATATCATGTTCTAGTAAGTTGGCTAAGCACCTAAAATCTGGAAGGAGTTAAAATGGAAACTTCTGAAATTCATCCCACACTTGCGTGTAAAATTTCAAGATCTATATAACAGATTGCAGCAAAGACGCTTATAAAACAATCATCGAAAATATTCAAGTTGATGCCCGCGGCTTAAAATTGATTTCCAGTTAAAGCACATACATAACCGTCAATTGATACGAGCCTCATAAATCGGAGTAACAAACACTACCAACAAAAAAACCGGAAGACTTACACATTTCATCATTCAAGATGTACAAGACCGAACTAAGAAGACCGGGAAGCAGAGAGTTTAAGACATTCACTCTGGCATCTCCGGAGGCAGATATCATTCCAATTAGGCACTTGATGTTGGTTAACACAAACGGTGCGGGCACAGGCATCAGCACAAGCATCAAGCTCAGATATACCGCATACAGTGACACATGTATCAGGAATTGGATCCTTTGAAAACGCCCCAACCCTTTTCAGCATTCTCTTTGACGTACACACCCTCTCACAGACGAAAATCTCATCAGCACTCTTCTCCCTCCCCCGAGCGCTCTGCAACCTCTGCTCTTCTGCGTGCCTTTTCTTCATTCTAAAAGCTTGCCCCGCGACAACGGCAGGGACGGCGGCCAAGAGAGACCACCACACTTCCACCATCACTGCTTAAAAGGTCAAGCTCTTCTCTCCCCTCTATCTTTTCTGCAGTCCTTAACAAAGATTTGAATCAACCTTATGGTCACAATGACATAAATCCTTGGGTTAGCAACAAATATCCATGAACTGAAAGAATTAGAACATACTCACCATTAGAACTTGCAGTTAATAAGAACATTCTCTATCTGAATTTTCAAAGGAAAAATCAAGAAAACTCGCTACTCTTCTTGAAAAATACTTCTTTGCAATACCAATATAGGAAATGTTTTACAAGATAATCTAGAGATTATATATGTATATGTGTGTGTGTGTGTGTGTGTGTGTGTGTGTGTGTGTGTGTATTATACACACATATTAAATTGCATCACATTTATACCTTCAAAATGCAAATTTATGATCATAATAAAAACTGTGCCCTCAAAGAAAAAAGAACACAAAAATAAATAAATAAATAACTTTCTAAGAAAAACAACACTTACCCACTTGGTCATGTGAAAAGCATATACTTGGCTCTATTATTCAAGTATGCTTTTCACCATAACTGTGAGTTCTGATGGTGAATCTATTCTAATTCTTTCTTCATTTTTTCCCCTAGTATTGTAATTACAATCTTAACGATTTCTATCATTCATGGTAACGAGCAAAGAGATCTTTATTTATTATTTTTTTTTATAAGTTCCTTTATTGTTCTAATTTTAAATTTCTGATATCTGGTTTGAAAACCCAAAATCACACCACTGCAAAATAATTTTTTTACCACAGAAATCTAAGTCAAAATTTTTGGACCAAAATCAAAATTAGATCAACAATGCAAAACATCACGCTATAAAACCAAAACCTCGTGGGAGGTGTTGCGACACTAGAACTCGTTGGGTGGTCATCGAAATACAGATCAGAGTCGATCTCCTTCATCGCCAAAATAAATAAAGATCTAAGTTTATGCAATCATAAGAATTTACATATTAACAGTACTAGTAAAAGCATTCCAACTCAATTTCATCATCTATGAATTATTAACACTTACAAAGCTCAATACAACATAAACACTGATCAAACCTGCCTTGTTTTGAGGCCATTTTTCTCTGACCAAAATTCCCACTAATAAAAAGGGGGAAACACCTAATTTTTCTATAGAAAAAAAAAAACCTCCGCAATTTAAATCCTTAACATGTTTCTCTTATGGTTTCCAAAGCAGGTTTCCAACCTCTGCAATATATATAGCCCCTCGAACGACTCAGAAATCCGATGTGGGGTGAGATATTGGGGTCTTTTTTTTTCCCCTTTAGGATTTTCAGAAATTTCCAGTAAAATTCACAAAGTACTTGCTTGACCACTTAATCTTATTGAGCTCAACACAGTATTTTCATGAACAGATCATTTCAGACAATCTTTGACTCCGTAAGTAGGGCTTCTTATTGAGAAAAAAAAAAAAAAAAAAAAAAAAAAAAAAAAAAAAAAAAAAAAAAAAAGAAAAGGAGAGAAATGGAAAATACCTGAAACGGAACTGCCGAAGCAAAGAAGAAGAAGAAGAAGACTTCCCGAAGGCCGATCCGCCGAGAAGAAGAAGAAGAAGACTTCCCCAACGCCGAGAAGAAGCAAATAATAGGGCGGAGATAGTCCAGAGAGTCCAGGAGATGACGGAGAGAATAGGGCGGAGATGAAAGAAGAAGAAGAAGAAGAAGAACCAAGGCCGCAAGAAGAAGCGGCGGCGGAGCTGTCTGGAGAACAGGAGAAGGAGATAGCGGCGGGTGAAAATGAGAGAGAAAAGCAGTAAAAAAAAACAAAAGCCTAGCTAAGAAAAGGAGTATATATTATTAAGTATTTGACTATTTTTTTCTTAAAAGTATATAGTTGTAAATATGCAGGTCTGTTTAGTTCGCTGATTCGAATTAAAATATGAGTTTATATAAAAATATAGTAAAATAAATGTGGCCGTAATAAACGAGTTGTAATTGTATTATTTATTCGTGTTACTCAAAATAATATATTTAATAAACGAGTTATGGTTACAAGTTGGTTGGTCAATCTGAAAATGACACGCTATTTAATCGCGTTTAACGAGTTCAACTTGATTTTGACCTAAACCTATTTATAATAAACTCAAACTCGTTAATTTTGTGAAAGTTTCAAGTCGTGTCGTTATGTCGTTATCCGGATTACCGGCCTTACATTCTATTTAATAAAACATGAGATTTTTTAGCATTGCTTGCATAATTTATCATTTTATCTATAGACGCTTTTAAATACTGTTGGTGGTGCCGGTGTCGACTATTGTAGGAGGTGCCTCACAATCGCGTTTGGGGGTTGTGATAACAGATTAGCCCTTGTCCTCAATTGGTTCAACAAGGTATGATCTTTCCCATTTATTGAAGTTTTATACACCATTTTTGTACTATATTTGCCATGGTTACACTGCAGTTCTTCCTCGTTTTGAATGGTTTGATGATGAGCTATTGGTTGTTGTTTGCATTGTGATGTTGTCGTAATGAGCCAACTATTTCATTTGCATCTACTTTAGTCTCTTATTTGTTGTTGTATTGAGCCCACTATTGTCGTTTGCATCTATTTTAGTCTCTTCAATGTTGTTGTATTGAGCTCACTATTGTCGTTTGCATCTACTTTAGTCACTTATTTGTTGTCTTACTGAGCCAACTATTGTCCTTTGCATCTACTTTAGTCTCTTCTTTGTTGTTGTACTAAGCCCACTATTGTCGTATGCATCTACTTTAGTCACTTCTTTGTTGTCGTACTGAGCCCACTATTATCGTTTGTATCTACTTTAGTCACTTTTTGTTGTTGTATTGAGCCTACTAATGTCGTTTGCATCCATACACATTGTTTCTCGGACAAAGAATTGATATGAACCTTTACTGTGTCATTAGTGGGTATTAGGTTTGAGACCTATTGGTTCTGGTAATGTATTTGAGTTGTCCATATTTAGATCCCTAATTGTAAGTTATTGTGTTGTTGTTTGTAATGGGAAATGGCAACTTCCCTACTTGATGTTCGCCCCAGTATCTTTCTGCCATGGCACTTTCCTGTCAATATTTATTGTCATACCTCACATGATTTAAAAACAGGTAATGTTGGTTGTGATGAAATTGGTTCAAAAATTAGAACACTCGTTGTAGTGAAATTGGTACTTAGTAACCGCTTCATTGGAATGTAATGGACCCTTTGATGTGTAATATGTCCCAGCAATTGCCGAGAGGGAACCATTAACAATCCTAATCTTTTTATTCCATGCGCATGGGTTATATGTTGAGAAAAAATGGGAGCAACCTGTCATATGATAGGTAGCTCTAGAATCTATGATCCAAGAGCTATTTTGTTTAGGATTGACACTAAGGAAGGCTAAGACAAGGTTACATGTTTGGACAAGGGAACAGGAAGGAGTTGATTGGTTTATTCGAATTGTGGAGACTACGAAGTTTGTGCAGCTATTCTAATTGCTCCTTCATGAAAGGAAGCCCTTCAAGAGTACTATGTTATCCCTGATTTTCACTGGTTGTTTGGGCCGAGAAAGCCATGTTATCAACATTCTTCTTCTTTCAATTCTGCGGTTTTTCATGAATCTTCCAACAATTTTCACGCGTATGCCAATGCATTTTACAATGATCGCACCAAGGCTTTGTCTTCCTGTCATTCTCAAACCCATTCCTCATTGACACAAGAGCAGAATTGTCAGTAACAGGTTTGTCATCTGCTTCAGTTCTTAACATAACCTTCCTCCTAGTATATTCTCTCATAATTTTAGAAAAGGCCTCTCGCAGAGTTGGTAAAGGGTTTTTTTCAAGGTACACTCGATCACTCTCTTCTTTTTTCATGAATGTCACGCTATCAGTCGAAGAGTCCCACTCATCATTATAACATTGATCTAACTCTTGTCATAGGGAAACCATCTCATTATAATAAATGGTAACCTCACGCTCACTCTGTTTGGATTTCCACAACTTGGTTTTCAATTCAAAAATTTGTGAGGAATTTTCAAGGTCAAAATAGGTATCCCTAACCGCATCCCAATTGTCTTTTGCAGTAGGAAGAAAGAGATATGATTTACCTATGGTCGACTCCATGGAGTTGATCAGCCAAGCAATGACTAAGGAGTTGTTCGATCTCCATGCTTTCAGTTTTGGGTCTCTATCTCCAGGGTTTTTTACTTCAGCATTTAGATGGCCGAGCTTCCCTCTTCCATCTATGGCCAGCTTCACAGATTGTGCCCACTCTAGGTAATTTTTTCCGCTCAACTTATGGGGAGTCAATTGGAATGAGAGGTGAGAAGAGTTGCCCCCTTGTGCCATGGTGGTTCGGCCTGGTTCACCACGATTAGAGCCTTCTGCCTTAGAGGACACCGAGGATCTTCTTTCTTCAGTAATGGTTGCCTCAGCTATGAATTGAGAAAGTTATTTCAGCTCTGATACCATGTAGGCTTCAAGGTAGAAAGGAAAGTATTTTCTCATTCATATTTTTTGTACAAGAGTTACAATATTAATAATGCAAACATCCCACGGAATAAGGAATGGAAATCCCTTGCTTGAGGGAGATCCTTATCTCAAAGAATCTCTTCAAAAATTGAAAGAATAACCTACTTTCCTAATTTATTTCTAAGCCTCTATTAACCGGATTGGTACATTTCCGGTTAATAATTCTAGCCTACTTTCCTGATTTCGACATTTATTATAAATTAAAAAAATCCAAACTTTTTGGGATATTAGTTTTCCTCAACATTGTCCATTTATCTTATATTGTCCTATATTCAGACAAAATTTTACAAAAACGCATAATACTATAGTTACTAAATTAAAGGACATTGCAACTAATTATTTCAAAGAATAAAAGAAATTGCAACCTTTAAGCCGTGAAATATTGTATAATAGTTGTCCCAGACGTAGCTTAATAGTAAATTGATACCCTCCAGACTCCATCCAAGTCAACATATATTTCCAATAAAAATAATATCATCCACAAAAAATTAAGGCAAAAAAGATGTAATATCAAATTATTTGCACACAAGCATAAAGTTTGTTATATTTGCATTGGAATAATTTGCTTGGAACACATACATCAAATTTACTTACATGCATGCATTAGTATTTAATTTGTATTCTTGTATAAGCAGTAATTGTAGTCACTAAAACATGTTTAATTATTATGAGCTTTGAACTTTTAACGATGATAAATGTCGTCACTAAAAGATAATTTGTAGACACAACAACATAAGTTTTTTGTGGATCTATAAAGAGAAATTTTATATATAATGGATGAGTAATGTCTTCTTCTTTTATGAAGCAGAGAGACAGGGTAAATGAGGCAAAAGAGATGGAATTAGGACCGACAATAGAAGGATTATATGGAGGATTTGCTCGGTTCTACTGAAGTTTGCCCCCCTTTTTGTTCATTGCTGGATGTTATCCTTTATTGCCATACAACACATAAAGATTGCTTCTATTCTCTATTTTTTTTTTTTTTTTTTCAATCCGAAAATCACAATTGTTTAAGGCTTTCTCACACATGAATGTGGGAAATCACAATTGTTTAAGGCTTTCTCACACATGAATGAGGGAAAGTTTGATGAGTATTAAATTATTAATATTAATGCAAGGGATATTATGATCATACTTTTTTGATATGAGTGAGTATTAATATTAATGCAAGGGATATTATGATCATACTTTTTGGATATGAGATATTCTTGTATCAAAATGTGGATGGCAATGTAAAGGTAGATATGTGATAATAATTATATATATATATATATATATATATATATATATATATTCTCTCAAAAAAGCCAAGGAAACAACTTTTCAAAAGGGTGTTTGGAGGAGATATCTTTATGGACTAGGTACTCGTTTGCAAACATCATTTCCTTTGAACTTAATCAAGGAAAATGGTTAATAACATAAATAATAGATGTACTAGTTTTAATGTAAAAATTTGATGATGTGGCAGGATAAAAATTCAATCTCATTAATTGTCATAAATACAATCATCATATAATTATCTTACAGTCAAAATAAGAATAACTATTATAATCACACCCTATACATCTGTGTGTATTTACACACACACACACATATATATATATATATATATATGTATGTATAGTAGTGATCTCATTTTGTTGTATGATCAAACTATAAATTTCTCTTTAGTAATTTTGATTTAAAAAATATGGTAAACATCACAGTTATGTTTGGAGTTGTTTTCATTTTTGTTTTTCACGTTTTTCGAGAAAAAAAATAAAAACATGAGAGAAATAACGTTTGGCACAATTAAAGACAAAAAATGAAAATGAAAACAATTTTTTTAGTTTAGTGTAAAATAGGAGAGAAATAAAAAATGACTTTTAATCTTTTTTCATTTTTCATTTCCGTTTTCTCCTCTCTCGAGTAGAGAGAGAGAGAGAAACATTAATAGATTTTTTATACTGAAAATAATCTTTTAAAAAAACTACCAAACGCATTTTTAAAAATGATTTATGTATGAGATTGAAAACTTTTTCATTTTTATTTTCATACAAAAAAAAAAAATCATTTTAAAACTAGTTTTAAACACACCCCACGTGTCGGTGTGTCATGAGAATTGAAACATTGTGAGAAAACAGAATCTAGTACATATATTCTAAAAAAATTTGTTATGAACACTTGTCTTGCAAGTTTTGCTCCTATTCAGAAAGGGGATAAATTTAACTTCATACAATGTCCAAAGATTGAATTACATGATTGTAAGCGGATAGAAGATATTCCAAAGACGGATGTTTATATTGTGAGACTTTTGTTTGCACTCTGTAATTTCCTACATCCCTCTCCAAAACACAAAATTCGTTTGGAAACCATCATGAATTCCCATGCTGAGATATTAAGGTCGCCGATAAAGCGCATAATGCAACTAAAAAGAACTTGATGAAAATCTAGTGATTTAGACTGTACGAACCAATAGAAGATCTTACCTTATCCTAAAGACTAGTCCAAAATAATCTCGTATGAATTATCGAATCATAAATTATGTTCATTTCACAACTCAAATCATGAGTTATGACTTAAATTATGACTGGAGTTGTGTGTGTGAGAAAAAAACACTATGATAAAAAAGTTAAATTTCAGTTTTTGTAAAAAAAAAAAAGAAAAAAACTGTAACAATAAAACTTCGAGTTGTGAAATGAACAAATTCATTAGTCTTTACACGTAACAAGAGAAAAAGAAACCAGATGCACAAACCAAGTATATATATATATATATATATATATATATATATATTTTTTTTCAGCAGTTTGGTTGAAGAATTGAAGCCTTGAACTTGGAGACTTTTTCAATCGAGAAATGAGAAACAAATACAACAGCAAGCGTTGTTTGGTTTGAAAGAATTGCCCGTATCATCGGGTTGAAAAATCAATCATTATAATTCTAGTCCAAACAGAGTACTAGAGCATGTACCACTTACAATGAGGGGCTTGTAGATTTGAAAGAATCAGTGTAGCAGATTCCAAATGAACAAACAAAAGAACATCAGAACATTTTCATCATTATAGACAAGCTATCAAAGGCCAAAAAAAAAAAAAAAAAATACATACTTTGTCGTCTTGAAATGTGAATATAAACTGTAAGACTCAACCCCATCAGACGTTAATATCTGAGCGTCTTGATCGGGCGGTACTGCTGACTTCGGCGGAACCATTCAGAGCAAATCTAGGCAGGCTATAGTTCTCAGAAACCGAAACCGGCTGCTGAGGGTAGAGTGTCGGGGGTGGAGTGAGATTGCGTTGAGCTGGGAGAGGAGGAAGCATGTTGTATTTGTATGGGTCGCTGCGGACGCTAAAATCAAATGGAAATTGGGTGAGCGTGGATGGAGAAGGATAATGCCAACCAGCAGAGAGAAAAAAGAAAAAGAAATTGGCCCATAACAGAATTCAGAGATTGACAATGACTTTGAACAAACTCAAATTTCGCCAACGAAATTCGTAACGATTAATAATAACAATGTAATCGTTTTGGAAATATATAATACATGCTCGTTTTGGAGCCAGCATAACCATGACACGAAATAATGACGAAAACAATGTAGACAAATTCCAAGAATTGAGTTTTCTAAACTACCTAGTATTCTTGTAATCGTCATCACTTGAATTATCATCTAATCGCTGAACAGGTCTTTGAACTGGAGAGATGGACCACGAGTTTTGAGCAGGTGATTCATCTGCAAAGTACCTTCTCCTGATCAACTGAATCATATAAAACCAAGACGTTATTTTATCGTATCGTAGGATTCAATGATTCATAAGATTCAAGAACATTGCATGCACGGCACATGATCAATGGTTCCGTATACATGAAGAACGAAATGGCGAGAAAAATGAGAGGATAAGAACACAGACCATTCGGAAGAATTTCATCACGGCTTCCTTGTCATATCTTGCTTCCTTTGCAGCCTGCATTAAGGCTCAAGTAATGTAAACCACAACAGGTAGCAAATATAACTAAAATAGCTGACTACATGCAGATGTTGTACATTAAAGAAGCATTAAGAAGAGGAAGTGATATGACGATTTGTAATACAACCTAATTCAGGTTTGGGTAAATGCTCCTGATCTAGAGACAACTGGCAACCCGGGAATAATAATAATAATAATTTATTTGATTTCTTTCACCTGATGTTAAGACATGCAAAAGCAACAGCCAACAAAAGCATCAAGAACCAAATATCACAATTCCTTCCCTGCTGGTAAAGGTCACGGCGCATGCAGAAGGGTTTCAAAGCATGTTACATTCATATAACTACAAAACTCGAGAACTTCCGAAAAAGTGAGTTATATGAACCCATAAACTAAGGAGGACAGGAAAAAGAAAGGGGAGATCTCAGTGTGATTGGGAGGGATGAATAGCAAGACGCTTTCCGGAACACCAAGTTACTATCATCAAACAACTGCACTTCTATTTACATGCAAACTGTAATTCCTTGTCAGTAACCAAAAATAAGAACATTATTTTCACAAATCAACGGTGGATTTCCTTTATAGCAGGCATGCTACGTCTCCAATATAGATGCATATACGGACACTTGCATGTACACCAAAATATCAAAAAGTTCCTTTCATACCAACACAAACAACAGATTAGTTTCATGAACTATCAAATTACTGTGTACTTTAATTTGTTTTCAAGGGATAATTTTCCCCATACAAGCGGAAAAGTTTGCTTCTTACCGCAAGAAGCCGTCCAGAACCAGGAAAAGTCTCCGTAAGTGGAAGTTCCTCACTGGATGGGAGCAGACCCTGCTTTTCAACCCACTGACGAGCAGCGTCAACAAGGTTTCCACTACTTCCTCTTGTGCCCTCTTTTGCTGCAACATCGGCTTTGTTACCAATAACAATATAGGGAACAGGAAGGCCCCCAGGTCCTCCAGATCCTAGAGGAGCTGAAAATGTCCCGGTTGAAGCAATCTCAGTTGCCCACTTCTGCAAGCTAGATTTTGTCCTCCTTTGAGAAAGATCATGAACAAAAATAACACCTGTGTATGAATGCAATGGAAGAATTCAGAACTAATAACTAGGCAGTCGGTGATTACAAAATTCTGTATTTCATGTACTTTCGAATTTTATAAACCACCAAAAGACCCAACTCCCCACTCAAGTTCCCAAAGAAGATCAAGCAACATCACACCAATTCATTCTTCCTTTCCTTTATTTTATTTTATTTTATTTTTTGTTTAATTAGATTTCTAAGTTATTTATTCAACTAGTCATTATTTCATAAAATAAATGTATGAAATTCTTGAGTAGTCCACTTCCCACATGCCAGATTCTTACTTCAATGTTGAACTAATCTAACTCTATTGGCATAAGGTGCTTAATGGCATGTTTACCTATGTGTAATTGGAATAGGCATGAATTGGAGTGAGCAAAATTTGGAATGGGTAGGATTCGGAGTGAGGAATCGGAGTTAGAATAAGTTTACTTAGTGACAGAATTCAGAATCAGAGTCATTCCAAATCTTATTCATGCTTTTACTTACGCCTAAAATCAAAATGAAATAGTGTAAAAGTACTAATATACCCTTTAAGTCAATCTTATATTTTTATTTAGAAAATAAATTGTGTACTTATTATATTAAAATTAATCATAATTAAAATATTTAGTGTAATAATAGGGTAATAAAATAATAAATATAAATTGTACAATTATTTAAAAAATAAAAATAAATTGTTCAAATTTAAATAAAATAAATAAAAATAAAAAATAGTGTTAAAAATTAAAATATATTATTAATTTCTTAAACAAATAAAGTAAATATTTATTATATTAAAGTTAACAATAATTAGGTTAATATTATAATATTATGCAAATAAAATAATAAATATATGTTGTAATTATTATTTTTTGAATTTTATTTTGAATTTTATATTTATAAGTAAGATAGGGATATGATAGTAATTTGATGTTAATATCAGGAATGTGAGTCTCAATCCCAAGGGGGCATAAGAATGCCAATTCTATTCCTCAATCTCAAATTTGAGTGGGGCCCATCATTCCCACTCCCATTCCAAGATAAAAAAGAACAAGTAAACATGAGATTGACTCTCATTCTTCAATCCTAGTAAGTAAACATGCCATAAAAGGATTTCACAAATTTATTATTCACGTATGAATGAAATCCTTGGCAAGTCCCTGAGGCGAAGGCACCAAGAAACTTATAATGGGTCAACTCAAAATCTGCCATAGTTCTCAACCCATTTAATTTTATCACTAAATAGAATAATTGTACATAAAAATTGCAATACACGAGGCCAATCGGAGACTGAAGAAATACATCAGACAGTTACTGTTGGAAGCTAATGTTAGTTTTGAAGCCTTTTCACTTGTTCATATTAAACATACACAACTATTTACCAAAAAAATTGAATGTTTAAAAGAGAAGGAGTTTTGCTACTTGCCATTAATTTGTGCATAGAAAAGTGATCGACAATCTTTGTATCTTTCATGTCCTGAAACATCCCAAAGCTCAACGAAAAAATCTCTTTCGCTGTCACCTTTGATGCTGCTTGAAGAGCTACCAGCATTTCCGTAAGTAGTGTGCTGGATAATCAGGAAAAAAAAATGTTTTTTTATGAGCTCCAGACTGGTTACATGCGTCCTTTCAGAATCAGGAAAAAAAAAAAAAAAAACTCAATTCTTACCTTTACAGCAACTGTACATCCTATTGTTTGTGGAGGGCGAACGATAGAAGAACCTTTGAGAATCAGATGCACAAGAGATGTTTTCCCAACGCCTAACAAACGATCATAGCAGAAGTTGAACTTTCATATTTACGCTTGAAATGGAAATTTGCAGTCCAAGAAACTTGAATATTTCTTGAAATGCAAAAGATCATTAAATAACCTAAAGTGAATTACGATTATATCATCATTATCCGAGTACTTAATCCCCAAACAGATATTCTACTTCCGTGTTCTACCACCTTATAACACACTATGTGCCCTGAACTAAACCGTGTGCAAACCTTGATCCACCAATTTATTCGTGACACTATGAGCATAACTGCATAAGTCTACCATAGTTAAACTTCTAACTCTGCGACTGTTCAGCCAACTAAATAAATAAGCAACATAAAACATTGTACCTAAAACAGAAAACATTTGATTTCCAAATTTTTAGAAAGAAACAAAAACCAACAAACATGTGACATGCAATAGAAAAATACATTTATGCCTTAACAATTAAAATTAGCAGAAAAACACACACAAAGTGGGTTACAATTCCAGAAGAAATTACAATTCCATTTCTTCCTTATACAGATCAGTATCTGATCCGCAACAAATTATAGTTCTGTCATTATTCTTCCATCTAAAAATTTCAATTTCCTTATTCTGCATCCTTACAACATACTAAATGCCCCAAACAAATCAATGTGCAACATTGCTCCACCAATACATCAAACAGCCTCATACATGTAACACAAGTTCTTGCGAACGGATTAAAGCCCTAATCCTTTACTAACGAGAGCAATAATATAAAACAAAAGGCAAACAAGAACACACACGATTTGGAGTGGTTACCCTCTACATCCGACCTCAGCCGTTATAGAATTTCACCTTTGACAAGAAGAGATTACAAGAGAATCATACACTCACACTGTTCAAACTCTCGTGTTTCCACTTTTCATCTTAAATCTCTACTCCCTGAAAATTAGCACTCTCCCAATACAAGTAAAACTAGGGCAACCCGAAATACAAGTGTAAAACCCTCAATGTACCCTTAATAAAATTTTGGTTTGGGGCGGAGAATTAGAACACCTCTTCCAACCCCCACCCTGACCTTACCCCATATGTCGATTCGTGCACTAACTCTGCATATGGCAATAATTAGGTTCCACAAACGCAAGAGTTCTGACCATTCTCATTGTTCTAACATTGGCAACATAAATTTGTCTAATCTACTAGAGATAAACCTTTAAAGCAATTAGAACTGTACTCCGATTTGATACCAATTCATCTCCAAACTTTCAGGAAGAGTCTAAAACTAAGAAACACACAGCACACAATGAAAGACAAATATTTTATATACTTAAACACATAACATACAATGAAAGAAAAATATTTTATACACACCAAAACAGATCAAAATCTATAAAAATCTGCAGAAACAAACATAAACTGGGTAACACAATAAGAACAATAAATTAATTAACGTACCTGAGTCGCCAACCACAAGTACTCGAACCTGCCCACAGGGCGGTCCTCCATTTTGCTCTTTGCTCTCCCTGTCACGTTCCCTCCAAAACATGTTTTTTTTTTTTTTTTTTTCCACAAAAACCCGCCCAACAAAAATCACCTCAACAAAATACTCCAAAAAAAAAAAAAAAAAAAAAAAAAAAAAACAAACAACAACAACAACTCTTTTTCTTTAAATTTTTGGTTTCTTTTTCCTTACAAACAATCAAGCCCCATCAAACACACTCAAGATCCAACGGTCGAACTGGTTGTCTTCAGTTTCAATCTAAAATCCATGTTACATTGAAATCAGCCCGAAAATAGAGAACCCATTTCCAGAAATGTCACAACAAGGAGACAAAGAACACAAAAACCCAGATCCAAGAAATTAACAACTGGGCTTGGCTCCTAATTCGCAAGCGAATAAGAAGAAAGAAGAAACGAGATCTGAAATGAAAATATGTAGGATTGCAAACTATTAAGGAAAGATGATTTGATTCGTTTTTGTTTATTTGTTTGATTTTTACTGCAATAAGCAAGCCGACGAGGTTAAACAAAATTTAAAACGGTTTGCGAAAATTGGTTTGGATCGGTGATTAGAGGGTTTTGACCGGTTATCGTTCGAACGTGAGTGCCTGAGAGGGTCCAGAAGCACTGATGTGATATTACATTGGTGAGTGATTACACGCACCATAGGTCCGTGCTCTTTCTGTTTCATATATTATTTTTTTTATTTATAAAAAACGGTCCCAAACTCTTTAAAATGTCACAGTTTAGTCCTCAATTTTTTTTTTTTTTTTTGACGAAACGAAACTATTTAAAAGAGCGTAATGTAATCTTTTCCATCAAATGTCATCTAAAAAATAATGACATAAATAACCTAAAATAATGATATTATAATCCATTACTTTTTTATAAGGTAATTTTTTAGTCTCAATCAATTTTAATACATTAAGGTTTAATCCATATTTTTAGACGACATTTAACATAAAGGACGACATTGCACTATTTTAAATAGTTTTGGGGCTCGTTTCATCAAAAAAAAGTTTAGAGACCAAATTCTCACCTTTTGACAAGTTTGGGACCATTTGTACAAATTACCTTTTTAAAAAATGATAAATTTTATAAATTCCCCTTTAACTTTATCATTTGTGTTAACATAGCTTTTGAACTTTAAAATGTGCATATTATGTCCCCGAACTTTGTTATTTGTGTAAACATGTCCACTGAGGTTAACTTCGTTGACTTTTTTAATAGAAATGCTTCTAAACATCCATCTGAATTTTGTCACTTGTGTCAATATGCTCATGAACTTTAAAATGTACCTATTTTACCTTTAAACTATGATATATCTCTAACTTTTCTCCCTCTATCTTAATTCTATCAATTTTTTAAATGAAAACATTAATATGACCATTAAATTGTTAATTATTTATGATATTTGACCATTAAAGCTTGTTAAGTTAATAAGTTTCTTAAGGTTTGTATTGCTTTTTTTAAAAGTGTACAATACAATAAATGACTTGAACGCATTTAGAATTAGAAATGTTATATATGTAAAAAGCATAAACATGTTTTATGTCGAGCACTTTTATCTAATTCAATATTAAGAAAAAAAAACTAACAAAATTCATTACATTATACAGATTTGTTCCTCATCTTTTCTCTCTTTATTATCTCTAATTAACTAATGTTTTGAGAATTAATACTTAATTAATATTTTTAGAGGAGAAAGTATTCAAAAAAACCTCAAATATCATAGATAATTAGCAATTTAATGATCATATTAACATTTCCGCTCAAAATATTGATACAACAAAATGGACAGAAAAAAGTTAGAGACATATTATAGTTCGGGAGACAAAACGAAAACATTTTAAAGTTTAAAGAGTATATTGACACAAGTGACAAAAGTCAGGAGGCGTTTATAACCATTTATGTTAAAAAACTTAACAGAATTAACCTCATAAACATGTTAACACAAGTGACAAAGCTCAAAAAACACAACATGCACATTTTAAAGTTTAGAAGATATATTGAAACAAATAAAAAATTATAAGGGAATTTATAAAATTTGTTCTAATAAACAAATACATTACATGTCATACTTAGACGAGTGCAAATAAAATGTAACAATTTTGAAATATTTTAAGAACAATAGGCCTCATTCATTTCACCGATTTGAATTTTCAGTTTTAAGTTTCTACAGTAAAAAGATCTCAGAAAATGTCACGTTAAAATTTTCTATTACAGTAAAAAACTTTCAGAAAATATCACATCTCAACTCGAATTAAAAACTCAAATATGTAAAATAAACGAGGTCATAGTAACTATAATCACCGCAACTATTATTATAATATTCGTGCTACATTATTACGTTGTTAATTATTATAATGGTTTTATTTTGTGAGGTAATATAAAAGCAACTGTGAAATGTGATTTCTATTTATAGTTATAGATTAAATTTTTTGTTATATTTCGACATAATTAATCAGATTATGTTGCGTGTCTAATTTTTTTGGAAATATGTAATAATGATTTTATTACATGGTTGTGAAGCAACCTGTAATACAGTTTTAATTTTATGAGATCAATGTTTTCTTTAGGCTCATTAGAAACGTCGTTGAAGAAGATTTAGGTCTCGATTTATTTCAATAATTTTCACGTTTTTGATGAAAAGAAAAAATGGCTCTCAAAAAAAATTGTCTTTTGACGAGAATTTTGTCCTTGTTTTTTTGTCTTAAAAATACTGCATAATAACCACATTATCAAGGTTATTGAAAATATAATTTTCTCGACCTGCACAAATAAAATATCATTAATAAATTGATCTCCAATTCCATGCATAACCACTACTTTAAAATATTCAAAGAAAAAAAATATATATCTTTATAGTATCGACAACAACAAGTAGAGTTAATATTAAAGCCCTGTTTATTTTACTGATTTAAATTTAAAATTTGAATTTTGTTACAGTAAAAAACTTTCAGAAATAGTCACATATAACTTTTTATTACAGTAAAAAGTTTTATAAAGTCACATCTTAACTCGAATCAACAAATTAAACGGACCCTAAAAATAAATAACTAGAACGATAATTTGATCAAGGACTTAGTTATAAAAGAGTTTTAAAGATAAGATCAATAGTATTTTCTACAAAGTAATATTCTTAGAGGTATTTTTTTAGAAAGTAGTATTTTTATAATTTTAGGAGACTTTACGATTAGATGTTTAATTTTTTAGGGAAACTATATCTAATTTACTATAATACAGCTATATATATAATATATAAATATATATTTAGATAGAGGATAGAGTTTTAGTTGCCTCCTATATTTTCATATTCTGCTATTTGTTAATAAAGTTTTTTGGATGTTAAAATAATCTTTTGTTATTTAAATGTGATGGAGTTTTTGAATTATTATGTTCTATTTGTAGGAGGATTCAAATTTGGTGAGTACGGAGAGAAGGGGGTTCGGGGGAGGGGAAAGAATTCCCTCCCTTAGTGTCCCGCCATTCCAAAGGAATGGAGTAAATGGACGACTTTACCATCTTTTTTGTCCCGCCATTCCGAAGGATGGAATAAAGGCCCCGTCCTATTGGCTCCTGTAGATTTATGTATGCAATGCTACGAGGGCTCCCTCTTCCTCTACTCACCTCCGGTAAGGTATGGTTAGAATTATTATTAACAGTGAAGTGGTTCACGGGCGTAAAACGCAAATGAATCAAGGAGTTCGGGAGGATGTGGTCCTTGAAACTAAATTAAAAATAAAAATAAAAATAAACAAGTGAGTGAAGTAATTCACAGATGTGAATCACGAAAGAAAATGAACTATCAAGAAGAAGGGGAGAGAGGACTCTCTACCTTTATCTCTCATCTTCCTCCTCTCTTCATTTAAACACATCTCCACTCCCTTCTATCTTCATTCCAACCAAACAATAGATAGACATGCTCCTTCTATCTTCTCTACCCCCCAATTCCAATATACTCGACGAGTTTAATAAATGAAAGAGTCTTTTATCTAAAATGTCAATAGATGGAAAAGAAAATGTGATAGCATATGAAAAAAAAAAAAAAAAAAAAAAAAAAAAAAAAAACTAAGATACAATTTTAAATTATTAAACTATATACGTTTGTGGGATAATTTAATAGGACATGATAAAATCTAAAGGTTTAATTATGTTTGATGCGAGTCTTTTGTTTACCCTACAAAAAATTGTCCAAAAAAGAAAATGGTCATTATTTATTGATAAAGGTGACTTTTTCTCATCTTTGTCATTCATTAAGCGGGACACCTAACCGTCCAATTCATGGACTAGAATAATATGATTAGAATTATTTTCGATTTACGTGTATTTTTTATGAGAGAAAATACTATAACGATCACGAATCATGATTCGAATCAGAGAACGAATCCTTCTACCAAACATCACATAAGTGTGTAAGTGTGTGCATTCATCCACTAAATTTAAATTTATGGTTTTTTATTATGTAAAATGAGAGTCATAAGTCTCATACTGTATAAAAATAAAGTCCAAAAAATAACATTGTCAATTCCTAAATATTTTAACAGGTGATAAATTAATCTCTAAATTTTAATTTATAATTATTTGTCATGAAATTCTTGATTTAGGGACTAATTTTATAAATTGATAACGTCTCTCTAAAATTACAAGGCAAAGAATATGATTGAAATTTTTTTTATATATTTATTAAAATTAAACTAAACTCTAAAATGATATCTCTTCTCCAAAGAAACTCTAACCGTCATCCCTCTCTTTACTCTCCTGATTAATTCACTTATACCGTTTAATGTGTAAATTAAAAGCTTAAATATTTGCACATACGACGTATATTTGAATACCAACTATCTAAAAGCAATCTTCTTCTAATTATTTTTTAGGGACGATATTCTTCTAATTCGCCTCATTTTTATGTGAGCAATCGTGCAAATTTAGTTGGGTACCACTTTTAAAATATGTTATTCAATCGTATGATTTTTATGTGTAAATTAGACTTAAATGATTGTATATTTGAATACTAACACTTTCATAGCTCATTTGGGTTACACAAATCAAAAGATAATATTGTTGGCAAAATCTGAAGCTCGGGTTTTCTCGTCCCTAATTGACCCATTAGAAATCCAGTTCTTGCGAACTTGACAAAATAGACCCAATCAATCATTATCCACTTGGGTCCAATCATGTACTTGCAAGCCTGGACTTCTTTATGGTGGCATATGCAAAAATTTAACATTTCCAAAGCTGATTCAAATTCAAATGAATCTCCCGAGGACGTTTATTTTATAGATTCAGAATAATTTTTATTTTTTATATATTTTTTATGAGAAAAAAATATTATAAAAAATCATGAATCATGATTTAAAATTAGAGAAGACTACAGAAAATAAACGTCATATAATTCATTTTAGCCTCGCATAATTACTTTGCAACTTAATTACAATAACACCATTTTCACTATATTTTTAGATACAACAAGGATCAAATATTAAGTAGATTTTTTGTGAGGGGAAAACCAAAAAGGACCTGGCTAATGAACTGTATATAATCTAGGAAGAAGAGGAAGAGTTTGAAGAAGCTTGGAAAGACCAAACATTTGGGACCAAGAGAGGCATTTGGTTGTAATAAACCACACCAGGACTCTCATGATTGTGCACTCCCTCATATGTGGTTATCACATAGCTTGAGTCATCCCTGTCTCTCTCTATCCTCTTCTTCACGATGCAACCTCCACTTGAACATTTATAGTAATTCCTGTTTTCATTTATGGTAATTAATTACTTGATTGATTACAAAAAAAAAAAAGCAAATAGTGGAATTATAATATTTTAAAAAATATTATGGGGCACTAGTGGAGCTTAGCACCATCTACTAATAAAAAGTAAGTCTCATAATGTGAGTCTACCTTTTTATTAGTAATGGTGCTTACTGCCAGTGGTGCACGTAAGTATTTTTCAAATATTTTAAGAACGAGCAATTAAACTTGACCTCAATGTATTGACAGCTGAGTTGTTGACCCTATATAATAGTGACATGTTTAGCTTATATATTGATTAATTTATTTTTTTCTTAAAAGAAAAAACAAGTGAAGGTTAATCACTTATTTCAAATCTCATATGATGTGTATTTAATAAGAATAATATACTTATGTTAACATAACATGTGTATTGATTAATTTATCCTTTCTTCATTCAAAAAAAGTGAAGATTAATCATTTTTCAAATTTCATATAATTTGTATTTAATAAAAAAAATATAAACTTTTGTGTTACATGTATAATTGGGTTGTAAATTATATTTATAATTAATCATATCATTTTAAATCAGACTATTTACATAAATCAACTTGTATATGATATATCTATTACTCATGTCAATTTGATAAAAATCTAAATCTATTCATCGAAAATCTGAATTCACTAACTTTATACATATATTTCAATTAGTATTTTGTATATCATCATCCAATATTTAATTTCATTCCCTATATCATACTTGGTAGATCCATATATATTAAGGGCAAAAAAGAGTACATCCAAATTCTAATTTACTCTCATAACATGATATCAACATTCAACAATAGTTCTGAGGGCTAAAGGATTGAGAATGAGGTCATGCTGTCAGCTATGGATTGTGCAAGTTTTAACTAAAGAGATCTCTATGGACCACACAAGCATAAATATGACTCTACTACTACTCCACTGTAGTTTAGATCCACTATATATATATATATATATATATATATATATATAGTGCATATACTATGATCATTTGTCGCTTCCCTCCACTACTCTCCGAAATTATTCAATAATTATTACTTGACAAACAAGCAACTAATTACAGCTTTCCTCTAACAATAGGCACTAGGCAGCCATCTAATAATGAGCATAGTTTGGATGATCAAAAGTTGACAATAGAGAGGAAAATGAAAGTCATTAGACTTTACATGAGAAATTAAGGTCCGTTTAGTTCGCTGATTCGAGTTTTTAATTTAAGTTGAGATGTGATTTTATGTGAGTTTTTACTATAGCAAAAAAATTAGATATGCTTGTTTATGAGAGCTTTTTACTATAACAAAACTCGAATTCTAAATCGAATCGGTGAAATAAACAGGGCCTACATTTCTTTTCATGGCAAATGCATGATGAGAAGATGTTCTCCTTTTCACATGTGCACATATATAGCTGACCTGTAAAGAGTTGCCTTACTTGTAGCCTAGCTATATGCGTATTGGCCTAATTAGGCTACCAGTTATTCAAAAAGAAATTTTTGAATTTAAATTCTTTCTGAGATGAACAACACTATAGTAAAATTAAAATCATGTATTCAAGTATATGAACTAAACGAGCCTGAACACTTTTTCCTTATACTATTTAAAATCAAAAGCAAAAATTATGCTAAATGAATCTTACGTAAATTCTCCCCTTTTAATAAGAGAAGAGAGGAAAAAAAAAGCCAAAAGATTTACTAACAAATATATTAACTAATCAAATCCTCTATAACTTTAGGAACAACTGGGGGTGTTATATTTTTGGTACTCATGCACTAAATTTTTTATTTTAACAACTTCTTAAACTTACCAAACCGTTGCAATTAGTTGGTCCAAATTATCAATTATGTGATGAGTGATGGCAGTCTAATTGATTGTAAACTCCTCTATCTTAATTATAAATTGAGCGTTCAAGTCACCATGAGTCTCATGGAAAACTAGTGGCATTCCCTCTCTCCTTGTATTGAAAATCAATATATATATATATATATATATATATATATCAACTATGTTTAAATTGGTGATGAAACTATCTGTTTGTGCCGTATATTTTGACACTTTAACTCTTGAATTTCTGATATACTGTCAAATAATTTAGGGGAAATTAGCCAAAGTATTTATGGTGTCTTCATTTTACAACTCAAGTCATAACTTGAGTTATGACTTAAGGACAATATTAGATAGGATAGTCTTAGGGGATTAGATTGGAGTGTATAAAAAAGAATTGGATTAAATGTTAGTTTAATACAATTCTATATTTGGTGTTGGGTTATTAGGATAAGGGCATTTTTGCAAAAAAAAATTAAATTTGTGGTTAAATTGTATTTTTTAAAAACTTGAGAGGTAAAAATATAAAATTTTCAAAATATTTAAGATAAAAGTATATTTTGACCCCTTAATTTTTTAAAAATTACAGTTGGGCCTTAAATTTTATAAAAATTTACAAATAGGTCCCTAATGTAATAATGTTTTTCACAGTGTGTTGCAGTTAAAAGTTTATTGTGTTTAATCTCATGCTTCAGCATGGGGTAGCTGTACTCCTTTTTAAGGAGAAATGAGTATGGACTAGATAAAGTTTATTCAATCCAATCCTTTAAATATGTTTATCAAATACAATATTAAAATTTAATCCTATCTAATTCTCTCTAATCCTGCATACCAAACGGACTATGTAATATCCTAAATATGTCATACTAACACTAGTTGGATACTTAAAAATTACTTAAATCGAGTATTAGTAAGTTACAGTTTCGATCTTTTGATTTTTAATGTATAAATCTTATATATCGTCATACAAACTCTCAAAACAATTATGTACAGGACTCAATTGTTGTGTAAACCAAGCTGAGTCAAGTTCTAACACCATAATTCCAAGAGAGTTTCTCCTGTAGGAGCACAAAAATGGTACTACCAGTAGTTTTATTTTTTTCAGCCATCAGATATGAATCAAAAGCTATTTATTTTGTATACTCTTTTAATCTCATTTGATTTTGACCAAATTTAGCGCTCAAAAAACTGATCATACCGGTAGGATGACCTACCAAATAAAATCCCTAATTCCAAATACCTAAGATTCTTTACTTATCACAAATACTAATGTTATCACACCATTAATATTGGTGACCAACTATAATGCATTCCCATGTCAGATATGATGTTATTTACACTTTATGCATGTGATTAATATTAAACATTTAGACCTTTAAAGTAAATTTTACAATTTTTTGGTCACTAGATCAAACCAAAATTATATCAAATTAAATAGAATATAAAAATTTAATAATAAAATTTGATTAAAAAAATGTATACGTTCCAATGTTAGGGTGCATTTTCATATCAACCAAATAATTCTCCTATAACATCAATGTTAGGGTGTATTTTATTAAAAGTTAATAAACAAGTTCAAATAGTTTAAAGTAAAAAAAAAAAAAAAAAAAAAAAAAATCCAGCGTTTCACAAATAATTTTAAGATTTAGCTCAAATCAATGATTTGGTGTTTAGAAAAAAAAAAAAAAAAAAAAAAAAAAAAAAAAACCCTTAAATGAATTATGAATTTACCCCCTTATATTTAATCTTTTGAAGCAAAAGTTCAAATCATTAAAAATAAAATGGGGTATACACACAGATTTTTAAAGTTTTTTTTTTATTTAGTCAAGACTCAAAACATCAAATTAATGGTTCGAATTAAACTTGAAGGTCTTTATTCTTAAACTTAAAATTATAATTATGTTACGGTATTTTTAAATTAAATACATTTTAAGAAAATTTGCTGCACTTTTTAATTCAAACCACTTGAATTAGTCTAATGAGCCATATAAAAATTTAAACAATCACCTTTTAAACTTATTTATTAAAGGGGTTGTCTAGCACGTTGGGAATTTATTGAGGTTATGTCATGTCATCATCGCCAGTGACACGACGGCTCTTACCAAGTGCTAGCCGCCTCCATTTGCTGACATGATAAGCGTACGTTATCGTGTAACTTTAATTTGGTGTTTTATCTTCTGCAAAAGGGTTATTGTCTTATTATTGTTATTATTATTATTATTTTGATAAGCATTGTCTTATTATTTTTCTTATGCTAAAACTGCATTAACTATTGTTTATAAAACGATTTCGATAGGTTAAATTAATTGAATCTCTCTATAATGTCATCTTGATCAATATCATTATCATTTCATGTATATTAATTAATGCTCCATTAACTAAACCCCCTCTGTGTCTATCTCTTGAGAAAATAGAAACCCAATTAAACGAATATTGTATAAATCTCAATCATATATGTAATAATTTACTGACTTTTCTGGCTCTGATTTTTTGCCCCCATTTTTTATGCGGATTATTAAGGCTTTGTTCATTTCACCAATTCGAATTTTCAGTTTTAAATTTATACAGTAAAAAATTCTCAAAAAATGACACATCTAATTTTTTTCTGCTACAGTGAAAAATTCTCAGAAAATATCACATTTTAACTTGAATTGAAAATAAAAATTCGCGAAGTGAACGAGGCCTAAGATTTATTTGATCATATGGGTCCTGTTGATGTTGAGTGTACCCAGTTGATTCCCAATGCTCAATAATTTTATCACACAAATTAATTATAAAAAAAGGAAAAAAAAATGTGCATATATACTTGTGCAAGTTGATGATCAGTGCCAAAGCCTAGCTAGCTTGGCTTTAAGTGGTCATAATAAAGAAAGAGATAATCAGATAGTGAAGGAGGGATGGTGGATCAAGATGATCCACTAGTTTTCTGACCCACCCCATGCAATTTTTAATCACGAAATTTAGCTTCTGATTAATCATAGGCTTGTTTTTATCTTTTTTTTTTTTTTTTTCACCCCAAAAAAAAGTGTAATAAATAATTGAGAATACATACATATATATTCTCAAGATCATCAACCCACAGTTTAAATATTTTACTCTTTCCATACCGCTTAAATTTAGGAAAAAAGTATATATATATATATATATATATGTATATGTGTGTATCATAATCATAATACATTAAAATCGAGAAAATCGAGAAAATAATGGCCGTCAAAATTATTGTAATTACCTGGGATTTGGGCTGTTCTTGACCGACTTCTTTCCGTACTTCCTCCATCTGAATCCATCATCCAGTACATCTTGCTCCGTTTTTGTTCTGAAAGCAACTTTTTTATTATTATGACCCACCATTTCCATCTTGTTTTTTCTCATGTCCCCATTCTCGCATTTTCTGCAAAAAGCAAACAAAAAATACCTAAATATCTAGCTTTTATTCTCTTCACATGCCAAATAGTGCTTCATTTATAATACACACACATATACATACTTATATATATAGGTGTGTGTGTACATATATATATATATATATGTATGTATTTTTCCAAATAAATAATATATATATATACAATTTCAACACACCCCAAAGTGGGTTTTACTATCTCTTGCATGCTAGTAGTGTCTCTTGATGTTGCACCGCTGGATCCACTAGAGCCTGCAGCAGCGCCCACAACGTACTTCTGATCATGAGAAGACAACATCCTTTGTGACGGCGAGGAATCTTGGTCAACGCCGGCGGCGCCGTCGTCGAAAACGAGATAATCCGACAACTCGAAGTCCATCGGAGGATCGACGTTCGCCGGAAAGTGACTCCAATTAGGGTTAGGGTTTTCGTGGAAGTTCATCAGTGCTGAAATTGAGATGGATAGGGTAGACAGCAGTAGTAGCTGTGTCAAAAAGAGACGGGTGTGTGCTCTGGATTAGGTTTACTTCCATTTAAACACATGAATATATATGTATTTATATTTATATATACACACAGGAATATAATATTATATTTTCTTCTTTTCTTTTTTTTTTTTTTTTTTTAATGGGGGTCCTTCATATGCACTTTCCTGGAGGGATACCATGAAGTTTCTTTAGTGGTGCCACGTGGCAGTCAGGACGTTGAGCCACGTGACGTCACAGTGATGACGTAGGGTTTTGCTTTTGTGGTGTGGGATTTTATGTTGACATTTCGGCAGGCCGCGAGCTTGCTAAGCCATGTAATTGAGGCGATGGGAGGGGAATTGATGCGTGCTGATAAAACATATATATCGCTCGAATGTGTGAATATGTAATTCAAACGTGTCAGTAAATGATTGCATCTTGTGACTCATTCCTTAAACTCAGATTAGTTAGTTTGATGTGATTTTATGTGAAAATTTTTTACTGTAATAAAAAAATTAAATACGATTATTTTTCAAAATTTTTTACTGTAACAAAACTCGAATTCTAAATTTGAATCAATAAAATGAACGAGGCATTTGTTTTGTGCGAATTACTAACACCTTGTTTGGTTCGTTAATTTAAATTTTGTTAATTTAAATTTTTTTGTTTGAATAAAAAAAATTTGAACTGTATGGCTTAAGTTATAATTTGAATTGACGTTTAGATGTATACTTAAAATTTTAATCTAAATAAGGCATAAAATTTAAATTTGTGTTTGATATATGTGAAAATCAGATAAAGTTGACTGCTTTTTACTATCTAAAAATGGTTTTTGCTATTGAACTTAAAAGAGAAGCTAAATTCTAAGTTATACAATTTAACTCATTTCAAATGAAAAATATAATTTGAATTTGGTGCTTACTAAACATGAGTTTAAACTCTACTCACGATTCAAACTGAGTTGAATCAAATTAAATCAGTGAAATAAATAATGACTAATTAAGTTACGGTAGGGTCCAGTGCCAGTTTAACGCCTAGGCAAGTTAAGCAATCAAAATTTTTCCTAACAAATTAGGCCTATATTTAGCTATTGGAGTAACATGATATTGTCACATTTTGTTAGAATGACAATGCTACCCTTTAAATTTGTTTTCTGGAAATATGATTTGACATTTACAAACAAATATATATATATATATATATATTAAGGGCAAACAAACTTCAATATTACACACACCAGACGGGGGGAAAAAAAAATGAATGTTACTTTACTAAAAGTAAAATAAGCTAAAGATAACATGCCACGGTCATTTAATCTTGTTTCTTTCTTTTTCCGAACACAACTCATGAGAACTGTTCTTTTTCTTTTTCTTTTTCTTTTTTCGTGAAATGTATACATATGATTTTGTGTCCTTTGTAAGTATAAAAAAAAAAAAAGGTAATAACTTTATTCTCCTTTCGGTTTCTAAGAAATTAAATTATCACTAAAGAAACGGATAGAACCGTTAAAGATAAACAATCGTACATAAAGGAAAACCCCTTCCTTCAAATTAAAAAGAAAGAGTAAAAAAAAAAAAAAAAAAACCCCATAATTTAATTAGCTCCAATCATGTGTTAATTGATCCGTTGAAAAGTGATTTTCAATATTCCCATTTATCCAAAAATAGCTGATAAAAATTATTTCTCATGCTGTGCTTTCTCCTTTAACTATTTATTCTGTTCATTTTTCCTGTCGTAACAATCAAACAAAGTAATGTGAAAACTTAAAAGGAAACAAAAGAGGGAGATTTTCAAACCCCTAGAGTGTGATTCTTATTATCATCAGCATATAATAATTAAAGACAGTTTTATGATGAGATGTTTAATATTTGTTTTTTTGGCTCGTACGTTAAACTTTGTTTTATTCTCTATGAAGTTTGTGTTAAAGCTCTATCTTTCCTTACAAAACCTATAAGAATGAGTATGCACCAATCATCGAGAATATCTATATATTTACTAACTACTTTTATATTTTGAGTCTAGATAGCTTAATGATCATTCATTATAGATGTGGAGGGGTGTCATTTCATAACTAGAAGAACAGGCCTAACACCAGGTAAAACATGTTGAGCACTTAATTCGAGCACTAGGTAAATCTGACCACAGGAGGCCAAATACTTGGTCAAAGCACTAGGCAGATCTGACCACCAAGTCCTACCACCGGCCGAACACCTAGTCCAAACAGATTAAACACTTGACATGACCGCATGTCGAGCACTTGATCCAAACAAGCTGAACACTTGGTCCTACTATTGGATCCGACCACAGGCCGAGCACCTTATCCAAACAAGCTTTACAGGAAAATGAAAAATATATTACAAATTAAGGAAATAGACGCACCAATTATGATCTCGCGGCCTCAAACAACAAGAAAACATGCACGGTTTGGATAAATTTATGGTTATTCTAATAAATAGGGACGGAGCCAAGAAATGTTTTCGGGGGTGTAGACTTGTAGGGTAACTAAAATTTTGAACCAAAATACAACATAACTATATATTATATTAACTTTGTATTTCTCTTTTTTCCTTCATTTTATCTATATTATTGTCTATTTTATTCTTGTTATAAATGAACTGAGTATGTGATAAAATTTAATTCACTTTTTAGACTTGAGAGTCCCATAGTACTATAATTGATTTTTGATTAATTTCAAATTTAAGATATATATATATATATGAGTGTATTAAAAAGTCAAAACTTGGAGTATAAGTGATAGATTTTAAAAAAATTCCACCTCAACATTACAATTTATAAAACTTCAGGGGGGCAAATAAAGAGAAAAGTTTTTAGGGGGCAAAATTAGGAGGAGCCATTAAGCCAGCTGTCCCTTAGGCTAATGTAACTCCGACCCCGCCAATAAACTTGAATTGAATGCTCAACGGGCAAAAAAACAAACAAACATGTGTATATAGAGCACGTTTAGTTCGTTAATTCGAGTTCAGATGTGACTTTATATGAGAGTTTTTTAATGTTGTAAAAAAGTTAGATGTGACTATTTTTAAAAACTTTTTACTATAGTAAAACTCAAATTCTAAACTCAAATTGGTGAAATGAACGGAACCATAATAAAACTTTGTGTGTGTTTGTGATTGAACAAAAATAAGTGTTATATATGTGGTACAGAACTAATTTATTCTCACTTTTTATTAGTAATCTAATTAACGACATGTAGCTATCAATATATTAGTAAGTGTTTAAAAGTTAACTAAAAGATTAGTAAATTAAAACTAAAAGATTGTCAGTAAAAAGATAACTAATCATCACCATGCGAGTTGGTATTATAAAGTTGGGTCAGCTAAACAATTTAGTACTATCTATCCAATAAGTGAAAAGAGAAAGATAGGGCCTGTTTGGCCATGGAACTAAAGAAAACAGTTTTTGTTTTTTAAAAACAATATTTGTACCCTAAAAACAAAACAATGTGTTTGGATAATGTTTTTTAGGTACAATTTGTATATACAATTTCTAATAAGTAGCATTTTATACTAAGTATATATGGTCATACATTATACACATAAAAATGTTTATTCTCTCTCATCACATTCTCTCCTTATTTTCTCTCTTCTAATTCTTTTTTCACTTTCTCTCTACTAATTTGCTTTATTTACTTTCTTTCTTCTCAAAATTATTGGAATATAAAGAGTTTAGATCGGTATGTGTGATGTGTGTGGAGAGGCTATTAGAGTAGAGAATTTATTACTCTCGAGCCTATTCCATCAGCGAGTTTTGACGACTTAACAATGACGTCAACACTTCCGACATGTAACTCACAAACCATTTTCTTTTAAACATGTCTTAGACACTAAATATGAGTGATTAATTTTCAACAATAATTTCTCAACATTTTCTCACTCTACTATTAAGGTTATTTTCTTAGAATATATACTTATATATAAAATATAAGTTTCAAAAAGTATTGTTCCGGCTACACTACTTTTAATTAAAACGCTCATTTGGTTGAACCGAGCGTTTTGGTTCAATTTTTTTTTTCCATCCTCTTTTTCTGTTTTACTTTTCTTTCCCAAAATTTTTACATTTTGCTTCTTAACTTTCTTTTTTTTTTTTTTTTTTTTTTTTTTTTCATTTACCAGATTAAAATATCTTTTCCATTTTACTTTTCTCTCTCAAAATTGTTATATTTTGCATTCTTATCATTCTTTTTTATTTTTTTGTCTTTCATTTATCCCGATTATTATATTTTTTTTTAGTCCTTTTAAATATTACTACATCAAATCAAAATTAATTCTCAAAATACTTTTTTTTGTTGCTCGTTAAACTTTTGCTTCTACAATGCTTTCGACCATAACGATTCGTTTTGGTCAAAAGTGGTTTTTATTTTTTTTTTTTTTTTATTTTTTTTTTAAATCTCTCCTTCATCTTGTATTTATTTTTTGGCCCCTCCTTGTTTTTTCCATTTTCCCTTTGAGTCATTTTTTTTTTTTGTTTTTCATTTTTTTAAAACCTCTATTCATATTTTCATTTATTTTTTTATTTTTTCCCCCTTACATTATATAGTTTTAAATATGCTTCATTAAACTTTTTTTTTTTTTAAATCTATCTCATTCTATATCGATGTTGTCCCTACCAAATATTATTTCATTTACTCCTCTAAAATATTACGACATCAGAAGTGACCTTGTAAAAATTAATTTTTTTTTTTTTTAATTTTCTCCACAAAAATATTTTCTCTTAAATGCGTCCCCTTATCTTTTCTTAAGTGTGTCCCAATTTAAAGATCTCCTTTCTCTTATCTTATCAAATATTATTTTCTCAAATATATTTTCTAAATATTTTATTATCTAATTTTATCTTAATAATTTTTTCTTTAAATCTACTCTACCTAAATACGTTATAGTTAGATTAAAATGATCATGCTTCGAACGACCCAACTAATGTGTGTATATATATGTATATGTATATATTGCTTACTCAAATTTCAAAAGCTACCCAACTTTTAAAAATTTACATTTTGTCCCTTAACTTTTTATAAAATTATAATTTAACCCCTTGATTTTTTATTCTCAAAAAACAATTGCCAAGCACTATTTGTTCTCTGAGAATAAGTGAGAATAGTTTTTCTTCTTATATCTGAAAACAGAAGAATTTTGAAGACAGGAAACAGAGAACATGACCAAACAGGTCCATAGATTTTATATTCATTATTAGGAATTAAGCTTCTGTATCTTATATATTAACATATATATTGACCTCTTCAATTCTAGTCTAGAATAAAAACGCTTTAGATCCTGTTCATTTTACCACTTTGAATTTAGAATTTGAGTTTTACTACAGTAAAAAACTCTCATAAACAGTCATATTTAAATTTTTTATTACAATAAAAATTCTCATATAAAGTCATATCTTAACTCAAATAAAAAATTTAAATTAGTGAACGAAACGGGTCTATTTTGAGTCAAAAAGAAAAGCAAGGGTCAATAAGAGGGGTTCACATTGGACCAGTAATATTGCAAATTAAAGAGCAACAATTACAAGGAAATGCTACAAATGAGTGAGCAAATCCCATTAGATATATATATTGCTGTCTCTTGCTTTCTGAGTGTGAAATGAATTGATGGGTGAAGCTGCAAGGAAGTGTCTCCAATGAATAAGATAAGTCCTAGACTTTATCTGTAGTTTAGATCTTTTTTAAGTCTACATTCAACGCTTTGGTGTGTGTGTGTGTGTGTGTGTGTTTTTTTTTTTTTTTTTTTTTTTTTTTTTTTTTTTTCTATACTTCTAAAAAAAAAAAAATGACCAAAAAAAAAAAAAAAAGGAATATGGAAAATTGTTAGGAAGTTTCAGTTGACATCAACACAGACATGCTGGCCCCCATTAAGTCAATGCAACTTTTAGACATGCATTTCATTGGTAACAATATATATTCTTTCCATTTTCCATGACTCTCTCTATATGGGAGACAGCCAAAGAGTCATCTGAAGATGCAATTTGATTTCGAATTTTTCTCCAGAATTTTTAAGTAATGTAATTAAAAAAAAAAAAAAAAAAACAACTTAATAGATTATTAAATTTGATGAAGATGATTAGTTAGTTCAGCTGTCCTATAAGATATATATTATTTTCATACCCTACTTTTACATATATATAGACCCTATTTATTTCACCGATTTGAGTTTTGATACCGTAAAAATTTTAAAAAATAATCACATCTAAATTTTTTGCATAGTGAAAAGCTTTTTTACATAAAATCACATCTTAACTCAAATTAAAAACTCGAATCAACAAACTAAATAGACTTATAATTTACTCGAAACCTTCTATTTCTTTCTTTATTCATATACATACATACATACATACATATACATGTATATATATATATATATATATATATATATATTTAATTAATGTATTTCTCTGAAACTAAAGTAAAAATCACACTACCTAATAAATTTATGGGAGCAGAGTTGAAATATAGCAATTTTTTAAAATATTTTAAAAATAACAAAAAGATTACACAGTAATTGTTATAATGATATCATTTTTATACTATGACATGACGTGTTAATTATTTTAATAATATTAATTTTTGTTATTTGTAAATATCCTGATTTTTATACTGTATTCCAATATGGCTAGTAAGATTTTGTTATATGTCCAACCTTCCTATATATAATAGATATATAGCTGTTTTTGCCTCTTTTTCACGATTACTTTGGTAGAAATTGAGGAAACAAAAGAGTCATATCAATTCTCGATAGCTGGCAATGCATGAAAAAAAAAAAAAAAAAAAAAATTTTTTTTTTTGAAGACGTTTGAGAAAGAAAAATTTACAACTACACCCTTTTATCTCGAACATATAGGATGTCAGCTAAGTAACTTAAGTCATACGTTTTCTAGAACAACTTGACACCTTTGTCGTGGAAACAAACTCTTACAAGAGAATATCAAAGTCGTACTGCGATAAGTCAAGAGTCGTACATTACTATGCTAAGGATTCTAATAAGTGATTTGTGCTATTTTTTTTTTTTGGTCCTTACTAAGTAGTACATATTGAAAAATAAAGATTACTATATTTGTTTTTGGTTGTTAAAAAAAAAAGTTAGTTGTGTCCTCACACTACGTTTGGTCATGAATTAAAATCATGAGGTTAAAATTATTTTCGATTTACGTATATTTTTTAAAAAAAAAGGCATCGACGGTGCAACCCAAAGGCAAGCAAGAAATCCTTGGTTTTTATATTTGTAATAAATCATGAATCATGATTCAAATCATACGTAATTGCCACCAAATGGCATTTAGCTCATGAAAGTTGGACTTATTACCAATTGGAGTTACTTGACATTCTATTAAAATCACAAGTGGAACGAAAAGAAATTTAACTCATTTTCATCAACTAACATTTAAGAGTGCGTTTGGTTCAAGGATTCGTGTCATAGTTCGTGGCTCGTTTTACAGCATTTTCTCTCAAAAAATACACGTAAATCGAAAATAATTCTGATAAGTCCTTATCGTACTTTGTTGTCATGTGATCACTACCATTAATGGTTAAGAATTTTGCCAATTGAAAATTAAAACCTCACTCATATCACGTCGTTTGTTGAAAAAAAAAAACAAAAAAACAAAAGGGTTGATGAGTCGTTTTCCTTAGTATTATTCCTGAACGACCAACGAGGGAATAGATCAATGGAGGAGATTACAAATCCACACAAAATTTCAAAATTTTGTGGGGTCGATAAATATTGGATTTATCAAAAACCACCAAGTCTGCACTTTTTCGTTTCTAGACTTTTGGCCTTAAATTACGCATAAAATTTCATAATTTTGACCTTTGAAAAATCACTCAATTGTGTTAGCATGCAAATTCAAAGTACCTGTCCGCAGGCGACAATGGGAGCTGTACCATACAAGAAACAGCACGTTTTAGTAATGGCTTAATAATTTTATTAATTTGGTTGTTATTTCTCATACCTAATTATATATCCATTCACTTCACGATTCGAATTTAGAATTTAAATTTTATTACAGTAAAAAGTTCTAAAAAAAAATCACATCTAACTTTTTTACTACAATAAAAAGTTCTAACATAAAATCACATCTAAACTCGAATTACAAATTTGAATCAACGAAGTGAACGACTCCTTATCATGGAGAATGATAGAAGGAAAAGACATGTTCACATCACTGTTACTTTTTGTTTTTATTATTTATATTTATTATTTGACACATTAACTCTATTAACATAATATAATATTATTTAAATAAAAAATAAACTATTATATAAATAATATCCCATGAGAAAAATGGAGACGTCCAGCGATTGTGGGATTATCCCGAGTAAGGATAGAATAAATTTCAATTTTTTCCTTGATTTTCTCTAAAGACATATTAATAAATAATTTTTATTTTTTTAATATAAATAATAATAAAGTTATAACTAGATAAGTAGATAATTCTCACTATATTTTTTTTTCTTTTCGTGATCAGCCTATTTAAAGTTTTATTAATTATTCGTATTAAAAACAACAGTCATTTATTAGTATATATGACAATTGCTTATTGAGCTTAAATCTGTTGTCTTAATTTAACTGTCTCAATAGCTGTCTTACTATTTAAATATTGACACCTTATTTAATTTTGACACATAAGTCATTATTAAACTTAAATCTTATTCATTTTACCGATTTAAATTTAAATTTTAAATTTTGTTATAATAAAAAACGTTAAGAAATAATCACATTTAATTTTTTTATTATAACAAAAAAATTTCACATAAAATTATATCTTAATTTAAATTAAAAATTTAAACCAATAAATTAAATGACCTAATATTAACTGAGACCTAAAGGAATGTTCTTTTTTGACTAATGCTGTGGAAAACAGAGCTCAGAAACGGGTTTCTGAGCTCACTGTATTTAATCCAAGAAAATTTAAGGCCACTCATCAATGAACAAGCCATAACTCTCTCTCTCCACTTCCAATCAAAGAAAGTAATAAGGTCTAGTTCACTTTACTAATTTAAATTTAAAATTTAAATTTTATTATAATAAAAAATTTTAAAAATAATCACATTTAATTTTTTTATTACAGTAAAATTTTTTTACATAAAATCACATTTTAATTCGAATTAAACTCTCTTTTTTTTTCTCTCTCTAAACCACAACTGAAAACCAAGAAAAAAAAAAAAAAAAAAAAAAAGAAATAATCATATATTTTTTTTATTATAATAAATAGAAGAAGCGAAATTTTTTTTTTTTTTTTTTGGGTTTTCATTTGAGTGAAACGTAAAGGAATAACTATGCAAACCCATATCTGCTTTTTAAAATTCTCAATTTTTTGGTCAAAAAAAAAAAAAAAAAAAAATAAATTTTTTTTTTTTTTGGGTTTTCAAAAAAAAAAAAAAGGAATTTTTTTTTTTTTCATAAATTAAAAAAATAAAAAAAGGAATTGAGTGTGGGTTTTTTTTTTTTTTTTTTTTTTTTTTTAGAGACAACAAAAGAGTTTGTGGCTTATCATCTGCTTCTTTTGGAGGCTCAAGCAGGACCTTTCCCTTCCGCTATTCCTTTTTAATGGCTGCGTCAGACGTTTGTTGACGCCGTTTCTAATGATTCTAAAGATAGCTTACATAATGAGATGTCAAGATCTTAATGGTGAGACAGTTATGGAGATAGCAAAATTGAGATAACATATTTGGACTATATTTAAAAATGATTTTTAATTTTTAAAATAATAATTATTACGAGTTAATATAAGATAATTACGTTAATTTTTTAATTAATTATAATACCACATGAAAACAGATCTAACTGATTATAATAGCACATGAAAACAGATCTAATCATTTTTAGTTTGAGGATTTAAATTATGTGATTAGAATTATTTTTAATTTATGTGTATTTTTATGAGAAAAAATATTGTAACAAATCACGAATCATGATTCGAATTAAAGAACGAATCTAAGGGTGCGTTTGGAATTGATTCCAAAACGTTTTTTTCCATTCTGAAAATGAAAATGAAAAATGTTTTTAGTTTCATTTTTTTAATTATTTTCTAAAAAAATTACATTTGGTAGTTTTATTTTGATTGATTTGGTTTTAAAAATCATAAAGCTATGATTGGGGTTTCATTTTTACTTTTTACATGTAATAATATATTAAATAATAATATATTAAATAAATATATTATTAAATATATTAAATAAATAATATATTAAATAAATAATATTATTAAATATATTATATAAATAATAATATTAAATATATTAAATAAATAACATTAATTAAATATATTAAATAATAATATATTAAATAAATAACATTATTAAATAATAATATTATTAAATAAATAACATTATTAAATATATTAAATAATAATATATTAAATAAATAACATTATTAAATAATAATATTATTAAATAAATAACATTATTAAATATATTAAATAATAATAATAAACTATAAATAAATAACATTATTAAATATAGTAAATAATAATATATTAAATAAATAACATTATTAAATATATTAAATAAATAACATTATTAAATATATTAAATAATAATATTATTAAATAAATCACATTATTAAATATATTAAATAATAATATTATTAAATAAATAACATTTTTATAAATATATTAAATAAATAATATTATTAAATATATTAAATAATAATATAATAAATAAATATATTAAATAAACATATATAATACAAAAACAATTTCAGAAAAGAGGGAAAAAAAAAGGAAAACTAAAACCCATATCTGCTTTTGTTGGAGAAAATAAAATGCACTTTTTTTTTTTTTTTTTTTTTTTTTTTTTTTAAAAAAAGAAATAGAGACAACAAAAGAGTTTGTGGCAAAAATCATCTGCTTTTTTGGAGGCTCAAGCAGGACCTTTCCTTCCGCTTTCCTTTTTTGGCTGCGTCAACGTTTGTTGATGCCGTTTCTAATGATTCTAATGATAGCTTAATAATGAGATGTCAAGATTTAATGGTGAGACAGTTATGGAATAGCAAAATTGAGATAACATATTTAGGCTATATTTAAAAAATTTTTTTAATTTTAAAAATAAGTATCAAAATATAAGATAATTACATTAAAAAGTTTTAACGGATTATAATAGCACATAAAAACATAAATCATTTAAAAGTTAAATTTGTCTTAAATTTTAAATTAATTTGTAAGTGCAAAGGGTTTTAATTTTTTAGGATATATTTAATTTATTAATTTAAATTAAAATATAATTTTATGTGAGAATTTTTTATAATAAAAAAATAAAAAATAAATAAATGTGATTATTTTTAAGAATTTTTTATTATATTAAAATTTAAAATTTAAATTTAAATCAGTAAAATAAATAAAACTTTAACAATCACATGCTTAAATGTCCACATTTGTTGGCCGTTGCTTTCTCGTTTCTTTGCCTCTGTTTTGTTTGATTGTAGAAGAGTAGATGGAATGCAGTCTAACGAGTCGTTTAATTTATTAATTTAAATTAAGATATAATTTTATGTGATAATTTTAATAAAAAATTATTTTTTTTTTATTATTTTTAAATTTTTTTTATTATAATAAAATTTAAATTTTAAATTTAAATCAATAAAATGAGTGAATCTTTCTTATCACATATTGTAATTTGTAATTAAATTTTTGAAGGCATAACATTTTAGTTTTCTTGTCGATTTTTTCTTCTTTGAAAAAGACTTTTGAAAAAGTTTTCTTGTAGATTAAGACAGTAAGTGATGTACCATTTTGACATCATGATATATTTCTCGGTTTCACACATGACCAAGTGTTGTTTGCACATTTAATGCCACCAGTACTAGCCTTTATAAATGAGTAGAGAAATAATAGCGTTTGTCTCGTTTTTCATAATTATTGCCATGCCACGTATTTAATTTTACTGTTTAAAATAATATCTAATTAATTATATCTAGTCATTTTTTTTAACAAATTGTAATATTTTTCAATTTAAAAATTTTCATGTTTGTCTATTAAATAGTGTGAGATTATAGTCTCGTTCATTTCACCGATTTAAATTTTTAATTTTAAGTTTATACAGTAAAAAATTTTCAAAAAATGTCACATTAAAATTTTTTACTACAGTAAAAAATCAGAAAAAATGTCATATCTCAGTTCAAATTAAAAACTCGAATCTGCAAAATGAATAGGACTTATATAAATCATTAGACATCATTTAAAACATTAAAAATTAAATAGAGAATATAAGTCCAAAATTAAAAAGATTTAAAAGGAAAATAGTGGCATTGCACCAAATTTTGATCCCCTGAAAAACTCATTTTCTTCTAAAAATTAGAGTTTTTATATTAAATATAATAATTTTATGTATTCTCATTCTCATCATCAAAATTATTGCATTACCAGATGTGCTCTATATTGAATCTGGCTATTCGATATGGCACATGCTGAGATTAGTGACTTCGCCTCATCTTGGGCCTACAAGCCCATACATTGGAAAGAGCCTAAAAACTAGGGTGATTTAGACATATGGCCAAAATACAATTATAGAATTGAAACAAGCTTGTCTCGCGCAGAATACAGTATTATATTAGAGGGAGAAAGAGGAAAATAGGCCAAAATTTGAGATGAATTAAAATTAATAGGCCAATAGTTTATAAGTTAATAAATAGGCCAAATTATTATTTTTAGTCCATAACTTGTCTGTTATGAACCATAACTTGACAAGTTATTATTCATAATATCCATAACTTGTCCGGTTATGAATCATAACTTGACAAGTTTATCCATAACTTATCTGGTTATGAACCATAACTTGACAAGTTATGACCTATTAATTTCTATAACTAAAAATTGGCCTATTTCCTTTCTTAAGCTTTTTATATTGGCCTATTTTCTACTATTTTCCTATATTATATGATAATTATATTTAAAATATATTTATATATATACATGTATTATATAGTATTATATTATATGATATATATAAAATTTATACAAATATATTTATACGAGACATATATAGTATTATTATTTATATAATATATATAGATTGTATAAAATAAAATACAACGTTATTGTGATTTTTTGAGCATTTTATTTCTTTTCATTTTGCAAATATAAAAAAATAAGAAAATTAGTTGTAAAAATAAGTGTTAAGAAAAATAAAGATGTTTAAATTATATAATATGAAATAAATATTATAAAAATGTTGTTGCAGAAACAAAAAAATAAAAACACATATCTAGAAGGTAAGATCGTAGAAACCAACAAACGAAAAAGAAAAAAAAAAAACTCAATCTGAGTGAGAAAAAAAAGAGATCTAGAAGGTTACAAAAGGAAGCAAACGAAAGAGAGAAATGATGCTGCAGAGAAAGAAGGAAAGGAAAAAAATTCAAAAAGTAACAAACGGAAAAAGGAAAAATAAAACACTCATTCTGAGTATAAATGATCAAAACGGTCGAAAAAAAAAAAAAAAAAAAAAAACTGAACTAAAAGACAATATTAATAACTTTACATTCAAAAAGACATAACGGGAATAAAAAATCAACAAAAGACTATTTTTTAGTATGAGTTATTCTATTAAGTAAACAAGACAATAATAATAATAATAATAATAATAATAATAATAATAATAATAATAATAATAATTAAAAAAAATTATCTCTTCCCAAGGGACCGAGTGGACTATGACCGAATCTGAAAGAAATAAAATGCTCAAAAATCACAACAACGTTGTATTTTATTTTATATAATCTATATATATTATATAAATAATAATACTATATATGCCTGTATAAATATATTTGTATAAATTTTATATATATCATATAATATAATACTATATAATACATGTATATATATAAATATATTTTAAATATAGTAATCTTTATTAACTTATGTAAACTCAAGAAATATGGAAAATTTTAACTAAAAATCAAGTTTCCAAAAGTTTTTGGGCGGAAACAAGTGTCACCGGTCGACCGGTGGTGTGTAGCCCGGTCGCCCGGTGCTGTTCCGCAGACAGAAACAGCTCACCGTTTTGGCGAGGAACAATGCTGGAAACCTGTATTTTGAATGGATTTCGAAATAAACTCATAGAGAATTACTTTAAACAATTCTTTAGACACCAAATCAGGATTGGAAGACCAAAACCCACATGAAATCCACCATACTTCTTCATAAACCAGGTTCAAAACTATTATTCATCAAGAAAATCAGATTCCAGAATTCAAACCTCTAAAATTCAGATTTTCAACCAGTTCAAGAGAAATTCGAAGTTATCAAGAGGTGTCCATCAATTTTCTTCTCATCATTAATAAGTTTTAACCAAAGCAAGCGAAGAATTCAAATTTAAACCCAATGAGGAGAAAAAGAGGAAAAATCCCTACCTCGGAAATAGAAGAATCTTCCTCATAATTTCTTTAGGGGCTTTGCATCTCGACATCGTCCTCAACGTTTTGAAGCGGGTGGTGTCAACCACCACCACTTGAGATGGCAGCTCACGGCGTGGATGGCGGCGGAGCTCCGGTGAGCTACCGGGCATGACGAATTTCCATATTTAATATGGCTTTTATCTCGTTCTCCTCTTCGTTGTGAACTCATAGAAATAAGAATCACTGAATTCCAATTAAGAATGAGTGGGTTATTGAATTTTGAAATTGGAAAAATTTTAGAAGTTTGGAGAGAGTTCGGTGAAGGAGAGAGAAAAAGTGAGAGGGAGAGGGAGAAAGAGCACGTGGAAGAGAGGGAGAAGGGGAAAATAAATAAGAAAAAGAGAAATGAAAGAAAAGAAAAAAAAAAAAAAAAAAAAAAAAAAAAGAGATTTCAAAGCCTAATCTAACTAATTACAAATTTGATAATTAGATTTCAAAGCCTAATCAAACTAAAATATGAACTGGCCCATCATTTATATTATGAAAAATTAGGAGAGAAAGAAGGAAATAAATTAAGATTTAAGATGAATTAAAATTAATAAGTTATTAGTTTACATAAGTTAATAAAGATTACTATATTTAAAATATATTTATATATATACATGTATTATATAGTATTATATTATATGATATATATAAAATTTATACAAATATATTTATACAGACATATATAGTATTATTATTTATATAATATATATAGATTGTATAAAATAAAATACAACGTTGTTGTGATTTTTGAGCATTTTATTTCTTTCAGCTGCAAATATAAAAATAAGAAAATTAGTTGTAAATATAAGTGTTAAGAAAAATAAAGATGTTTAAATTATATAATATGAAATAAATATTATAAAAATGTTGCTGCAGAAACAAAGAAATAAAAACACATATCTAGAAGGTAAGATCGTAGAAATCAACAAACGAAAAAGAAAAAAAAAAACTCAATCTGAGTGAGAAAAAAAAAAGAGATCTAAAAGGTTGCAGAAGAAAGCAAACGAAAGAGATAAATGATGTTGCAGAAAGAAGGAAAGAAAAAAAAATCAAAAAGCAACAAACAGAAAACAGAAAGGGAGAATTAAACATTCATTCTGAGTATAAATGATCAAAACGGTTAAAACAAATAACAACAACAAAAAGATGAACTAAAAATAATATTAATAACTTTACATTCAAAAGGACATAACGGGAATAAAAAATCAACAGAAGACTATTTTTTAGTCTGCATTATTCTATTAAGTAAACAAGACATAATAATAATAATAATAATAATAATAATAATAATAATAATAATAATAATAATAATAATAATTAAAAAAAATTATCTCTTCCTAAGGGACCGAGTGGACTATGACCGAATCTGCAGGATTGTTTTACTTTACAAATATTGATGCAATTAATTAATATTATTAATTAATACAGACACAGAACAAAACAAAACAAAGGAAACAAAAGAAAGAGAAAGAGATAAATGACTGCAGAAAGAGGGAACAAAAACAATTCAAAAAGCAACAAACGAAAAAGTCAAAATAAAACACTGTGTAAATGACTAAAACGGTCACAGCAAATAGAAACAGAAAATTATGAACTAAAGGGTTATATAGTAAATTTATGCTCAGCAGGACATAACAGGAATTAAAATTTCATCAGAAGAAAAAAGCAAGGCTAAAACGGGAAATGCACTATTCATTGCACTGTAACAACAGTAAATCCGGTCATCTCCTTTAGTATATGTATAATGTGGCTTAGGTTTGAGAATATCTCATCAATTATATAATAATATTTAAATAACATGTTATGTAATTATATTATTGACCTTATAATGATATATTGGTTTTTTACGTAATCTAGACAGCGTTCTACTTTTTTTCCCACATTTGTGGGATATTTACTTTTTTTTAAAAAAATGTAAATCCCCAAAATAAAAGAATTGAGATATCATTAAATTACAAATTAATTTAATTGATTTGTAAGTTTAAAATTTAAACCATCAAACAGTCAGCATCAAATTGATATCAATATTTAACATTTTAAATCTACTAAAATCTTTCTAGCTCACGTCATTAAAATACAAGCAATATCATTATATATAGGATCAAAAGCAACATAAATGCTCTTGTTCTTGATAAACAATTGTTCTGCTCATGTCATTAAAGTACAAGCAACGTCATTATAAAAAACGACCAAAAAAACTACCAAGTATTAGTATTCTTATATTTAACATTGCATTGTTCTAGCACGTCATTAATATACAAGCAATTTCATTGTAAAATTGATCAAAAATTATATATTCAAGATTAACAAATATAATGAGAGCTACGTTAATATGATTTTATGGCATCATTGTTTTTTTTAATTCACTAATTGTTGTTTATCGCCTATTTGTGCATGTTTGCGTTTACAATTGCAGTTTGTTTTGTCGCATTTTAAATGCTTGTTTTATAATTTCATAGTGTTTGTTTGTAATTTCAGTGTCATAATGACATTGTAAGTAATTTAATGACATTATTGCCTGCAAATTAGTAGAAAATTATGTTCTACAAATTATTGTCTTGCCATTTTTTTTTTTCTGATGAATGCTGTCTTGCCAAGTTTAGTCTACATACATTTTGATGATGCATGGTGTTATGGTATTTTATTGTATAATTGATGTAACATTATGAAGTAGAACTTGTTTGTTATTCAGTAATATAATGACATTGTAAGTAATATAATTGATACTGCATTGTAATTTGGTATTACTTCACATTAATGTATGCGGAGCAATTAAAATTTAAAAATTTAAAAATCAGGATTAATAACTTCATAAACTTGGATTTCAAATAAATTCTTTTAAAAATTCAACTATGAGAGATATATGAAGGTTAGTTACCACAATAAAAGCCTGACAAAATCAACTCAAAGGGTATATTTGAATTATCAAAAAATATAGTCGAAAAAAATAAGCCATATAAGTGACATTTGTATAACCAAGTCATATTTTAATTCAACTCTTAAAAATCAAAGAGTAATTTCTACTAAAAACTAACAAACCCAACTTTTGACTTCTCATTAATTTATTTTCCACTAGTTCTCGTACAATTATATAAGAGGAGCGACAAAATCAAAATACGTTTAGTTCTTAATAGTCATTTATTTAATCGGGCCATATTCTCGCATTAACAAATATGGAACATTTAAAAATAATAAAATAAAATAAAATATGCATTGAAGAAAAAATGAATAGCATTTTATTTATTTATTTATTTTCGAATGGAAGTGGATAGCATGTTAGAGAAATACAACATTCCAAGACAACAGAAAGGCACAGGTGTGATTACTACACTAGTCAAAGCTAAACACAAATTCTACCAAATTAAAAGAACCAAACTCAAAAGTACTAAAAAGAATACTTTTTAAAACTTATTGATTTGACAAATAGACGTGAAGACCCCTTTTTTTTCGCAAATTCAAATTTTTAATTTGAACCGAAATATAACATTTTTTTAAATTTTTTTACTATAATAAAAAAATAAATGTGACATTTTCTGAGAATTTTTTACTGTAAAAACTTAAAATTAAAAACTCAAATCGGTAAAATAAACGAGACCGAAAATTCAAAGACACCACAAAAATAAATAGAATATTCTGCACATTTATCCTTTTATTTGTGGGGGATTTGACAACCCGTTAAATTTTTAATCAATCAATCTTGTTATGATTTTTATCGGATTTAAGGATTGAGAGGTATAGAATTGAGAGATTTGTTGTCACGAGTCTAAAAATGAGACCGTAATTATTGAGATTTAATTAAAAAAATTAACTTAATTAATGAAAATTCTAAAAATAAATATGTAACTATCAAAATAGGTTGCTCCCGAGTTTTTCTTTTACAAATAATACTAAAATAGTCTGTAATAATCAAAATTAATACAACACTGTGACAATGCCGATCAATACAAATCATATACAGGAATACAGTACAACTTTAGAATTAAAACTGTAAAATCAAAGATGAAACAGGTCACCTCGTATTTTGAGCCTTCAATCTGTTGGCACCACGCAGCAAATCAAATGGTTAACCTTGAAGGGGAAAACATTTAAAACATGGGTGAGCCGAATGCTTAGTAAGAAGGAAACATGGCACGACAATAAGATAAGAATATAGACGATAATTACAGTAACTGAAATATCGATTTAAAACCATGGCACATGTATGAGAAATCAGCTCAAACCTGTGAGTTTTAGCAGATGCCATCAAACGCAAAATAGGCTGATAGCCCAGTATCTCAAAACTCCTCTAAAATGTCATATCATTTTCAAATTCATTTCAAAGTGATAGGACATCTATCACCCTTGTAATCCACAAATATTAGGTATTTGTATTTATGTTTCAACGCTAGAACACCCTAGAACAAGGAGGATAAAAGAAATATAAAGATCTTACGACAATAGGTTGAAATGCTCTGTCAAAGTACCGACACATCATTTAGTGTAAGTGCAAAGCCAAATCACCACTCACGTTGCTGAGAAGCCCGTACGGATTTCGGAACCTGCCCCAAATGATGTGATCTCCATATTCCAATCTCTGTGGCCATCTGCTTAATTAATGAATCGGCTGTCTAAACGCTTACATAGACAGCGTTTACAATCTAAAATTCACTTTCGAGAACTATGATTCACGAAAGTAAGGTTTCTGGAAGTTTCCCATATATATAATCACTACACATATACATATACATATTCTTTTTCGAGAATCGTTTCAAAATCTCAACATCGAGAAATCATACTTTTTCACCATAAGGTGAAAATCCATCACGTATCTCTAAAAGGGGAGAGGAATACAACCTCATGCTTATATAAGGTTAAAACTCAAGAAATATGGAAAATTTTAACTAAAAATCAAGTTTCCAAAAGTTTTTGGGCGGAAAAAAGTGTCACCGGTCGACCGGTGGTGTGTAGCCCGGTCGCCCGGTGCTGTTCCGCAGACAGAAACAGCTCACCGTTTTGGCGAGGAACAATGCTGGAAACCTGTATTTTGAATGGATTTCGAAATAAACTCATAGAGAATTACTTTAAACAATTCTTTAGACACCAAATCAGGATTGGAAGACCAAAACCCACATGAAATCCACCATACTTCTTCATAAACCAGGTTCAAAACTATTATTCATCAAGAAAATCAGATTCCAGAATTCAAACCTCTAAAATTCAGATTTTCAACCAGTTCAAGAGAAATTCAAGTTATCAAGAGGTGTCCATCAATTTTCTTCTCATCATTAATAAGTTTTAACCAAAGCAAGCGAAGAATTCAAATTTAAACCCAATGAGGAGAAAAAGAGGAAAAATCCCTACCTCGGAAATAGAAGAATCTTCCTCATAATTTCTTTAGGGGCTTTGCATCTCCACATCGTCCTCAACGTTTTGAAGCGGGTGGTGTCAACCACCACCACTTGAGATGGCAGCTCACGGCGTGGACGGCGGCGGAGCTCCGGTGAGCTACCGGGCATGACGAATTTCCATATTTAAATATTTAATGTGGCTTTTATCTCGTTCTCCTCTTCGTTGTGAACTCATAGAAATAAGAATCACTGAATTCCAATTAAGAATGAGTGGGTTATTGAATTTTGAAATTGGAAAAATTTTAGAAGTTTGGAGAGAGTTCGGTGAAGGAGAGAGAAAAAGTGAGAGGGAGAGGGAGAAAGAGCACGTGGAAGAGAGGGAGAGGGGAAAATAAATAAGAAAAAGAGAAATGAAAGAAAAGAAAAAAAAAAAAAAAAAAAAAGATTTCAAAACCTAATCTAACTGAATACAAATTTGATAATTAGATTTCAAAGCCTAATCAAACTAAAATATGAACTGGCCCATCATTTATATTATGAAAAATTAGGAGAGAAAGAAGGAAATAAATTAAGATTTAAGATGAATTAAAATTAATAAGTTATTAGTTTATATAAGTTAATAAATTGGTCAAATTACTGTTTTGTTCATAACTTGTCTGGTTATAAACCATAACTTGACAAATTATTTACGATTTTTATCCATAATTTGTCTGGTTATAAACCATAACTTGACAAGTTTGTCCATAACTTATTTGGTTATGAATCATAATTTGACAAGTTATAGTCTATTCATTCCTATAACTAAAAATTGACCTATATACTTTCTTAAACTTTTCATATTGACTTATTTTATACTATTTTCCAAAAATTAGCTATCAACATTTAAAATTGTTTGAGAGACAAAAGCGTCAATTTAAAAAATATATTTTTAAAGGAGAAAAAGTCATTTATGTGATAATTATAATTGAAAATCTTTCACTAATCTTAGATTAATTAACACTGATCACCGGATTAAATTAATTAATCTTAATTAATTTGACTGGGTGTTACATTTATGTTACGTTTTGAAGTGAGATGTTGAAATTTTCAATGAAACATGTTTTTGGGTCACCAATTTAACATAATCATCAACAAAATGAGATACATTGTAATTGTTTCACAAGTTTAGGGGACACAAATTGTTAAATCACCTAGTTCATTTGCATTTTTTGAGTTATAATGACTTGAGTTCAGATCTTATTTTGAGTTAAGGTGTATATTTGAGTATGGTTTAAGTTGGGACTCTAATTTAAGTTTGTGTTTGAATGTGCACATTTTGAGATATGGTTTAAATTGAAAATCTATTTGAGTTTGTATTTAGGTTGGTCAAAACTTGAATTTGTATTTGGATAGTATTTTAATAAAAACTCAATAGTGATGAAAAATTTTAATAGGGTATATGAGTGAGGTTTTATTCATCTATTCGTTGTGAACGCATAGAAAAAAAAAGTCATCTCAATCGGAATTAAAACGAAAAAATTATGACATTTTTAAGAATAGAAAAAAAATTTGTTAATTAACTTGAGTTTGAGTTTAGAAACTTGAGTTGAAGGAAAACTTGAACTCAAATTTTAACTCCAAACTCAAATTAAAACTCAAATTTTATAAAAGAATATGAACTTAAATTTAATTTAATTTTTTTTTTTTTTTTTGAGTTTAGTTACAAATTAACAAACCCTATAAGTTGGAGAGGCAAATGTGCAGATAACCAAAATAAATAAATAAATAAAGCTCTTCCTATGTATATTGATGCAGACCCCATAAATCAACAAAATAACAAAATAGTCCCTGGATCAGCCGAAATTAATTGAAAACGGCAAAAACCAAACCATTCATAACTGTCCAACCTGTCAACTAAAACAAAAGTTATGCGTACGATGAGGCAAGCACGACGGGCATGATCCTAATTGGAGAATCATAGTCAATGAAATACTTTACACTATTTGCTATTTTATTTAATTTTTTTTACAGTATTTACTAATTATTGCTTGAAGAATCCCGTATTTAAATAAGAGCTAAGCTGGCGGGTAAAGTTGGTTCTGGTTGGCAGAATTCACATGTTTTCACTTGTAATCATTTAAACACAACAGCTAAAGAGAAAAATCGAAAGAAAGAAAGAAAAAAAGAGCTTAAAGAAAAATACGTAAACCAAAAAAGTTGAAAAAGCAACGAGAAGAAGGAGAAAAACAGAAGAAGAATCACGAACCACCTTGAAAAATATAGATACATACATAAACATATATATATATATATATATAGTGTGTGTGTGTGTGTATATATACATTATATGGCCTACCCTTTATGCCTTTATATATGATGATCAACTTTTTTTGGTTGAAAAAAAAACTTTCCCAAAAGTTTCTATTCGATTGGATTCTTGGAAAGAAAATAAAATCTTTGATTGAGAGCATCTGGAGTTAGGAAGAAAGTGAGAATAGCTATTTTTTTCTCTCTCTCTCTCTCTCTCTCTCTCTCTCTCTCTCTTCTTCTCTCTCTCTCCCTCGTCTTTTGTTTATTAAATAGAGCTCCTTTTGATCTTCCATGGACTATTCTATGAAAAGAAGAACTCTTCTTAAGCTTATCGTCCTTGGGGATAGTGGGTACGTGTTATTTTTTCCTTATTTTTATTTCTTTCTATTTTTATTCTTGTATTTTTTTTCTGGAATATTCTGAAGATTGGTTCTTTTTTTTTTGTCTGTTTTGATTTTCAGGGTGGGGAAGACTTCTTTAATGAATCAGTATCCTTTAGATTCTTGGATATATTTTTTTTCTGCATTTTGTAGATGTTATGTCATCTTCTTCTATTACTTAATCATATGCATTGAAGCTTTAAGGAGAGAATTTGATGAACAATGTAGTGGTTATGTTCACATTCATGTGTAAAATGGTTGTTTTGGCAATTCCCAAATGAGACAATAATTAGGGGACTTAAAAGATATAAAAAGTTACAATGGACCATTATAAAATTTGGTGATTTTGATCATTATAGTTCTATTATTAATTTGATCATGCCTAGTACTTCTAATGTGATGAATGAAAGTTTGTCCTTTTTGTTAATTACTATCACCCCATAAAAAAAAAAAAAAAAAAAAATTGATTAGTAAGGAATTCTTACTCTTTACATGTTCTTGAGCTCCTCTGGAATTCAAACAAAAATAGTAGTAATTTGTAAGATGATGATGTCCCTCACAAATAAAGGAGTGACCAAAAAAAAAAAAAAATCAAGTCATTTGCTTTTCTTCTGAATTCAGACTGTTGATTCCTTCTTTAGGTGCTTAGCTAGCCATATATATATATGCATATATACATATATATTTATATGCACATATATTTTGCAATTTCAAAAGGAAATGAAAACTAGAAAACAATAAAACAATTATAAAAAAAAAAAAAAAAAAAAAAAGATTTTAGAGCTATCTGAATTTGTAGAGTTTAGCACCATTCAAGTGCATCCTTAAATGCTTGTTCAGATATGTGTATAAAAAGTTCAGTCAGCAGTATAAGCCTACAATAGGTGCTGATTTTATGACAAAGGAACTACAGACTGATGAAAAATTGGTGACTTTGCAAGTGAGAAGTATTAAGTTATAACACCCTAAAGAAAATACATAATTATTCTAATCTGAAGTTGATTTTATTTCTGCGAATTTACAGATTTGGGACACAGCAGGCCAAGAAAGGTTCCAAAGCCTTGGTTCTGCATTTTACAGAGGAGCAGATTGTTGTATTCTTGTGTATGATGTGAATGTTCCCAAGTCATTTGAGACTCTCCATAATTGGCACGAAGAGTTTCTCAAGCAGGTCAGTTTCAAAGTCATTTTTTCACATCATTTGTTTACAGGGTTTAATTGGTTTTACATGGCAATGAAGAATGTTTAGTTTCATTACCAAATGAAAGCTGTTATTAAAAGTGAAGTAACTACCAATATTTGACATTTGAGTCTAATGCCTATCATCCATTTATTTGACATACCACATCTTCTTGTTTCTGCCTTTTAAGCATACATTGATGAAATAGCAAAAGTTTCTGCCTTTTAAGCATACATTTAGTATATTGAATCAAGATGAGAGTCTGATAACCATTGATGGTGGTCACATGGCAACAAAGGGATGATCGCTCCATGGCTTTCCCTCCCATCCGTCGGACATTTGATTCTTTGCGTATGCACTTTTTTGTTTAAAATAGTGAGGTTGCGTGTTTGACATATTTAAACCTCCAAAATGGTATGATTGATTAGAGCGTGGACTGATCCTCTTTTCGTTTCACCTGTAGTCCCAATAGATTCTAAAAGTGATGTTAAGGTGAAATAAGTAGACATTACGGATTCTTTAAAAAAAAGTGAAAAGAAAAAGATGAGAGTCTAATATCTCATGTCACATCTCTTAAGTTATTCACATGGTCTTATTCCAATTGTTGACACTTCATTGTTGATTTTCAGGCATTCCAATTGTTATCTGCATTTTTATCTGCATTCCTTGTGGTCACCTTGTCTTATTCCAATTGCTGACACTTCGATGTTGGTTTTCAGGCAGATCCAACGGACCCCGAGATCTTTCCCTTTGTGTTAGTCGGAAACAAGGTGGACATAGATGGCGGACATAGTCGAATGGTATGGATACTAGCACTTAGTGAACATTAAGTCCATTTAGTTTGTTGATTTGAGTTTTTAATTTGAGTTGAGATGTGATTTTATATAAGAACTTTTTTATTGTAACAAAAAGTTAAATGTGACTATTTCTAAGAAATTTTTACTATAACAAAAGTTAAATTATAAACTAGAATCGGTGAAATAAACGGGGCTGAAAGTTTTTGAAGCTTTTGATCTTGAACTGAAATTTAAAAGCACCATTGATGTGCAGGTTTCTGAGAGAAGAGCTAGGGAATGGTGCGCCTCCAAGGGAAACATACCTTACTTTGAGACCTCGGCGAAGGAGAATCACAACGTCGATGAAGCGTTTCTATGTGCAGCGAAAACTTCGCTGGCCAATGAACACCAACAAGACATGTAAGCTTCACACCTTTCAGGACCCTTCTTTTTATGCCATTTTGCCTTCTTTTAGATGTTCAATGTTTCTTGGTTCCTTTTTTTTTACATGGAAGTCATGAACTATTGAATGGTGGTGATGTCCACCACTGTTCCATTTTTGCATCAAGAATTCTTGCTAATTCACGATATAAATGGAAGCACATTTCAACAATGAATTAATACTTTAATGAAAAGGAAAACTATGGGCGCTTTTTTGAACTTGTTCCAAAATAATTTTTATATGAAAATAAAAATAAAAACGTTTTTAATCTCAGACATAAATTATTTTTAAAAATACATTTGGTAATTTTATCAAAAGATTATTTTCAATATAAAAAAACTCATTAATATCTCTCTTTTTCTCTCTACTCGAGAGAGGAGAAAATAAAAACAACTCTCATTTTACACTAAATCAAAACATCATTTTCATTTTCATTTTTTATCTTTATTGCGCCAAACACGATGTTTTAAAAATATTTTTATTTTTTTCTTAAAAAACGTGAAAAATAAAAACAAGATCAATTCTAAACACGGCCTATGTTTTCAGTAGTGAACTGTTTAGTAATTTGGAAAAAAGGGTCTTTCTAACGAGATTTTTGTACCTCTGTTGAATGTTGTTGCAGTTACTACCAAGGTATCTCCGAAACCGTTTCGGAGCCAGAACCAAGAGGAGGCTGTGCGTGCTAAATATTTGCTAACCAATAACTGGACCTATCTAATTGTGGACTCTTAAATTGCTGATCTTGTTCTAATTTGTTCATTCTTTCGGACAAATTGTATCGTTAATCTCTTGTCGATTAGCATCCGCCATGTAAGACAGTTCATTTTTATTTTTTGTTAACCTTAAAATGCAAGATGATCCAGTTTGTAGAAAGAATCTGCAAAGTCGTGAAACTCAATAAGCCATATAAACTTTTGTTTGGTTCCAAGGTCTGCTATGTTTACTTCTGACAACTCAATGCATGTGACTCCGTTTATTTTACTGATTCGAGTTTAAAATTTGAGTTTTATTATAGTAAAAAACTCTAAAAAATAGTCACATCTAGCATTTTTACTACAGTAAAAAGCTCTTATAAATCACATCTCAATTAAAATTAAAAATGTAAATTAACAAATTAAACGAACCCGTAAGATACAAAGTTTTGTTAGAGAATGGTGAAAAAATAAACAAATAAATCAATAAACTTAGAGTTTGTTTAGTTCATGGATTAGAACCATGTGATTAGAATTATTTTTGATTTACGTGTATTTTTTATGAGAAAAAATATTGTAACGAATCACGAATCATGATTCGAATCAGGGAACGAATCCCTCTAGTTGACCGTTAGATTATTTAATGCTTTCACCCCACTTGTTGAAAACTTTAAATGCCATATTATCTGGTAAACAAATGGATTCAAAAAAAATTTTCTTGGATGGCAAAACTAGAAGCTTTTCACAGCGAACTGAAGTTATTTTATTGAGGATGAGTGTGTTTCCATACTATAATTAAGACTAGAGTATCTCAAACCCCTTAGAAGAAAAGTAACAACAAAATAACGGATTAGTGTAGCGGTAAAGATTAGAATCTTTTCAGACTATGAATAAAGGTTTGTTTGGTTCATAGATTCAAATCATGTGATTTGAATAATTTTTGATTTACGTGTATTTTTTATGAGAGAAAATACTATAGCGATCATGAATTATGATTCGAATTAAAGATTCGAAACTAAAATATCTCAAAAACCTTTAAAGAATAATATTAATAAATGATAATACAACAGTAAAAATGTCTTTCTCTCTTCTCTTTATTCTTTATAAGATGTCTCGACATTCGAATCTTAATAGCTCCAATACAAAAGGTCTTATCTGACTAATGTATTGCGTAATGTTAGACTCATCTTTCGAATAGAATTAGGCCTCGTTCACTTCGCTTATTCGAGTTTAGAATTCGAGTTTTGCTACAGTAAAAAGCTCTCACAAACAATCACATCTAACTTTTTTGCTACAGTAAAAAAGCTCTCACATAAAATCAAATCTCAACTCGAATTAAAAACTCGAATCAGCGAAGTAAACGGGCCCTTAGATTGCGGCTTTTTTTTTTTTTTTTTTTTTTAGCGGACTCGGATTTCTTCTATGGCAATTGGGATGTGGGGTGGGACCCTTTTTCTATGAGCAAAAAAGATAGACCGGTGACCACTATAACGCTAGATGTCTTGTGTTGTATTTTCCCTGCATCAAAACAATTTTTGACGCATGATACAAACAGGGACAGAGCCAGAGTTCGAAGTCATTGGGGGCACAAAAGAAAATGTAGGAGACGTTTGGTAAGGAATTTATATTATGATTTAAATCATAATTTATAATTTATTACAGTGTTGAGAAAATGTAAGAGACGTTTAGTAAGGAATTTATATCATAATTTAAATCATAGTTTATAATTTATTACAGTATTTTTTCTCACGAAAAGTACACATAAATTAAAAATAATTTTAATTTTATGATTCTAATTCATGAACTAAACGTCTTTTTAGAGAAGTTAATACATGCGAAGAACAACCACCCAAGTTTTAATCCAAAATCTTCTTGTTCAAGCGTTAAAAAAAAATAATAATAAAAAAGTCTTCATGTAAATTGCACCACAATATTAGCAAAGCATGAAAGCAATAGAAACGATTATAAATATATAATGAAAAAAGTAGAAAACAAAAAAAAGAAAAAAAGAAAATCAATGTTAAAATAGGATTACTCTACCATGAGATTATAAAGAATTAAAATAGTAACATATGTGGAGAGAGAAAATTCAACCACGAAATAGAAAGATGGATAAAAGAGAGAGACCGAGTGATATAATAATGATGTAAGCCAAAAAAAAATTATAAAAATATATTTGTACTGTATGAATGAAAATGCAATGTATGAGCAATAAAAAAGGAATTTAATTGTTTTTTTTTTTTTTTTTTTTTTTTTTTTTTTTTTTTTCTTCTTTTAAAAGAGAGTGGATAGAAAGAGGTCAATCACATAAACTCAAAAACACTGTAAAAAAGTAAAATGACAGTGGGGCACAAAAGAATTTTTAAGTCACATTTATTTTATTAATTTAAATTTAAAATTTAAATTTTGATACAGTAAAATTTTTTTATAAATAATTACGTTTAATTTTTTTTATTATAATAAAAAAATTTTACATAAAATTATATCTTAATTTAAATTAAAAATTAAAATTAACGAATTAAACATGTCTTAATAACATACTTTTAAAATCTTAGAAAAGAAATAAAAGAAAAGAAAAGGAAGCAATAAACAGACTTAAGACTACGAGACCACTATAATACGAGATGTCTTGTGTATGTTTTCCATTACCCAAAAAAAAAAAAAAATGTCTTGTGTTATATTTTCCATGCTTAATTGTGGACAATCGATTCAGGCCCGTTTAGTTTGTTAATTTGAGTTTTTAATTCGAGTTGAGATGTAATTTTATGTAAAAACTTTTTACTGTAGCAAAAAAAAAAAAAAATAAATAAATAAATAAATAAATAAATGTGATTATTTATGAAAATTTTTTACTATAATAAAACTCAAATCAATAAAATGAACGAGACGGACCAGCTTTTGAGTTTTTGAAATGAAATAATGGCACCTGAAGTACTTATAACTAACTCACAACAATAATAATGGTATATGAATTCTCACGTTGTGTTTAGAAAAATGCCTAATTAAAATACCATTCAGTTTATAAATTTAAATTAACATATAATTTTATGTGAAAATTTTTTATTATAATAAAAAATTTAAATATATTTTTTATAAAAAAATTTTTTTTTACTGTAATAAAATTAAAATTAAAAACTTAAATTAATAAAATAAATGAAGCCTAATTAGTATTGCTTAACGGCTTTCCAAGATAAAAAAAAAGTGGGTCTCATTCTCTTTTGGGGCCCACGTGGGGTCACCCTCATAGTCTTGTGGAGTTGCGGCTCTAGGGAGCTGCTCTACATTTTCGTAATTAATTGGTCCACACAATTTATCTCCTAGTAAAACTACTTGATTAACTTTGATAACTATAATGTTATGTTTATTTATCATGATTGAAGAATGAAAGTGGAAAATGAAAGTTAATTTTAAGTTTATTTGTTTTTTTATCTTAAGATAAGAGTGAGATTAGTAGACCCCATTTAAATTTGAGATTGAAAAATAAAATTGACACTCTTATGTCCTCTCTTAGAATTGTGATTTTCATTCCTAATATTAATATTAATTACCTATTATACTCTTATTTTACTTATAAATACATAATTAAAAATAAAATTAAAAAAAAAATAAATACAACATATATTTATTATTTTATTTGTCTAATATTATAATATTAACATAATTATTGTTAACTTTAATATAATGAATCTGTACTTTATTTTTTAATAAATTAATAATATATTTTATTTTTAACACTATTTTTTTTTATTTATTTTATTTAAATTTATTTAAAATTTATTTTTATATTTTAAATAGTTGTACAATTTATATTTATTATTTTAGTATCCAATTATTACACTAAATATTTTAATTATGATTAATTTTAATATAATAAGTACACAATATATTTTTAAATTGAAAATATCAAATTGATTTAAAGGGTATATTAGTACTTTTACACTTTTTTATTCATTTTAATTAAGTAAACTAGAGATTTCCGTTTAGTTCGTTGATTCGAACGAGTTGAGAATTGATTTTATGTGATAGCTTTTTATTGTAAAAAAGTTAGATGTGATTGTTTGTGATTTTTACCAAATCAAATTCTAAACTCAATCAAGAAATGAAAATTTCAATCCTATCATTAAGTAAACAGCTTATTCTGAGTTTGATTTCTCAATTTGAATCTTTTTCACTCTGAATCCTATCCATTCCAATTCATGTTTATTCTGATTACGCGTAAGTAAACATACTATGTTTTTATATTATAAGAGATTAGCTATAGCTTGATCACAAAATACTATCTACTTTTCTGTTACATTTTGTTAATCCGCTATATTTACAAATTTCTTAAACAAAGCATAAAATATTGGTGTAGAATTTTGGGGAAGTTTGGCCAAAAAAATATCTCCTCCTCTTCCATCAGTTAAGAGAAAAAAACAGAGAGAACAAAATTTAAAAAAAAAAAAAAAAAAAAAATTCATAAAAGAACCTGTGGACCTTATTAAACATATGAATAAAATCAAGACCTGAAATCTCAATTTCACACTTCAGAGATTCTTCCTCGACCGTCCGATCTGTTTCCACGAAAATCCATCAACTCAGTCAACGCAGACCATGGCGACTTTCAACGGTCAAGATCTTCCCGATCGAATTTAAATATATTGGCTCAAATCATAAATCTCTCATTTTTAACGAAAAGAGAGAAAGAGAAAGAGGGAGAGGAGAGAGAGAGATTGTGTCGTTTACGTTTCTCTGCAATGGCGTTCTCTGCAATTACGTCCCGTTGCCCCTCCGTTCTTCGCTTGCCGAAAAACCCTCCGTCAAGCTCTCTTCCTCGGAGCTCAGTTTCTTTCCGTTTCTCTCACCTAAAACTCAGCCGTAGAAAACCCCTTTCAATTCGATCGGTTTCAATTCCAGGTACTAATTTTTTGTTCTTAGGAAAAAAAAAAACCTTAATTTATGTGAATTTCTTTTTGCCGGTATTCGTCTTTCAATTTATGTAAATTTGGGCTTTTTATTGTTGATTGGAAACTTTTGGCTTTTGATTCCAGCAACCTCGATTGAAAATTGGTAGTTCGGGCTGCTTTTGTAGGAACTATATTGGTAGAGTAGTTTTTTTAAAATTTTGTATAAAGAAATTATTGTGTGTGTGTGTGTGTGTGTGTGTGTGTTTGTGTGATCCGAGTAGGTTTGGTTTGAACTTTGAAGAACTAGTTTGAGGAGAATGGAGGTCATGTGAATCCCAAAAGAGGATGCACTCTGAGTTTTTATATATATAAAGGTCACTGCGGTTCGGTTTCAACGGACCACAAAAGTACTAAAACCGGGAACCGAACCGCTCAAGAATTAATCGGTTTGGTTAACCAAGTGATGGAGTTGCGGCGGATGTGATGCTGCCCCATCGGTGTCTTTTAACGGCCGGTTTTGTCGATCCCATTTGGTGCCACTCGGTTTTTTAGTTGTCTTGAACAACCCTAGTTGTTAATACATGTTATGGCTTTTCTCTCTCTACTTGTATTTAAAAGAAAAGGTCAATTTGGTGAGAAAAATGGCATAGCCAATAGTAACTGCATCAATAAAAGAAAAATTTTGGCCTTAGTTAATTTTTGTGGAATTTTTGTTAATTAGTTTGCTTTCAAAATCATACTAAGCTTATGCAACGTTGCAGCTGCGCCCACATCTGAGGGGGTCACCCCTGCAATTTTGGTCACGGACAATGCATTGAAGCACTTGAATAAGATGAGATCTGAACGGAATGAAGATTTGTGCTTAAGAATTGGAGTTAAGCAGGGTGGTTGCTCTGGCATGTCTTACACAATGGAGTTTGAAAATAGAGCAAACGCACGACCAGATGACTCTATCATCGAGTATAACAGTTTTGTGATCGGTATGTTCTCAAATTGTTCTTCATCTAGTTATGTCAAGATGCAACTATTAATGTTGATTGATGTTGCATAAGATTAGTACTGGATGCAGTAAAGGGGAATGTTAAAATTTTGAAGAATGTCAGATAAAATATCACGTTTCTCTCCGAGATTTTTTTTGTTTGTTTTAGAAATAGTTCCTGAAAGTTTGCTTTTGAAACTTGCTGAGAAGATTGACATCAGGAAATTTAGCAGGACAAGTACAAAAACTATAACCTTGGGAATATAGAAGGGGAGAAAGAGAAGAGAGGAAAGATAATAATATGGAAGAGAGCAAATGGGACAATATCCTAGAGGAAAATACATAGTATTATTATTCACAGTAAAGGTAAATAGCTGCTAATGTTAAAAAACCAAAACAACCTGAAATCTTTAACTATCCCAAATGATATGGGGAGTATAGGATCTGAATTAGATTAGAATATTATTTGCCATACATAAGAACGTTTGGGCTCTGTACGGGACGTAGAGCTAGGAGAGAAAAATAAAATTGAGATAGAGAAATAAAACGTAGAGAGTTTAAGAGAGAGAGAGATAAAAGAAAGAATTCAAGAGTGAGATTGAGTACTATGGATAAAGTGTTTAAATATTTTCCTTTATCTCTAATATTGTTAAGTTGGAGGGATATACAAAGTTCAGGGGCAGGGCCCGCATGAGCGTAATTTCTTAAAGGAGTTTAGTTGTTAGCTGGCTTAGCGGCTTGTTAGTGTGCTTGTGCCTTTTGGCGGAGTTACGTGAGCGGCCTCTGAGTTCTAGACTCAAATTCTAGTTCTCAAAAGTTATGAGTGTTGGATTCTTAAGTGAGATCTTTGTGAGATTTTGTTATTAGTTATTTTCTGCGTTTTTTTTCCTATTTTATAACTGTTTTTTTTTTTTTCCTCTATGTTTTTTTCCTTAACCAAGATAGACATACATATGGTTTTATAGATTTAGAAAAGGCATATGATAAGGTACCGAGGAAAGTTTTATGGTGGGTGCTAGAAAAGAGAGGAGTGCATGTGAGGTATATCAAGGTAATTAAGGACATGTACGATGGGGTGGTTACGAGTGTGAGAACTGTTGGAGGCTACACGACAGAGTTTCTCATTCGGATCGGCCTTCATCAGGGATCTATTCTTAGTCCTTATCTTTTCACCATGGTGATGGATGAGCTAACAAGATAAATTCAAAATAGAGTTCCTTGGTGTATGCTTTTTGCGGATGATATAGTTTTAGTTTATGAACATATGGAATGAGTTAACCATAAGTTAGAACTGTGGAGACAGACTCTCGAGATGAAGGGATTTAAGTTAAGTAGGACAAAAACTGAATACATGCATTGTAGGTTTGGGAACTCAAATAATCATAGTGATGGAATTTCTTTAGATGCTGTGGAGATTGAGGCTTCTAAGAAGTTAAGATACCTTGAGTCTATAATGCAATACAAAGGAGATATAGAAGATGATATTCAACATAGGATTAAGGCAGGGTGAGTTAAGTGGAAGAATGTTACGGGAGTTTTATGTGATGGCAAAATGCCTATTAAGTTGAAAGAAAAGTTCTATAAGATGGCAATCCGCCTAGCTATGTTATATGGTAGTGAATGTTGAGCCATTAAGAGACAACATATATGTAAGATGAGTGTAGTAGAAATGCATATGTTAAGATGGATGAGTGACCATACGAGAATGAATCGCATAAGGAATGAAGTTATTCGTAGTAAAGTAAGCGTAGCACTAGTAGAAGATAAGGTGCGGGAAGGCCGCTTGAGGTGGTACGGGCATGTCCAACGTAGACCGCTAGAAGCACCAGTTCGTGCTTGGGAGGACATTTTTATACCTAATATTAGGAGAGGGATGGGTAGATCAAGAATTACGTTGACCGAAATAGTTAAAAATAACATTCTACATCTAGGCTTTCAGGAAAGTCTAATTTCGAATAGAGCTGCGTGGAAAAGTGAAATCCATATAGTCGATTCCAATTAAGTTGGAATTAAAGATTGTTATTGTTGTTGTTTTTCTCTAAATCCTAACCCCTTCTTGTATTGATTTCATTGAGTGAGAGAGACCTTTTCATAGAGGGAAGAAAAAATAATAATAAGATAAATCAACCTAATAATCATACCAAAATAACCTAACCTAAACCCTAAAAGAAAAACATGATATCAAATTCCTAACCAAATCAATTTATTAAAGATAAATAATATCCTATTCTCTATGCCGGGTCTTCAAGATGTTGACTCCTCCATTAATTATGTTAGAAACTATGCAATGCAACCTCAAGAAAATCTTCTATCCAAGTCATTGATTATTGATGAGTAAGTAGCAAGTTGAGAACTGTTGAATCATCTTCATTCCACCCTGTATTCCATAGAAAATAATGGTTTTCCTGGAGATAACAAGTTTGCTATCTGTAGAACCAAGATGAATAGGACCAAAAAACATAGGGCTTTTACCACGATCTTTCCAGCACCCAAAAAAAGCCATAGTGCCAAGCGGAGAAGAAGAAAAACTAAGTAGAGAATAAAAAAGGGAACGAAAACTGGGAGAATGAAGGGAAGAATGGAGGGGAGGAGGATGACAAAAAGGGGCGTGAATAATATGATTGTGCACAGGTCCATGACTGATGAAGAAAAGGAAATAAAAGAATATATGGGAGGAAAAAAAAAAAAAAAAAAGATCAAAAAAGAGAAACAATGAACTATCTTTAATAATCGTTTCTGGGTGTGCCTGGGGAGGAAGAACAAGGAGGAAAGGAAAGGAGAGCTAGCAGTGGTAAAGAAGGGTTTGGGCAATTTACTAGCACAACTTAGATAGTTCCTGATAATCTGGCTTATTTAACGATAAGTAATCCTGATTGATTTAGGAAACCTTTTCACTAGAAAAAGGAAACTGAGTCCTATTTAAATTAGGGAACTCTATCACAATATTGAATATAAAAGAGTGGCCACTAAAAATATTATCCCATTTAAGGAAAATAAAAAAATTATCTGGTTATTTATTATCCCAAATTTTATTAGACATTACAGGATCTGCGATTTAGTGGGGAAAAAAGGAAAAAGAAAATAGGAAGTCGAAGAAGACTAAGGAGCAGTCGTTTCTTCTAATTTATACGGTGTTTCCAGATTTTATTTCAGCACTAGGTTTTTGAATTCTATATTTAATTGTTTAGTTTACTCTTAAAAAATATTTTCTTTCAAAAAATAAAATAAAAAACCATGAACGTCCCCTGAAAAATAAAATAAAAAACTTTGAACTTTTGTACACTTTCAGCCCTAAAAATCTTTTCTTGACAACTTAGTCTTTGAATTTTAAAAAGTAGTAGTGATTAGCTCCAGTTATTATTGGGGTTGAATTTTCGGAATAACTATATGTAGTTTTTTTAGCAAGTGCGCCTCAAACTCTCATAGTTTGGCACTTATGCCCCTAAACTCTCACATTCCCTAAAGATATTTGAACAGGAATATAATATCTGTTGTTGTAAATAAAATTATTATTTCGAACTTATCTAGATTGTTGAAGGATATAAATGGAAAAACACTGCTTGAAGGGTATCATTCTGTGCAATCTCATAGTGCGCCTCAGTTTTCATTAGCTTGTGAATTATCTCAATATTTCTTTTATACCTTATATATGTGTGTCTAAAACTAAAAAAACTTTTTTTTTTTCCCCTTTTTCTTCTACTACTTTTGCTGTCTTTTTTTTTTCCCCCCTGATCTTTTTTCCACTCTTCAATGGTTGTGCAGTGTGTGATCCGAAGAGTCTTCTCTTCGTATTTGGCATGCAATTGGATTACAGTGATGCTCTTATTGGTGGAGGTTTCTCTTTCAAGAACCCCAATGCTACACAAACTTGTGGTTGTGGCAAATCCTTTGCAGCAGAGATGTAGGATTAACTGTGCACATTAAACAGTTAAAACATATAATGTATAGAATACAATTGTACTTTCCTTTTTTTTTTTCTCCTTTATTTTTTCAAATATTATTGGTATAATATAAGTTATATAACATAAGAACTTGATGATACCGTGATGTGAACGTTATAGACATGGTTTTCTAAAGGGAAAAGTGCCATAATGCCCTTTTATAATATCACTTTTTTATTATTGACCTTTTTAATTAAACGGATTGTTTTCATAAATGTTTTTTGAATTATGTACTAAGTGCTACCTGATTTTTTTAAACGACCCCTAAATCTATAATAATTTATGTCCATTAAGTTTGTTAATTTGAGTTTTTAATTTGAGTTGAGATGTGATTTTATGTGAGAATTTTTTATTGTAATAAAAAAATTAGTTGTGATTATTTGTGAGAGTTTTTTATTATAATAAAATTTAAATTTTAAAGTCCAATTAACAAAATAAACGGGACCTTAAAATGTACTTTTATGTTGATGGATTTTGTTGATGTGACACTCATTAAAGGTTTATAAAAGGTATTTAAGAATATATAAAAGCTAATTTTATTAATAAAACCTAATTATTAATAAAATAACCAATTATGGTCTACATATAAAATTAGACAAAAAATAAGGCAAAACTAAAAAAGAAACAAAAGAATTCATACACTTGCTTTGCCATTGTCGAAAACCAAAACAAATTTGAGAATTGATTTTTGTTCAAAACTACAAATAATCAAAATGCAAAAGCTAAAACCAAATTAGATGAAAACACCGTGTTATGGGGTGGTAATTAGCTGAGAATAGTTTAGTCATTATTATTTGTTATTCTCTTTTTGTTATTTGTTTTCCTATACACGAAGCGAGCAGAGATCCCAATGTTGGATCCTATCTTGCGCTCCATTTCCCAACGATATTCCCCGGACTGATTATAATCGTTTTCCTTGGGGCCCTTTGAGCGTGGGGTGGGAGGAAGGGATTTAAGCACCTCCGGGATGAAGCTTCCGCGAGATGATAGACATTCATGAATAAACATATTTCGAGAGTTAACGATGGCCGAGGACCCACCATTGTATTATTCTATCTTGCGTCATTTTCTATCTATCATCATAGCTAGGAACCGACGAGGATGGGGTCGAGGAACCGCCGAGGCCGGGCTCCACCAAAGATTCCACCTGCAAGTGATAACAACTTGGTATCGAGAGCCGGGCATGGCATGTGGACCAAGGATCCATTACGGCGGTACCAACGCCTTGAGCAACAAGTCGCGACTTTGAGCATGGGGCAGGAGCGAATGTTGAAGCTCTGGTTTTCCTAAATACCATGGTGGGAATGACCACCCCTCAAACCATGCGAGTCACCACAAGGATGGGGAAGGTCCCTCTCACGATCCTCATTGACACCAAATTTACCCACAATTTCCTCCATGAGCCTTTTGCCAGGATAGCCGGGCAAACCGTAGGCTTTCCTAACGACCAGGAGAATTCCTCCATGCTGCAAGTAGTGGTGGCCAACGATCAGAGAAAGACTTACCCACAATTTCCTCCATGAGCCTTTTGCCCCGGGTGTGTAGAGAGGGAGAACACTCAACATTCAAAATACCCAATTTATTGTTGATTTTTACTTAATTGAATTAGAAGGTTGTGACGCCGTATTAGGAGCGCAATGGTTGCGAACTTTAGGTCCCATAGTGTGGAATTTCGCCACTATGGAGATGAGTTTCATAGTGGGAAAAAATAGGGAGAAACTCATGAGGGTAGGGCAACCGGAGGTGAAACTGATTGGGGCTCGAGCAGTGGATAGAGCCCTAAAGAAGGGTAATGGAACCGGAATGTTGCTGCAAATGCAGGGGCTGGAAGGGAATAATGAGGAAAAGTGGGAATTAGAAGAATGGAAACCTTGGATACAAAGATATCCCACCATATTTGGTAAACTTAAGGGGTTACCTCTAAAGTGGAATCATGACCATCGAATTCCCCTGTTGCCAGGAAGAAGGCCAGTGAGTTTACACCCTTATCGATACCCGCACTACCAGAAGCAAGAAATCAAGAAGATGGTGGAGGACATGCGTCAGCAAGGCATCATACAAGCCAGCCACAACCCTTATTCTTCCCCAGTCTTACTCGTCAGGAAACACGATGGGACTTGGCGTTTCTGTGTAGATTATCCGGGGTTGAACAAACTGACTATTAGGGATAGATTTCCTATACATGTCATTGAAGAACTACTGGACGAACTTAAGGGGTTTAAGTTTTCACCAAGCTGGACTTACGATCCGAATACCACCAAATTTGGATGGAGGAGGCCAACATAGAGAAAACGGCTTTCCGCACTCATCGTGGACATTATGAGTTTTTGGTCATGCCTTTCGGCCTTACCAATGCTCCATCTACATTCCAAAGCCTCATGAATGAGGTGTTTAAAGAAATATTGAGAAAATTTGTTCTTGTGTTCTTTAATGACATCCTCATTTACAGGCTTGACCGGGAAACACATGACCACCATTTAGATAAGGTGTTCCGGATATTGGAAACACACCAGCTAGTGGTCAAGAGGGAGAAGTGCACACTGGCCAAAAAGGAAGTCCAATATCTCGGCCATATCATTTACATTGGAGGAGTGAGGGTCGACCCTAAGAAAGTGGAGGCCATGAGGAATTGGCCACTCCCTAAGAATGTGAAAAGGCTCCGCAGATTCCTAAACCAACGTGGTGGGACTCAGTGCTGGAGCTTAATACAACTAGTACCAAGATCACTGAATTAACGGCGAAGGTGAAGAAAGGAGAGTTGAGCACACTATGGTTAATCAAGGAGAATGTGCTTTTTTACAAGGATCGAATATATGTGCCTGCGGACTCAGAATTTGTCCCCATTATTCTACAACAGTACCATGATTTTGGCCACGAAGGGTTCTATAAAACAGTGCAACGCATTAAGGAGTGCTTCTCACTGGAGAAATATGAAGGAAAGGGTTAAAGAATGGGTACGGAAATGCGACACTTGCCAGCGAAACAAGCATGATCAGCAGCTACCGGGCGGCCTCCTGCAGTCGCTGCCTATTCCCACTCTAATTTGGTCAGATATCTCAATGGACTTTGTGGAAGGGCTTCCTAAGTCCAAGGGGAAGTCCATCCTACTGGTGGTAGTAGACAGGCTATCTAAGTATGGCCATTTCCTTCCATTGGCACACCCCTACACGGCTGAGACAGTGGCCCAATTATTTTTCGAATAGATATTCCGCCTTCATGGCATACTGCATTCTATTGTTTGCGATCAAGACCCTAACTTCACCAGCCAATTTTGGACAGAGCTGTTCTGCCTCCAGGGAACTAGTTTCAAATTCTCATCGACTTACCACTCGCAAACGGGCGGACAAACGGAAGTTGTAAATCGAACCATTGAAATGTACCTCCGATGCCTCACAGGGGCTAAACCAAAGGATTGGGTTCAATAGGTCCCTTGGGCTGAGTATTGCTATAATACCAGCTGGCACTCTGCCACCAAGACTACCCCATTTGCAGCTATTTACGGCAGACCCCCCCTCCCCCCAACCTTTTTGAGCTACGTAGCAGGCACGGCCGAGTCCGTGGAAGTAGATGAAATTCTGCAGGCCAAGGACCAATTGTTGGAGCTCCTTCGCATTAATTTAGTTGCTGCTCAGAACCAAATGAGGCAAGTATATGACAAAAAACATGTCGATCGGGAGCTGGCTATGGGCGATTGGGTTTACTTAAAATTGCAAAGTTTCCGCCAGCACTCAGTGGAGCGTCGACCTTCCCACAAGTTGTCCCCCAGGTATTTCGGTCCCTACCAAGTAACTGAGAGGATCGGTAGTGTGGCGTATCGTTTGGAGTTACATGTAGGAAGCAAAGTTCACCCCATCTTCCACATTTCATTGTTCAAAAGGAAGATCGGGGACAACACTGAAGTGGCTGACCAACCGCCATAATGGGGATCCCATGCAGCACAAGAACCGACGGAGATTCTAGCAATGCAGCACCTTGCAGGAAATGACGAGTTCCTGATACGCTGAAAAGGCAGTTCTAAGGCTGAAGCCTCCTGGGAGAATAAGGAAACACTACTAAACCAGTCCCCTTCCTTTTCCGTTCCTTGAGGACAAGGAAAGTTTTCTCGAGGGGGAGGTAGTGTTATGGGGCGGTAATTAGCTGAGGATAGTTTAGTCATTATTGTTTGTTATTCTCTTTCTGTTATTTGTTTTCCTATACACGAAGCGAGCAGAGATCCCAATGTTGGATCCTTCTGCTCTATTTCCCCCATATTCCCTAGATACGGTCATAACCGTTTTCCCTGGGGCCCTGTAGTGGGAGGAAGGGATTTAAGCACCTTTGTACGAGATGATAGGCATTCATGAATAAACATATTTCAGAGCTAACATCTTGTATTATTCTATCTTGCGCCATTTTCTATCTGTCATCATAGCTAGGAACCGACGAGGAACCGCCGAGGCCGAGGCTAATAACACACCGCTACTAGGTGTCGTCGTTGTTAGAAACAAAACTCGTGAATTCTCATTGAAGGCCAATATTTACAAATTTTTAGGAAAGCAAGATCTCAGTGATGGATGGCAATTGCAGCCGTGGTAGGCATGTCAGAGGCATAGGGGTTGGACATGGCGATGGAGGCGAGTTGAGCGAAGGCACATAGGTGACTGGTGGTGGCGGTGGCAACGAGCTTGACGGCCATGGCCATGGCATGGCACCGTAGTGGGTTATTCGCCGAAGGAGGTCTAAGGTTCGCACACGGATGAGGGCGGCAAGGCTTCGGTTGCATAGCGGTTGGGCGATTGGGTCAGAGGGCCTTAAGGGGGCAAAGCCTTGGTTTTTTTTTTTTTTTACAAATCTGGGTATTTTTTTTCATAGATCTGGGTTTCTTTTTGAAATTCAAGTTTCTCTAAATTTTATGGTGTCTGTAAGCTTAAAAAAAAAAAAAAAAAACAAAAAAAAAAATGGTGCATTTGGAATTGTTTCTAAAATGATTTTATTTTATGTATGAAAATATAAATAAAAACGTTTTCATTTTATTTTTAAATTATTTTTGAAATGCGTTTGGTAGTTTTATTCAGAGATTGATTTCAGTTTTGAAAAGAAACTGAAATTGCTTTTGGTGGTTTAATTTTTGAAAACATGTAATAATATTTAAATTAATAATATATTGAATAAATAATAATACTAAATATATTAAATAACAATATATTAAATAAATATTATTTTATTAAATAAATATATTAAATGAATCGTGAATTTTTACATGCAATCGGAAAAAGAGAGCGGCGGGGGGGGGGGCGGTCGGAAAAGAGTGAGGCGGGGGGGGGGTGGCGCGTGGTTGCGACGCCATGGGGGGGGTGGCGCGCAATTGCACACGCCGGGGTGGGGACGTCGATCGGAAGACGAGGGCCAGTTGGAGAAAACTGGGGGGGAGGGGTCGTAGTCGCAGGCGCCCGGGGGGGTGGGCAGTAGGAGAAGATGGTGGCGGGCAGTCAGAGAAGATGGTGGCGGCCCAGTCAGAGAGGAGCGATGGTGGGCGTTCGCTGGATGTCCCACGTCTTCTTCGCCTAGCGAAGAGAGAGAAGAAAAAAAAACTGAAATCCGTTTTCAAAAAACGAAAACGTGAAAATGAAAACGTATTTTTTTCGTTTTCAGTTTTTCACAAGACAAAAACGTTTTTGTTTTTGTTTTCTAACAGAAACTTCACCAAACACGTTTTTCATTTCTGTTTTTTATTTTTTGCTTCAAAAACGTAAAAAATGAAAACAAAAAGGGTAACAAATAGGCCCAAAAATAGTCAAAGCATTTTTTAATACTGTTCATCTCCAATGTCTCCGATCATGAAGTTTGTTCTTCTTTAACTTCGACAATGAAAATATTTAGTTGGAGGATTCAAATCATGTGATTCAAATATTTTTTTATTTACGTGTATTTTTTATGAAAAAAATATTGTAACGAATCACAAATCATAATTTGAATTAGAAAACAAATTCCTCTACCAAACATCCTAGAAGACTTGGTAGAATCAAAATAAGAACTCTCATTGCAATAAAATTGTTATTTTTTCTTTTAAATTATATATTTTTTTTATTTTTTAATATATGTTCAAATTAAAAGATTATAAAAGTCATATTATGAATTTTTTAACTTTTTTTAATTACCACGCAGGCATTTCTGTTAGATTCACAGGCGGAAGTAGACAGAGGGGTTCTGTTAGATTCATAAGCGGAAGTAGACGGAGAGGTTATTTGAGCTATTTTCTATCCATTAGAGGGTGTATTGAACTATTTTAAAAGATCAATAAACATTTTAAAATATAGTACATAATTTATAAAGTATTTATGAAAATAATTTAATTATAATTTTCCTTTATTAGAATAAATCAATTTAAGTAAACTAAAATAAAAAGGGCAAAAAAAAAAATAAAATAAAAAAGATAGTAGTGAACAAATAGGGTAATATTTGATTTCACATTTAATTTGAAGGGTTAATTCTAAAAAAAAAAAAAAAAAAAAAAAAAAAAAAAAAAATCATTCAAAAAAACTCCTGTGTGTTCCTCGAATAAGAAGTAATCTTTTTCTCCAATGGAGACTCGTCAAATTAAAAAAAAATAATAATAATTTACGATTTTTTTATGAAGAAGTCTACGAATGATAAAAAGAAATGAAAGAGCATCAAATTAAAAAATGGCCTTCCAAATATGATTAAACGCGGATTACAACATTGATATTCTGAAGAGGCAAATAACAAAAAAGGGCATGTTTATGGTAGGGGGACTTGGTGAAAATAAAAAGTCTAATGGCTCGTTCAGTTATTAATTTGAAAATAAAAATTTTGTTATTTAAATCAGGCTGTGGAAAAGATGAAATAGTAAGAAATTAAAATAAAACCCACCACACCACATCTAGTAAAAATCCCAAATTAAAAAAAAAAAAAAAAAAATGAAGGACAAAAATAAAACTCAAACACCACATCTAGAAAAATCCCAAAATTTAAAAAAAACAGAAGTATTGTCGATGCCGGCGCCGATGAGTAGCCATCGCCGACGGGGAGATTTGGAGGTTTTGCGCCGCCTTGGAGAGGGAGGTTGAGTGCTAGGAGGTCGGTGTAGTTCACTCAAGACCAAAACTTCGTTGATGGAGTTCGCAAGGGAGCATGATCGGTGTTCGTCTGATGGGAGTGAGAACGGGAGTAGATCGACCGGAAGAGAGAAGGGAGATCGAGATCTCTTTATCCGAAGGCCGTGAACATGTTGTCTTCCATCGACGGCGTTCGCAAGGGAGCATGTCGGCGTTCGTCTCCGCGAAGAGAAAAAGTGTGAGAAGATCGATGTAAAAGAATCCGTTTTGATCGACAATGGGAGGCATCACCCTTGCGCCAGAGGAAGTCGTCGGCGCGGACGAAAGAGAGTTTGGCGGTTTGGGTTTAGTCATATCTAGTTTGAATTTGCGTCACCGGGCGTCAGAGAATGTGGGGCCATTCGCACCGACGTGGAGAGATTGCATAGTGGGACGAAGATCGTGCCGCCGTAGGTGACTCGTGCAGCCAGGGTTCGAGGGTGAAGTTTGTCATTGGGGTGGGGGGTGAGGTACATCGTCGTTGGCGGTGAAGCTTTTGGTAAGGTGGCCGGCGGCTATAGAGAAGCTCAAAGATTAATTTAGGTTTGAAAATGTTTTAAAATTAAAGGCTAGGATTAAAAGTTCAATCTGATTAATGGTTGAGATTTATTCTAGTACAAAATTGATTTTTTTAAATGAAAGAAAAATGTGATCAAGTGTAGGAGGCCATATTATAATTCAGTGTATCATTTTAATTTGAGCCATTTAAAAGTGATCTAACGGTTGATAATTTTGTACCCTATCAGTAGGAAAAAAGTGAGTGTCCCTACCATAGACACTCCTTTTATGTTTTGAATGTGCAAAAATTATTCTTTCCCCTTGATAGCATTATTTTCAGTTTGAACTAGTTAAAATATTAGTATTGATTAAAAGAAGTTTGAAGAATAAATTAAAAATGAATTATTATTATTAGTGGTGTTTTTCTGAATTTTATGGTCATTTTTAATTTACTCTCTAAACTTTAAAAATTCTAATTTTTCCTTTTAAATTGAGAATTTTAGTTTGATAAAATAAAAATTTTTAAAGTTTAGAGGATAAATTGAAAATGACTTTAAAATTGATGTCTAATTTTTCCTTTTAAATTGAGAATTTTAGTTTAATAAAGTAAAATTTTTTAAAGTTTAGAAGACAAACTAAAAATAACTTTAAAATTCACGAGACATCAATAATAATAATCTATTAAGAATAGTTCCACTTCCGTTTTTATTCTCTCTCATTGAAGGTTATAAGCACATGGATGTGGATTGTTTAGAATGATAAATTGAAAACGGGCCTTAAAATTGATGTCTAATTTTTCCTTTTAAATTGAGAAAATACCAGTCACTAATTATGCACGGACATTTGAAATTTCTTTTTGGAAAATAGTAGAAAATAGGTCAATATAAAAAGTTTAAGAAAGAAAATAGGTCAATTTTTAGTTATAGAAATTAATGATAATAACCATTAAGAATAGTTCCAACCAGATAAGTTTTAGATAAATTTGTCAAGTTATGGTTTATAAGGACATGGATGGACAATTATGAATAATAATGCCAAGTTATGGTTCAAAAACGGCCTTATGGACAAAAATAATAATTTGACCCCTATTTATTAACTTATGTAAATTATTGGCCTATTAATTTTAATTCATCTCAAATTTTGACTTATTTTCCTCTTTTTTTCCTTTTCTATGGAGAATTTTCAGAGATGTCATCAATAAAATAATACTATTTTATTTCTACTAATATTATTAAATTCATCTTATGCTATTAATAACTTATAAGTTATCTCCTCATAGTTTAAAGGTTATCTTTCAGAACTTGTAGGTTATAACTTTGTATGATGCAGTTTATTTTTTATTGTTGCATCAAAATTTTGTAAAGTGGTATAATAGAGTTGGAAAAAATAATAATTAAACTTAAAAATTTCTCTTTTGCTATGTAGAAAGTTGATGATATGCCATGATAAAATCCAATCTCTTTCATTGTTATAATTTTTTTTTGGTCAATTATATAATAAGAAATTCTAGCATTATTCTTTGCCACTTTTTGTATTCAAATTTTGACACGTGTACTCTACTATTTCATATTCTATTTATGTAATAATATATCATATTAGTGTAGTGACAAGTGAAGTGCGTGTGTAGATAATGATAAGGTCGTGGCACGACAATGACAATGTCCTAAGGTTGTGCTAGTCAAGAGCCACGCTAACCAGTTCAGCAACTATTCTTCCATTAGATTCAACTCTAACATAAACGGACGTCCTTCAACCGAAATGGTTATGCTATTCTCCAAACACAATTATGAGCACTAGCTTATTGTCATGGACAAGCACAGTGGGGAGAACACCACCAAGCAGTAATAAATTCCTAGGGTTTGGGATCACCGTTAGAGATTTAGGCCTTGTTCATTTCACCGATTCAAATTTTAAATTTTAAGTTTTTACAGTTAAAAGCTCTCAGAAAATGTCATATTTAACTTTTTCTATTAGATAAAAACTCTTAGAAAATGTCACATTTCAGCTTCAAATTGAAAACTCGAGTTCATGAAGCAAACAAAATAGATAATAGAAATGAATTTGTGATTTTTTGATAGTTTTATTTTTAGCTTTTCATTAATTTAAATGGGTACAAAGGACACTATACTATACAAAAGCAAAATGTATTAAAGAAATAATCAAAAGTGGTAACATTAATAAGTTTTTTTTTTTTAGGTTTTTTTTTTTTTTTTTTTTTTTTTTTTTTTTTTTGTTTTTTTTTTTTTTAAGTTGTACACTGGCTCTCTTAGTTAGCATGTGCGTCAAAGTAAAGATTAGTGATTTAGCCCAAAAAAAAAAAGTAAAGATTAGTGTTACTGGTAGATTTTGTTCTGCTATAATCAAAGAAAAGAAAAGAAAAAGATTTTCATCAAGTTAGGTAAAAAAAAAAAAAAAAAAAGCGAAAAAAATCAAAGAAAATAAAAGTCTTTTGAAAATGAATCCTATTATTAATTTATTATCACTCATTATATGACTTAATCCCATTAGTTACAAAAAGATTTTATATTACATTTTAGTTTGGCTACTCAAGATAAACACGTGAGAATTAACCATGTTCAAAAAAAAAAAAATTGCAAAAAAAAAAAAAACTAAGAAAAAAATATTTTAAATATTTTTATCAGTTTCCTTAACAAAAAAGAAACAACAATAAATTTAAAAAAGTTTTGGAAAATAGTAGAAAATAAGCCAATATGAAAAGCTTAAGAAAGTATATAGGCCAATTTTTAGTTATAAAAATTAATATGTCATAACTTGTCAAATTATGATTCATAACCAAAAAGTTATGGACAAAAAAATGATTCATAACCGAAAAATAATTATGAATAATAACTTATCAAGTTATAGTTTATAACCAGACAAGTTATGAACGAAAATAATAATTTAACATATTTATTAAAATATATAAAGTATTAACCTATTAATTTTAATTAATCTTAAATTTTAGCTTATTTTCCTCTTTCTCTCAAAAATTTTTAGGTTAAATTTTTACTTTTCATGATATCAGAGCTATGTTGGTATTATTAAGAATCGAACCTATAATCTTCAACTTATTCTAATACCATGACAAATAATAATCTAACTCAAGAAACTCAATGATGAGAGTTAATATTTTATTATTTATATTGTAATGTGGGTTAAAAAAACATTTTAATAAAGTTAATAAGTCTCAAATAATTCCATTCGTAAGAACTTATTTCCCTTGATAAAGTTATTTCAAGTTTCAATCGGTTGAATCATTGTGGAAAAAAAAGTAGAAGAAAAAAGAATGAAGAAAAGTTTTATTGGTATGTTTATGATCATTAAATTTAATTAAAATTATATTAAATTAAAAAATAAATACACATAAATATAATTTTTTATATAAATATGATGACTAAAAATTAAGATTTTTCAGTAGTTTATTTTTTCAGAACTTACGAAAGAACTCTTGAGAAATTATTAAGAAAGATTTCGTGTGAAGTTTTCATTATATGAATTTTGCCTAAGACCACTTGTCTAGTGGCACTGGAGATTTGAAAAGATGATGAAAACGTTTATTTTCTATATTCGTTATTAATTTTAAATTATAATTTATAATTTTTATATATTTTTTAAATAAAAATATATATAAAATAAAAATAATTTTAAAATTAAAAACTAAAAAATTATTTTTAATTTATATATTCGATCCTGTATCAATATATACTATGAATTTTTGGGAGCCTTTACGCAAGATACCAATCTTTATTCCACAGAATACAGGTACCATCTTTTCTTTTTCTTTTTTGTTTTTTTGGGACAACTCAATTTGTTATCATCCAAAAAACGACAACGTTTTGCATCAGCAACGGCCAGGAACCAAGCAGCAGGGCTTTACTATCTCTCACGGTCGCTTAGAGAGGCTCATCAGATTCTCGCCCCCGCATTCCTCGCGTCCTTCACAAGCAAATCCCTAATCCTCCATTTCCCAAACCTTACCCAAATTCAACGAGAGGAAATTCTGAGTTCCGACCATGGCGTTCTCTCTCCGCCTCTTATCCAAATCCAAGCAGGTCAGTCATTCATCCATGGATTCCTCTCAATCTCTCTCCCGTTCATCGCTTTCTTCTTCGTTTGTTTGCCGTTCTTGTCCCTCTTTGGATTCCCAACTGGTCCCTTTTTTTATTCTTTCGATTCCGTTTGCTATCTACAAATATTGAATGGATGATTTTGTTTTTTAGGGTCTTGATTTTGTGATTTTTGGTGGTGGGATTTGAGTAGTAGAACTCGGTGGATCTGTTTGGTTGTTAAGGCCGTTGGGATTTTAGGGAGTTAATATGGAAGGAAAATGATGATTTTGGTGATAAGGTTTTTGATTTTGTTTATTCATTTGAATTTGAAAGATGTGCTCAGAAATCAGAGATAATGTAGAAACTGCATTGTACAGGGAATTCATGCTACTAAAGAATTTGAATTATTTGATTCGTCTTGTTTTGAGATAGAGATGTGTAAGAAGAGAACCCAATAGTTCCCTCTGAATGTTATTAATTTGAAATGGAAAAGAAGAAAAGAAATTTGGAAGATGGTCATTGCAGTTATGCCAAGGAAGTTGTATTGCTTCAGTAGTTGAATGTGTTGAAAAATATTTATATTTTCTATTTTGTTCTTTCCCTTTTTTTTTTTTTTTTTTTTTTTAAACGATGAATTGTCTTATTGCTTGTTCATTTCCTTCTAATGTTGCAGTTGAATGTCAGTGGAGCCATTCTACGGCAGGAGCATGCTGTTCCAGTGCGTTACTTTGCCAAAGAAGCTGGTCGCCCTACTGTTCTTAAGGGAGATGGTGAGTTTAAACTGGACATTTAAAAAAAAAAAAAAAAAAAAAAAAAACCTTTGATGCACATATTGTGATTTGTACTGGTCAAGTTTCAATTCAAAATGGTCAGGTTTCAATTCAAAATGGGCTAACTTCTACCTTTGCACATGTCCCTTGTTACAACTTACTTTTCACCATTCATCTTACCTCATTTTCAGGCTAACTGGAAGAATGTTGTTCTAACAAGTTGATTTCACATCTGATTTCATGGGTGATAATTAATTGATTGCAAACATTGTATTTATAACTATATGATGATTTTCATTTTCTATCAAACTATTAATTCTAGATGACATCCATCTTTTATTATTACTTTTTTTTTTCTTTTAACCAATTGCTGACAATGTACATATTTGGGTGGCTAAAGAGATGTTGAAGAACATCTTTTTGGAAGTTAAGAAGAAATTTGAGACAGCCATGGATGTGCTTCGGAAAGAAAAGATCACCATTGATCCGGAAGATCAAGCTGCAGTGGCTGAATATGCTAGGGTCATGAAGACAGTGCGGGAGAAGTGAGTATTATTTACTTTTTTATTTGCATCTAATAGAAAGTAGGTTTTATATTTGTGTGCTTGTGCTGTGTTTCTATCAAGAGGTGCAAACATACTTTAAATCATTTGTAAGATGAGTTTATAACAATATGTAATTTAAGGTACCGTATTCTTTAAAAACACGGTTTTAGGGTTTCAATGCACTTAAAGGAGAAAAATTTTGTAATTAGTAGCATCCTAATAAAGTGGTAAAACCTAAAAAGGATACAAGTAAGGGTAAACAACAAATAGTAAAAGCAATTTGACAAACTTGGGAAAGCTTGTGTCTCATATAGAAGTATATGCTTTCCTTAGTTCTTGTTCGTCCTGTTCTTTTTTCTTGTATCCAAAAACTGGTGTCACTAATCAGTGTTGGTCATTATGAAACTTATAGAACTTGAAAGAGCATGTTGCTTTAGCTAGAATCAGTTAACCATAAAATAACGAGTGAGATTGACGATATATATTTCTCCCTTCGTTACTCTGAATGCATGGCATAAAGTTCTGCTAATATAAAAAATTTGCAATTTACATTATTAGACAATAGAGGTCGTCGTTTTATTTCTCTTTTTAGCTTTTTAGCTTCTGTTATTTCAATTATACTTTTGAAGAGGAGGTGGTTGCTTATGTATTGATTTTATTTTTGCTATTCTTATTGTACAATTGTTTATTGTGTTGCATAGACCTCTAATGCATCCTCCTTTCTTCAGGGCAGACTTGTTCTCAGAGTCTCAACGAATCCAATATACCATTCAGACCCGTACAAAGGATATCCCAGATGCCCGTACATATCTGTTGACCTTGAAGGAAATAAGGATCAAGTATGTTTCATTCATCTAGTCAACTCGTTAGTTTACGTCTATTAGATGTTGTGATTGTTGTGGATTAGGGATTTTTCTTTTGTTTCCTTCTCCCCGAAACCCCAATTTTGAGGAATAGATTGCTCTGGTTGTTGCAATATTCATATGCATACAGAAACCACTTTTCTTATCTATCTAGTATGGTTAATGGTAATCTGTAGGAATGGCCATACAAGCATGCGTTTTGCTTCTTAGTATGATATATATTTTTGTCATTTATACTTAACAGCGTAACCTATTGAAATTCAAATGATTTATACATACATGTATATAGATAGATATATGTAGTATATATGTATGTTTACATTTATATTTATATGCTTATTTCCTGTCTTTTTTCAAAATCTTTTGCAGGCGAGGTCTCACTGATGAACTTGGTGCAGAGGCTTTGATGTTTGATGCCTTGGAGAAAGTTGAGAAAGAACTGAAAAAGCCTCTTTTGAGGGATGACAAGAAAGGAATGGCTCTTCTTTTGGCAGAGTTTGATAAGATCAACAAGAAGTATGTGTTAAGCCTATATTTTCCCTAATCTGAATTTGAATGGGGAAGAAATTTCACAAGTCTAATCCTTAAATTTTCCTGAATTTTGTATCAACGTTCTCTCTTTGTTTTTGATCTTTATATACAGAGTCATAAAACAAAAACTCAAAGTACTGCTTATTCGCAGCAATAGTCCAATAAAGTATCTTAACATGTAAAAGAGGGACTGCTTACTGGTATATATTTCGTATTCAAATAACTAAAATCAGGATTTTATCAGCTCTATGAGCCATGGCTGCGGATGGCTAACATTTATTAGGATTGAAGTGAGATACAATACTTTTGTCTTTGTCTTATCAAAAAAGCATACTTCTGAATTTATCTGTCTTGTCAAAATAGGCTTGGAATTCGTAAAGAAGATCTTCCAAAACATGAAGAGCAGCTAGAACTCAAAATTGCCAAAGCACAGTTGGAGGAGTTGAAGAAAGATGCTCTTGAGGCAATGGAAACTCAAAAGAAACGGTATATTTGGTCCCCTTCCTTTACTTCTCTTAATTTATTCAGTATGTTCTTAGACCTAGAGGTTCAATTCGACACAGTATGATACTGTCTAGACCAGTAAATGTCGAGAGAAACGTGTTTTTCCTGCTGCTACTAATGCCATGTCATTTGATCATTACGAGAAAGTTCGAGTCCAGTTTAAAACTGCGCCCCCCCTTTTGTATATCATTCCTATTCACAACTACTAGGAAGTGTTCGACTTAAAATAGATTGTTAGCCGTGCGGGTGCAATGTTAGACATTGCTTAAAACCGCACATTATGATCAAGATTGCTTTGCCCAAGTTTAGTTTCTGCAATGACATTTTGACCATAACTAATACTATGGAACTCATGTTATCATTTGCAGGGAGGAATTCAAGGATGAGGAGATAGTTGATCCAAAGTCTTTGGACATCAGAAACTTTGTCTAATCTATGCTCGTTTTCTTAGTGATTGAATCCTTCGAAGTCAAAGATATGCTTTGTGCAAAATTGAGGCCAATGACCATCTTAGAGTATGAGGAGTGCCTCATTCTGTTTTAATAAAGGCACTTTAAGATTTGAGAGTGCGGCAACTATGGCAGATTTTCGAGATAATCTGATGTTTTGCATTTTTTCTGATTTATTGTTTTACGTTACCGGGAGAGAACTGGAAATCTGGTGTCGCTGGTTGCATTTATGTAGTTACTTTGGCCGTATTTAGAATTGATCTCATTTTTATTTCACATTTTTCAAAAAAATAAAAATAAAAACGTTTTTAAAATGACGTTTGGTGCAATAAAAATAAAATAAAAATGAAAATAATTTTTTGGTTTAGTGTAAAATGAGAGAAATGAAAAATGACTTTTAGTCGTTTTTTATTTTCATTTTCTCTTCTCTTGAGTAGTGAGAGAGAAAGAGAAACATTAATAGATTTTTTTTACACTGAAAATAATCTTGTAATAAAATTATCAAATGTATTTTTAAAAATAATTTTTGTTTGAGATTAAAAACGTTTTTATTTTTATTTTCATACAAAAAAAAATAAAAATTATTTTAAAAGGAATTTCAAACACGCTTTTTGTTTTTTCCAATTCCTTTTCGTTTATAGTATTTACTGCAATGTGCAATTCTTCTTCAACTGGGGAAGTCATTTTTCTTTTGGAAGCCATCCAGCAATTTCTACACCTACTTTGTTTTTTGGATATTAAAACAAAATGAAACAAATTTACTCATCATTATTTGGAAATGGTGGGAAAGTGATTCAAATCCCTTTTGCCTGTTTGGTTTGTAGGTTTGAACAAAAATTTAAATTTTATTAAAAAAAATACTGTAGTAAAAAAGATTACAACAGCAGTTCGAACCTAATGATGGTTTGTGATTTGATTTTGCTGCCAGTTTGGAATTATGGCTTTTTGGGCTGCTTTAAAAATAATTATATTTTGTATTTTGGTTATGAAGGCTTGGGGTTTAGGAAAATCGAGTGAGCTTCTTTTGCTCACAGAATCTTCCAAAAAGAAAAATGGTCTGTGAATTAAAGTTCAACGATTCAATGAATTGTCACAAGCTCTCTCTCTCTCTCTTGACACTTAATGGACTGATATTTTGATGAATCATTTCAGCCAATGAAGTTCATTTAGAAAAAATAAAATGTGAATTAAGCAGTAGTTTGATGAATAATTTCAGTTAAATTAGTTTATTAAGTTTGAGAAAATCAATGTGACACCCTAGTCATGGCTGACAAATAAGTCAAAAGTCATCAACAATCTCCATGAATTCCATATCGACAAGATTCTAGGCTTCTTGCCCCCCCTTAAGAAGTCGTAAAGAACAAAAGAAGAGTGATCTACGTCTACCATCATGTCGGGACTCCGTTTCCTCGAGCTTTTTCGCCGGATCACCAACAGATACTTTCTTGCTACAGCTGAAATACCTACGACTTTGGATGATTGTTCTCCTTCGGAATCTTCAATCTCTCGTCGTCTCGCACCAGACCAAAGTTTATCCCCATGATCATCCTGTATTCCTCCATGGCGAATTGGATTGGAGTCCCTTGTATCGTCAGCCACATTTCTTTATTCTTATTGACTTTAATTTGCCGAAAGATGAAGCACAACATGAGTTGGCTTGAATGTTGATAGTCATGAGGAGCGCCAAGGAGATGACCAAACTGGGACTCCTAAAAACACTTCAGCACCCGCTCATTGAGTTGCTTCTAGATCTAATCATGATAAGACACTGAGGGCCTGTTTGGTTGGGGGATTCGTCCCCCGATTCGAATCATGATTCATGGTTCGCTACAGTAGTTTCTCTCACAAAAAATACACGTAAATCGAAAATGGTTCAAATCACATGATTAGAATCCTTAAACCAAACGGACCCTGAATCTATTATCTGATGCTGATCTTGCACGAGAAGTTTTCATCTTCCGCCAAATCAGCCTAGCCAGTTTAGTTGGAGGATTCGTTCTCTAATTCGAATCATAATTCATAGTTCACTACAGTATTTTCTTTTACAAAAAATACATGTAAATTGAAAATTGCTCTAATCTCATAGTTCTAATCTATGAACAAAACGGGCTGGGGCAAGAATATTGAAATTTAAAAAAAAAAAAAGAAAAAAAAGAAAAAAGAAAGAAAAGAAAGAATCATAATGACCATATTTTAAGAAAACATCATACCAGAATCACGATGGGCTTAAGTAGTAACACAGTCAGTTAGAACAATCACCATAACTTTAAGAAAACAAAGAATAATCATAATGACTATATTTTAAGAAAACATCATACCAGAATCACAACGGTCTGAAGTACTAACACAGTCGGTCAGTCCATTTACACTCATGCAATTGAAACAATCAAACATTTGAAGAACTTTGGGAAAGGATAAGAAAATCATACATTCATTTAACTTCTGCTGCCTCCTCTTCCTCCACCATCGCCGCTGTGATTCCTCTATCGTGCGCCGCGTCCAACAATAGCCGTTCTCCGCGAGTTTGTTTCTACATAATTGAGAGATGAAGAAAATCAATCACCAACATGAAACAAGGTGCACGGACCACTAATCCACTTACTTTCGAAATCCTTTTTGAGGAAAAAGCAACACTTTCGGTTATTGATTATTCAATAGTTAAGACAGTGAAATTTTGAAGTTCCTTAATTTCATTGCTGGTAGTTCTCAGCAGATGTGCTTTGTTTAATAATGGCTTAAAGTACTAACACCAAATTTATTAAGTTTCTTATTTATAAATTATACATGCTTATACTTAAGGATGTTATATTTTATGCTTCAGCTTCTTCTTTGAAAGATTAGATATGTGGCTGTGCACCAAGTACTAACACAGTAACAGCATTCATAGATGTTTCAATAGAGTAGATTTTAATTGTTTTTATTCACATTTGTTTTTAAATATTCACTCATTCATTACTGTTGAAACCATGCACATTAATGCAAACAACATGGACATAAATCAAGAGGTCAGACAGTCATGAATTCTCTAATTTACCTTGATAAAAAATGGTTAATTATCAGATTTCCACAAGTATCATCAAACCAAAAACTTGTAAAAACAAAATTAAATTGGCAGATTGGGAAATTTCCTCTCAATATTTGTCTTGCTGAAACAGGATAAGAAGACTCGACAAATTAAAAATGTTGGAAAAACCCAACAAGAAATTTTGATCTACACAAATGAATAATAGATTCCCCAACCTTTCGACCTTTCCTTACTTCATTCTATACAATTCAAGACAATACTTGACTGTAAATTTTCTTTCTTTTCCCTCCATTAATCATAAATCAAATTTAAAGAATACACTTAAAAAAAATTCGAGAAATAAACAAAAAGAAGGAAAAAATACTTTGTGGTTCTGAGAGATCAAAAGAGAGCTCACTTAGAAGGTTCAAACAAAAAGAATTATAATGGCGATGTACAGCCAGAGAAAGCACAGACACAAACATATTGAGTGTATCATAGGATCTAGTAATTACCCAAAAAAAAAAGAAGCAGGTTTGGTTCGGTTTAAAACCGAACCTCAAGGGCATAACCGAAACCGAACCGCTGTTAAGGCAGTTCGTTCGGTTAACCAAACCGACTTACTTCGGTTCCACGTGGAACCGCCTTTTCGGTTTTCGAGCAGTTGGTTTCGATTTTACAATTTTTTTGTACAGTACTAGTTCAGTGTATGACTTGTGCAACAAAAAGGAAGTAAAGAAAAGGACATACTCGAGGTGAGGACAAAATGGAATGTGTGACTTGTGTCAGGTTGAGCCTCATGCAACGGTTGGTGTCAAGCTCTGTGCTCTGCAGAATTCCGGCTCTGGCGATATTTGCCATCAAGGGCTGCTTTGCAACTACTCTCTGGCGCTTTTCCGTTTGCTTAACTCTCACCATTGATAGATGCTGCTTAGATGTAAGAATGGAAGAGACGCCGAGTTTGGAGAAGAAATTTGGAGAATTTGGGGTAATTTAGACTTTAGAGGAGTATTTTATCTACTTTTTCTTTTTCAAAAAAGAAAAAAAAAAAAAAGTTTCTTAAGATGTGCTTCCACAAGGGTCATTGAACCCCTTCTTTCAATTTTAGAGTGCGAAAAAAATCCACGTGATGCACTTCCTCTCCTCTCACTCCTCTCTTAAGAAGTCAAATATGTTTGGCTAAGCTTATATATCTCATCAGTCCGTCAACAACATTTCTTTGTAGTAGCAGTAGTAGAACGTCAATCCCACAATCATACTTGAGCTTGGATCTCAACCCATCAATTTATGGTCCTGTTATCAATTCATTAATGTGCCTCATGAGAGTTATTGAGCAAATGCAACAACCCTTCTAGCATGAATGGCTCGCCAACAGCCAAGCGTTACATCATTTGGCTCCAATCCTTTTTGGATCACATCCTCGAGAAGTGCTTGAGCGGCATATACTCTATCAACATTTATGTATCCAATGACCAAGACGTTGTAGGAAAAAATATCAGGCTGAACACCCATCAAAGACATTTCTTCAAAGACCGCACTCGCCTTGTCCATTTCGCCTAGCAGACAATATCCCTTTATCAATATGTTGTACGTCAGCGTATCAAGCTTCAAACCATGTCGAATCATTTCATCAAACAACTTTTCAGCAGTGTTCATGTTACCTCTTTCTGAATAAGCATCCAAAATTCCATTCAAAGTTACAGTTTGAGGAAAGATTTTCAAACTCACCATCTCATCAAGCAACCTAGATAAAACTTTCCATTCACCAGAATAGGACAATCCATAAAGTAATATGTTGTAAGTGAAAATATTTGGCCTTATACCTCTATATTCCATTTCATGTAACAAATTCATGGCCTTCCTCCATTCCCCCAAACGACCAAATCCACTTATCAAACAGTTGTAAGTGATGCAATCCGGCTCTAGACCTGTATTACTCATTTCTTCCACAAGATCTAGCGCCTCCTTAATCCTGTTCTCCTTGCACAAAGCATTCAACATAGTATTGTATGTAACAATATTCGGAAAGATTCCCCAAGCAGTCATAGTCTCTAAGAACTCCATTGCTTGCTCACACCGGCTGGACTCAAGTAAACCATGAACCAAAGAATTACATATGACGACATTTGGTCTAACATCATGGTTGACCATATCTTGAAGAAACCTAAATGCCTCGTCTACTCGTCCTTCTTTACAAAGACCATGAATGATTGGACAGTAACAACCCCCATCAGGTTTTATTCTTTTCTGGTCATACATGCGCTTAAGAAGCCCAACTGCTTTCCAAGTTTCTCCAGCCTTACAAAACCCATTAATCATTGTACCATAAGTAATTTCATCACATATTTGTTCATCTTCCACCATTTTCACGAACAACTCAAAAGCAGCATCCACCGAGCCACCTTCCGCGACACAAAGCCCATGAAGAAGAGTATTTAGCAAACAAGCATCTGGCCTACGTCCAAGCTTAAATACAGTGGCCAAAACAGAGAAACATAAATCAATCCTCTCCAGCTGGCACAAACATCTAATTACCACACTCATGGTACGAATGTCGGGTCGAAAGCCGACCCCACAAAGAGCATTCATCTCTCTATACATATAAACAACAATGAGATGATGGTTCATATTGTAGACTGCCCCAAGTAAATGATTGAAAGCCCAAATACAAGGCATGGATTGCATCTGAACCATGGAATTAAAGTAACCCAAAGCTTCTTCTAGCTCAAGTGTTCCCACTTTAGATTTTTTTCGGATTAATCCCCCGAACTGGGCAATCCAACGTCTTTTGCTTTTTCTGCTGAATTGGGTAATGGAACGTTTATTAGTAGCCGTAGCAGCAAAAGAAGAATACTGGGTTCTGGAGAAAAGGACAAATCGAGGAAAGAGAGAAGAAAAAGAAGAAGCATTGTCGGTAACAACTGACCCTTTTGCGGTCAGCATTTGAGGTTTTGCTGCAAAGTACGACTCAAACTAGTTATCCAACTTATACAGCGTAGCCTAAAAGAATAAAATAAAGCAGAAAACCCAGCAACAATAACAACGATCAACAATCTAAAATCAAAGTTAATCCAAATATAATCTAGTCTAGACTAGAATTCATATACATATTACATAGAATATTCAAAACAATCAGAGTCAAAAACGGAAAAGCAAAGAACCTGCAAGAAGACGGCGAGGTGCGGCGCTACGCAGAGAGTCTGCAGACGTCTGGTGGGCGGTGGCCGTGGTGATGGGGGTGGGGGGAGCTTCTTTCTCGTGTGTGCGCGTTACACTGTTTATCTAGCATAAAACGGCGGGTAAAATGCAAGCACGCACCCTAAACCTTGTGTGAAAAAATTTGGGTAGGTAGTTGGTCATCCTTTTAGATGAATGGGCTTTCTTCTTCTTTCTTCTTCTTTTCTTTTCTTTTAAAGGTAAATAATCAAATTTTTCTTTTTTTCTGTTCGAGTTAAAAAGTAAATTTATGTGAGAAAAATATTATAATAAAAAATTTAAATTTAATTTTTTAATAAAAAATATTATAATAAAATATTTAAATTATGATTTAAACTCGGTAAAGAATAAGACATTAGATTATAATTACTTAATCACTGATTAAAATTAGTCAATCAGTGATGCACCATCAAGTGAATCAATGATAAACTGCTTAATTTTTTATTTATCATGGTCTATCAACAATTTTCCTAATTTTATAACACCTTGTCCATTTACTAAAAAATAGCTCAAAAATGGGTATTCTTTGCAAATATCCCTATTTTTGTTACAGATAGAAGATTTATGTGGTAAGACCTAAAAAAAACATATTATCGGTGGGTATTTATTTTTTAACTGTCATAGTTATATTAAAAATGGTTTGTTTTGCATATGTGTATAATATTTTTTTCATTACAATATACTACGGATATGAAACCCTACAATAGAAAGACGTATACATAAGTTAAATATCAAACTTTTAATTTTAACATTTAGAGTGTTTACTTTGCTTCAAAGAGAAAGGAAAAGTGATTCTCTTTCTTATATAATAATGCGTTTATTTACAAAATAAGTAATGAACATATGTAATGAGTTCCGCATAACATATGAAAGAGAAAAGAGAATATAAATCCTTATATTTCTTGGTATTGGTGCTGTGTTAAAGACAATGGAAGCCAAACTTATTTATCTATTCTTCATAAATTGTTATATAATTAATGATTATTTAATTATGTAAAAAGTCATTTTAATAACTATATTAATAATATTATTATTCTTAATCTTAATAAACACTAAAAAATATAATTATTTCTAAGTATACCATCTAATAATAAAATAAACACTTAAAAAAATTAATAATCGTAATTCTTATTTTTATATTTTTCTTTTCAATCCGATTACCTCTCTCATTACTTCCTTTTCCATTTAGAAAACCTTAAATTTAATCATTTTGATAATAGAGTCAATGATAATGGACATCAATATTAAATGGACGACAATTAGAGCAAAAATGTCAAAATTTTGTATATGTGGTGAATGAATTAAACCGAACTGTGGCGAGGTTGTTGATAATGATGGAGCCACGTGGTAATTAGTAGGGCACTTGCTTCTACTCAACTTTTGAAATTTTGATTTTTATCTCAATAAATCAAAGTTGCAATCTTAAACTCTATAAACTTTCTAAATGAAAATTTTAAACAAAAATAGTAGAAAATAGGTCAATATAAAAAATTTAAGAAAATATATAGGTTAATATTTAGTTATAAAAATTCATATGCCATAACTTGTTAAGTTATGATTTATAACCAGATAAGTTGTGAATAAACTTATTGAGTTATGGTTCATTATCATACAAATTATGGACAAAAATCGTAAATTATAGACAATAACTTATCAAGTTATAGTTTATAACCAGACAAGTTATGGACAAAAATAGTAATTTGGCCTATTTATTAACTTATGTAAACTATTAACTTATTAATTTTAATTCATCTCAAATCTTAGTCTATTTTCCTCTTTCTCTCAATTTTAAATTTGTTCATCGACTTAAGTAATTTTCATGGTTACGTGAATTTCATAAAAGATATTGCATAATTAGAGTTACGTGAATTTAGCTTAAATTTTAATCTTCTAATTGCTTCTTTGTTCATAAGTACCATAAATTCTATAATAGACAATTTGTTTACGATCTTTTCATAAATAATTAAATATAACTTGGTTTATTAGATATAATATATATCAATAGGTTTGAGATGCTGTTTACCCAAGTCTTAAATCAGTGCTCACTTGAGAACTTGCCCAAAATTTTAAATTATGATACTTCACTTGCCATCCAAACTTGTAAAATCATGCAATGTGCCCTATTTATCTATTTGGGTCGAATTTGGTGTCAATATAGAGATTTATGGCATGTTTAGTTCACTGATTCGAGTTGAGATGTGACTTTATGTGAGAATTTTTTACTGTAATAAAAAAATTAGATGTGACTGTTTATGAGAGTTTTTTACTGTGACAAAATTCGAATCAATAAAATGAACGGGACTTAAGAGTTATTTGTGTTATGGTTTGCATTGAGTTTTGGGGATTTTGGTTGAAGATACGTTTTTCAATCCTTATGTGTGAGGCCATAGTTGGCGATCCGTTTATTAATTTAATGGCCCTAAGCAAAATGGGTATATTGCCACAATTTTACAAAGTTATGGGGGTTAATTTATCAGAACCCCAAAAGTTTAGGAGACAAAAATACTAAAAACCTTGTTTCTATAATGTTTATGGAATAATCTAGTGTGACAGAAAGCATATACGCCCTTATTAAGATTCAATATTCATCTTTAAATCTATAAATGGAGGAAAGCACCTACACCTTACCATAAAAACTTTCAACTTTTTTTTTTTTTTAATTCTAATATGATTAAAAAAAAAAAAAAAAAGTCTTGCTCATTTTCAAATATTTGTTACATGTCCTTATTCATCCTAAATGATATACGCCCTTATTATGATTTGATATTCATCTTTAAATCTATAAATGGAGGAAAGAACCTACACCTTACCGTAAAATTTCTTCATTTTTTTTAACACTAATATGATTCAAAAAAAAAAAAAAAAAAAAATGAAAGTCTTACTCATTTCTTATCTTTCTCGTTCACTTAATTTGGATTATTAACATTGTTAAATAATCTATAAATTATGCGTATTCCATCACTTTGGTCTTAAATTTTTAATTTTATGGACCTTAACATGTTGATTCTTAACCATTTGTCTTTGCACACTAACTGACAATTCAAACAGATCATTATATATAATAACTGAAATTTTTACCGAAAAAGTTACCTTAATTGTTAAATTTTCCCTTCACTATTTTACAAACCATTAAAAAACTAGTTCATTGTACAATTAACGCTGCTACTTTTGTAAAAACTTCAAAAGTCATTTGTCAATTTTAAGTCATGTTCATTTCACTTATTTAAATTTATAATTTAAATTTTATTACAGTAAAAAATTCTCAAAAACAGTCACATCTAACTTTTTTATTACAGTAAAAAAATCTTACATAAAATCACATCTCAACTCAAATTAAAAACTCGAATCAACGAATTAAATGAGCTCTTAGTGTGCAAGGACTAACGTGGCCGTTCCAAGAGTAATTTGTCAAAATTAAAAATTCAGACTTTAATGACACAATGCACATAATTCAGAGACTAGTAGGGTTAAATACCTTGTCAATTTTAGAAACGATTCTGAAAGTCATTGTGCTTAAGCGAGGGACTAGGCACATTCAAGACCATTCCATTCCATGAGTCAAAAGAAAGAATGAGAGCCGGAGGAAATAATCCCAAATTACATATTCAGAAGACAAACACATCAAGAATACGCTATCACCACTCAAGAAGTTAGCAGTAAAACAAAAAAAAAAGTTATGGTAATAAAGTTTCAATAAAATAAATATAGCAGTAGTGATAATTATCAATCATAGGAATGGAATACCAAGAGGAGTAGATGGTCAAAATTTTAGCCCATGGTCAAAATTTTGTGCCTAATTTGTACATGCTGATCTCTAATAACTTATCAAGTGATGTAATCTGCTGGTTGCAGTGTAGTGACGATGTTACAACCACTTCCTCAGGCAATTTATGGATTTAGGCTTGCTTTCTGGGTTACATTTCTCGTCATTAATGTTTAGATTTCTTTTTCTCGTCTCGATCGCTTCTATTGCGCTTCTTCCCACCCTTGCTTTCCGTTTTACTTCTACTGGATTTCACGCTAACGAGGCCACCGGAAGGTATCTTCCCATCGTTGTTTTGCAAAGCATTATCAAAGTTTGCTCCAATGGCATATTGCTGGAGCATCTCGGGATCCAAAACTCCCTCCATGTCAGGTTTCATTTGTTCCTACATAGAAAGCCCATTTTAGCACAGCCCTTTCCTTACTAGAGAAAAGAATGAGAAAGGAGCAATCGAATGGGCAAAATAAACTTTGAACTATTATTTTATAACAAGAAATCCCGGCCACACCGACCATATGTGCAGTGGGTTTGTTTAGCCATTTCTGTGTCACCCGGTTCATAATTTTCAAAATCAACTAGGTTTGTTCATTTTCATAAATTTCAAAAACCAACACTCTTGGTTCAGGTTGATAAAGGGCTCAAATTGTCAAATCTAACGCACAAATCCATGAACACAGTTTCATTAAAAGTATAAAGGCAACATACCTCGGCCTGCCTGGCAGCTCTCTTGAGATCCTCCTCCATAGCGATATCATTTGGTTGCATCTCAATCTGAATTTAGAATCAACAATTGATGGAGTTACAACACACCAATAAAATCATTGAATATGCAGAAACATGCACCAAACAATCTTGTGCATGTGGATATAAATGCAAAAGATCTTATAGCACATCTAGTAATTGTTAAGCTCAAGACAGTATTCCTCTTTGGATCTTTAAATGGGCGATTTAAAAAGAATCATAATTGTTTGTGCATGCATTCTACTACTAACAGTAAAGCAAATTCCAAGAAAACTTACTTCTCTTAGCCGAGGCATGCTTGATTCAATCTCTTTGGCATCTATATTGTTTAGATACTTGGAGAACTTTTTCATAGCTTTTATAAATAGTGACAATATTTGTTGCCTTTCCAGTCCCATATGTCCCTGTTTTACGAGTGTTAAAAGTGAAAGGAATCAAAAGACCTACATGGCAAAAGGACCCAAAAAAAAAGTATACACCAACTAGGGCGAGGGAAGGAGAAGTAGAAGAAAGAAGAAGAACCAGAAGAAAGAAAACTTGTGATTTACATGAATGGGGTGGAGGATCTACTTTGATTATGTTTTTAACTGTTAGTTTACCAATCCATCTCAAAAGCTTAAGCTGTTAGGAGGTGGGCCAACAATAGTTTTATACTTTAACACTCCACCTCATGTGTGGGCTGGACAATAGGAAATCGTGTGGGTAAATTAATTGAAAAGCCCAACACGTGAATATTTAAGCCCGAGATATATTAAAGACTCAACACATGATGACAATTTAAATGAGAATAAAGAGTGTAATTACGGGGGTTTGAACTCAAGACCTCCCGTTCTGATACCATGTTAGTTTACCAATCCATCCCAAAAGCTTAAGCTGTTAGGAGGTAGGCCAACAATAGTTTTATACTTTAACATTAACTGTATCTTGGGTTTCCAGTACTTGATTGAGAATATATTGTACTCCCTTTAATACACACACACACACACACACACACACACACACACACACACACACATATAATCAATACAACTACGAAAAAGGAAAATGCATAACCAATGCATGTTGATGTAGACATCAGCTATTAGAAATATATGTCCAGTTAAAGTTCTAAAATGATCAACATTTCCCTACTCTGGAATATTAAGTCCAGAAGTACATTCAATCAGAAATCTCTTTATAGGATGAAGATCTTAAGGTTCTTAAGAATGTAAGAAATTAAATTTAAAAACTATTCAGACGTGTGTGCAAGTAAACGTGTGTGCTGATACAGAAAATATTCAACCAACTACAAATAGAAGACAAGAAAATATACCTCAATATCAGAGATGTCTCGACCCTGCAATCCAATACATAGCAAAACAGAAGCCTGGACATATGATAATGTAACAGGAAGTTTCTCTTGAAAGTATAGGCGTGCAAGCTTTCGAGCTATATCCAAAATCTGCAAAATAGATTCGCAGAACAATATTTAAAATTGCCATCTCATCATAATCTATATTACAAAAATGATTTATCTTAGGGTTCTAGATAGTATATTAAACAAAGTGCTTATGTTGGCCTTTTTCCTTTGAACGTCCAAAAGCTACTTTTTGAAGTGTTTTTGATGTAGGATCAATATAAGAATAGAAATAGAAGAATAGACTCGAGCTAGGGAAGAAAAGCCACTAGGGAGAGAAATAGAGAGGATTTGGAGAGAGAAATAAGAACTCAAGAGAGATAAACCACTAATTTCAATATTCAACCATTGTCTGAAATAAAATTACAACGCTACTATATTTATAAGGCAAAACCAAATAACGAAACAGGAAACTAAACCAACATGAAATATGAAAACTCTAGAAATGGGAAACTAACCCTATTTTAAAATAGCATAAATTCCTAATTAAGCAAAATAGAAAATTAGACCAAAATAAAATAAGGAAAGTTAACAATGGGTACCTACCCTAATAACATAAATTCCTAATTATACAAAAACTAAATAAACATCTAAAACTATTCCGCATCAATTTTATTTGGATAATTTATAAGAGTTTTTCCTTCAAGAAGAACATTAAGCCAATGCTGATAGAATGAAACTTCCTTACTCCTCAGGCATCTCTTTGACAAAAATGTGAACGTGTTAATATGTGCAGGAGACTAGTGAAACTTTGAGAATCCTACTCAATCCTCTTTGTTTCTGAAAAATAAATAAATCAATACCATGCTTCTCCCATCAAGTTCTTTTAAAACTATAGGTTCCACATAAACTGAAACTCTTCTACTATCCAACCTATAAGCAATTTCAAACAAGTTCAAAGGTAACTGACATTCTAGCATGAACCATCTTTCAAGATCTTACCATATGATAGTCAGCAAGGTTGTTGGCATAGGCTTCTAACCGCTTCATGTCATAAAATGATAGCATCTCTTTAATTGAGGCTACAAATCCATCAAAGGTAGTCGTCCCTGATTCTAGCTTCATGAAATTGATTTTTGGATCCAAGATGCTGTAAGATTATGAGTCGCATGAGCATTTCAGCAATGAAAATTTATCATGTAAGAGTAACTTTGAACACTGACCTCATAGCAAGCTTGTACTCCATTATATGAAACGTATGACCCAACAGTTCAATAAATCTTAGCCTGAAATCTATGGGCAATTAACAGGTTATCAAGCTGAGAACCCAAAATAAACAGAAATAGATAAGAACATAATACAGTATTCTTAAAAAGAATGAACACACCTTGGTAAAATGGTCCAAGAAAGCCCAATTCATCTGATGCGCTAGTTTCTACTTCATCATTGTTCAAAGGTTTTAGGACCATACACGTATGCTCACCAGTCACAGAACTCTAAAACCAATTTAAAGTAATAGAACGTTAAACCTCCACAAAATTATAGTATTACACGTTTAGTGCAGAAACAAAAGATTTCTTAACTGGAGTATGGCCAATAAAGAATGGAATAAACTTATGCTTTCTCCAAAAGCGCAGAAGGTCCAAGGTGAGCCCAAAGGAAACACCGATATAGTGAAGCTTCTCTGGTTTCCTTTCACGGAGATGAGCAAGCAAATGAGGAAGATTTTTCCTAGGTTCTATGGTCTCTTCTAGCAATGAAACCTGTATGTAAGGTATCATTGAAGTCAGCAATCCATACTTCCGACTTCCCAGAAACATATTGTGAACATCAGCATAACAATGGGCAAAATAAATAAATAAATAATAATAAAAAAAAGAAAACACAAGCCAATATCTGTGGTACATAATAATTGCTACAAACATAAGGGAAATCAGTAACTTTGTTAGACTTAGTTCGAGCTAGAAGTTGAATGCATATGTTGCCTCCAAAACCACCAACTTATATTCCAAATATTGATGTCCAAATCAAATGGTTTTTTACCCAACTCAAATGGTTTCACGGAACACAAGCGACAGATTCAGTACCAACAAGATACCTCGCAATTTCATTTCTTAGCATGTATGTCCCAAAATGTATGGTTTTCAGGGACGTGTGCCTTTGGATTTGAAAATTAGAATAAACCTACAAAGTTTGTATACTTTTCGCAGCATCAATGAAATTTCATCTATAAAACATTCTTCTTTTTGATCATACGTGCTACGTTCCTGAAAAGCAAAAAGTGTGTTTACTAGCTGATCCAAAAGGTACAAAATTGTCTTTTTAAACTGCTTCTCGCTTTTCAAAAACTAAAACAAGTTGTTTTTGGTCAATATCTCCTACCCAGAGGTCTACCTAAATAGAAGAGAAGAAAAGGAACTTATCATCTTTATTAGAATAAACCTTTTTAGCTGCTTCTGTGACTCTGACAGGAGAGGTCTCCACTTCATCATAATCCATTTCATTTCAGAAATAGGTGCAAACTGCCCTTCATAGTACCTGCAGGGGAAAAAAAATTGTTTGTACTTAATCTAAATACGCTAGCAAGCTCCTTTAAAAGAAAAATACACGAAGCAAGCCACATTTATAGAGCTCCCCCAAAAACAAAAACAAAATAAAATTAACCAAAGCATCAAAGTGACATGTTTTTTCTCATGTATACATTTGGTGGGTAGCCGAAACACTCAAGCTACCAAATCATCAAACAGAACGTTTTTTCCTTCATCCGTAATTCTAATTGGTGTTCTGTCAGGATGGGCAACGTCACAACAATTTATGAATAAGCAAGCACCTAACAGCAAAGGGGTGAATTCCCACTAAGGTTATCAATCCACAAAACTCCTAGTTTTCTCTTATTTAAAAGGCTCCATGAAACCATCTGATCTTCCAAACTTTATAGCCGTTTTATTTCTCAATCACAGAGTTCCACAACACTATTGTCCCGTTAAGGCCTTTATATCCAAACAGTGACCAAGAAGCTATGACTTTTGCTTCCTTTGGTTTACTTTACTGACTAAAGGCAAAAGCAATCGCAAAGAAAGCTTCAATCCTCTTTGCCTTTGGAACCATTCTCATACTCAATAGTCTGCAAGTCCACTAAACCAAAAGTTTTTGCAAATGAAGAAAAAATGGTAATCCAGTAAGTTGCCAAAAGAATCCAAGTAAATGCGTACCTTGTCAGAAGTTGGACTGCTTGTAAACCATATCCAAGCTGCAGAAAAAAAATAAAAATATTACAAAATATTTATTAGGAAAAAAAAAATACAAACTCAGCATGAAAGACAACACAACCTTCATTGCACTTGGATGGGTAGCAATTCGTACAATCCGAACACCTGAAAATGTTGGAAAAACAGTGTCTTGGAATTGCTCACTAAATTTCCAAGGTATCTGGTCTCCAGGGGGTTGACGACCAGTGCTTAAACTTTTGAGTGCAGATTTACGGGAAATCTGTCCCTCAAGAGCGACCTATGAGGGCAACAATTAATAACAAATTCCAAAAGTTAATAAATAAACTGAGCTGACATTTTAGTAGAGACTGTTGCAGAAAAAAATTGGAAGGAGTTATGTTGAGAAGAACGTGCTAACCTGAATGACACACAAAATATCAGGAAGTTGATTTTTTGACTCATCAACAGGGCCTGCAGATATGAAATTAGTAGATGCCCTGCCATGCAGAAAAACACAAGAAAAAGCAAGTTAAAGAATACAAGCATACCAAGTAATACAAACAAGTGGTGTGCTGGTGCATCCGCCATTAGTTGTAAATCATTAGGAGAGTTTTTGTAGTGAGAGGAGACATATAAGGCCATCATCCGCTGCAGTTATTACAATGCATAAGTACTAAATATTTGAGTAATAAAAAATTTTTGCATTATCTGGAATTGGTGCATGCGTAAGAGGAGAACCACTATAATGATGCATGCAAAATAGCCATAAAAACTGAAATATATATAGCAAGTTGAATATTTACCTGCAAGAACAACTCACTCTCTTTGTGATAGGAAAAAAGTGTATCACGATTAACATAGTAGAGTTCACACTCACTCGGTTGAGGTAACCTAGTTGCCAAAAAGGAGGTAAGGAATAAGAGTAGTGCAAGAGGTTTTACCCTCTAGAGGTTCTAAAACATGATGCCCTTACCCACTAAGTTTAGGGACCGCATTTGTTGCATCCAAGCAGAGTAAGCCATGAAGCCATGATTCTATAGGGTCCCCAGATGCATATCTAATAGATTCACTCAGCTCTATCTTTTTGAAAAGATAACCTACAATCACAAATCATTGAGAAATTAAGTAAAGGAATAGAGTAAAACATGAATCCAAGAACATTTTCATCAATATCCAGGAAAAAAAAAAAAAAAAAAAAAAAAAGGAAAGAAAAACATGAAGTCCGCACCAAACTGAAGAACATGAAACACACATCAAACTCAAGAACACTTTCAGAAAGTATTTGAGTCATAAGATAATGACTACGTATTCCCACTATTCTGGTTTCTTTTTTTTCTTCTTTTCTTTTTTCTAAAAACAAAAACTATATGCTTAAGTTTTTATACCTAGAGAAAGATATTGATCCATAATTTACTTTGAGTAGATTCTCATTGATATTTTTAAGTGACTTTAGATTACATGAAGTTGAAAGTGCTTTAATGGTACCATAGTAAAATAAATAAATTAAAAAAATAGTCTCGACCTTGTCATAAAAAAATGACCAGGATAGCTTTATATCAAATGCAAACAAAGGTAAAGCATATGATACCAGATTTAGGACCCTCCACGCTCTGAGCTGATGGTTGACTTTGTTGTTCCAATTGCTGAATAAGTTTAAGGGACAAGGATCGACCAGTACCTTCATAGCTTTTAGAGGACAAAAACAAAATCAGACAATCACATAGGTCGGGATCTAAAGTACTTCAAAAATAACCTCACCTACTGAAAGAAAAAAATACTAAGCACAAAATCCAAGATTTTACATGAAAGTACAAGAAATGTGTTCCTTGCATGAAATAAGAATTTCTGACAAAAATCATCAAACAATTGTACGCATGAAACTTATACCCATTCACAGTAGACGAAAGGAAGACCAGATAGGGACCAAGCAATGACTTCACAACTGGCAATGGAATGGCTGCTGCCTCATCAATGACCAACAACTCAACTTGGGAAAGCTTTTCGTGCTCATGTGGTTGTATATACTGCAAAATATGATAGACAAATAAGTGGCTGCATAAGAATAGAACACATCTTATTGTCGATGCCAAAAGCCAAACCACAGAGAGAGAGAGAGAGAGAGAGAGAGACAACCACACTGCAAAATATGATAGACAAATAAGTGGCTGCATAAGAATAGAACACATCTTATTGTCGATGCCAAAAGCCAAAGAGAGATCTCAGCACTTGAATCTCCTTAATTTTTGACTCTTTCAAGAGAAACCCAAAATAATGCAAACGGTTTGAAGATAACATGGAGACATAAACCTATAGTCCCCTGACCAGAAAGATACTAGTCTCCTTTCAAGTTTTATTTTCTTGAATTTGAAATGATACAAAATAAAGACAAGAGTAAATTAAGATTGCCTTGTACATATAATCCAATAGAACTTATCTTATACACACGGCAATAGCAACTATAAGAAACAACAAGCAGCAAATAGCAAAGCATTGAACAGACACTATAATTCCGTACTATTTTCGCCAACAAACAAGCAATAAGTACAAAAACATGAATTTCTATCAAAAAGGACAAAATATGTATCATTTAACCCATATAAAATCGACAAACCTGAATTGTCTGCCTGTGCTGCTTGTAAATATTAATCCGTACAGTTGCTTTCTTGAACTCAGGATTGGTGCTTCTCACCACATCAAAATCTATATGTTCCTAATTTAAAAAAAAAAAAAAAAAAAGGTTTCACAGTAGTAAATGTAATATACTTAGCACTCCTTTACCTTGCATGAAGAAGAATAAAGAGAGCATATAATTCTGGAAATCCATCTTTATAAATATAATACGAAAACTAACTCAGAGAATAACTTTCAAAAAAGAAATTCAATATTTAGTGTTGGATTCGATTTACAATTGTCTACAGTTTGGTGATACTGAATCTTGTAGCCTCTAGGGTGGGAAAATGTAGAATAATCAGAATTGATATGAATCAATCATTTGGAACTTCTTAAAGAGATTTCAGATTTTCTACATTTTAATTGTCACTCTCCTGATGTAAAACGCCATTTTTTCTAACAATTTATGTTAAATCGTAAGAGAAATATAAAAGTCCTCATCTAAATCATACCAACAAAACAAATTTTAATACAGGAATTCAGAAACCAAAGCCTTGATAAAATTTGAACTAGTTGTAAACTCATCTCTGCAGGCTAAGCTCATTTATACTAAATTGAGATTTTATCTGACTACAAGTTGAAGTTTTATTAATTAATTGCAACAGCAATCCAAAATCCAATGCAATCTATCTACACTAGCAGTCTACTTTGAGGCTGATAAAAATGCACAGTGATAATATGACATGAAACAATAATCAAAGTAACTACAACATCCAGAAGATTAGACTAGCTAGTTTACCTTATAATCAAGTGCATCAAGACCTTTGCAAGCAAAGTCGAACAAGGTTTTCACATTCTCAGGGCTAGGCGCAGTTACAAAGATATTTGAGTACCTGATTAATATAAGTTCTCGAGTCAGTAAGAGAATGGTCACTTTCATAGATATTTATGTTTATAATTTTTTTAAGGGAAAAAAAAAATTGCACAAGCTTACTACCCTGCAGCAATAGCTCCTGAAATAGCCAAACCAAGAGCTGCTGATTTTCCACGGCCACGAGCAGCAAGCAAGGCAACTGTACTTTTTAGTGTCTTGTCCAAAATTGAATCCAGAAATGTGATGACAGCTTTTCCCTAGTTAAACATTAAAGAATATACTTAAAATCATCATTCTTGTGTAGCATTGAGTCAGACAATTAAGATTTAAAGACAACAATCTCTACCTGGTCCAATGTACAACACTTCTTTATCAAAGGGCCAACAGGGAAGTCATCAACAAGTTCTTCTTTTAGATTCTTCAGGTCTTGCTCTGCCTCTGATAGACCTTCTGAGTCCTTTGATTACCAAGAGGGAAGAAATGAAAGTTGTTATATAGAGATACTGTGAAAGCAAAATACTTGAATGAGAGATTAAAAGAGAAGAAAGGATTACCTCTTTAACGGGAACTGGCGTGATTGATTTCATATGAGAGGAAATTGGCAAAACATTCAATTCATCGTCCATAACTATACAGGCTTTGCATGATGCAAGTGATAATAAAAACCGCTCATTAAAGCGCCCAGTAGGTTCAGCATGCGACTCAGTTCGAAACCTCTCATGAACATCCTGAACAAACATAGTTGTCCTTATATTCAAAGATTAAGAAAACAAAAAGTACAAAAACTATGTCTAGCATGATTGTTAATGCTTAAATGCGTGCAACAACTAAACATTATTTATATTTATATAATAGAAAAGCGAGAATGTGGAAGCAAAATACACGACTTCAAAAAATTATAAGTCAAGGACAGGGCGTTCATACTCATACCATAACCATGGTATATAGGCTGGTAAGAGAGGATAAAGAACGAATCAACAATAATATTAGTCCACCACCCTCCACCGTCTCTATTGATCTTGCAAGTAGATTTGGGGTCAAAGCTTCAAAATCCTAAAAGAAAGACAAACGATGGCTAAGATACTAAAATAGTATATTTATAAATTATAAACTACCAAATGACTAAACCAACCAAACGGCAACATTCAATTACATGACATTACATATTTATACTGAAAACATCAATTTTCATAATGCCAACGAAAGGTATTTGCAACTTACCTGAAGTATGCACATCCCAAAAGTATTACCAAGAATTCTTTCTGAATCCTTGTATAAGCAGTATGTCAATCCCGCAGTTTCAAGAAAAAGCGAGAGAGGATCAACCTTCTCCCGGTCATGCAGCCCGCTTTGCATCAGGCGTTTAACCTGCTTTGCACGCTTTTTCTTGTGACTGCATAAAGTAGTCAGCTTAATCAATCTTCAATCATGCAGGAATATGAGAGATAACTGTCAACTTTTTCATCATACTAGCCATTTCTTCACAATTTTCTTTTTTAGAAATCCAGTCTTAGATTGCTAAAACAATGTACTACATGTAGAACTACATCAAGTTGTTTCCTTTTACATGACTTGAATTGAAAAGGCAATTATGGTGCAATTTGGTTCGCACTTTGAACCACAACTGGAACATTTTTGCTACAGCATTTTCTATCACAAAAATTCAATCTTAGATTGCTAAAACAATGTACTACATGTGGAACTACATCAAGTTGTTTCCTTTTACATGACTTGAATTGAAAAGGCAATTATGGTGCAATTTGGTTCGCACTTTGAACCACAACTCGAACATTTTTGCTACAGCATTTTCTATCACAAAAAATAGAATTTCTATTCAAACCTATGAACCTAAGGGGCCACAAATGATAACCCTAACTACAATTGTATCGAATCTGATATCTCCCGTCACATAAATCATAAAATGCAGGATTTACTCAAGTGTCTAATTTATCATAATGCTATATATAAAGAACAACTGAACCACGTCCAAAATCAAGTCTTCACATTGTAGAAAACAAAACCCATTAAGAAGAAATGGTGAAAACTTATTACAAACAAGTTGAACAAACCTGAACCACGTCCAAAATCAAGTCTTCACATTGTAGAAAACAAAACCCATTAAGAAAAAATGGCGAAAACTTATTACAAACAAGTTGAACAAACCTGCTGAGTTCAAGCTTGTTCTTGTAACACCACAACACAGTAGGCCTAGATTTCGTCACCGCCTTGCTTAGAATGTAGTGAAGATTCACTATCTGCTCAAAAACGAACAAAACAAATCATTTTTTGAGATTTTTCCCGAGAAATGGAAAAACCCAAACCTTAATCAGAGCCAAAAATCCCTCTATACAACAAAACGAATAGAAAATTACAGTAATTTTCTTTTCACCTGATCATGGTATCTGTCGCCGACGATGACGAACATCGAACGGTGCCGGGTCTTGACGCCATTCTCGATTAGGGTTCTGATTCGGTCGTCGACTTTCTTCCTCATTTCTCTCTTCTTTGTTTGTTTCTCTTCACCGTCGCGCGGCGCTGGTCGAGGGTGGGGCCGGCGGAGAGAGGTTTTTGTTTGGTTTTGGTGGTGGTGGTGCTGAATGGAAGACAGGAAGGGTTAGGGGTTTTGGGAGGTTTTAATGTTCATTTTTAGCGTCAATAAACAACAAGGAAAAAAAAAAAAAAAAAAAGTAAGAATTATTATTCTCAACGTTGCCCCTCAACTTCAGGGTCTTTTCACTTTGCCATCTGAAGTTTAAAAAACTCCTACTTTACTTCATAACTGACCCATTTTTTTTGTTAAAATTTCCTTAAAAATAAATTGAAAAAAAACCACATGAGCTCACTTAGCTCTTTTTTTTTTTTTTTTTTTTTTTTAACAAGATTTTTAACAAATGCATTATTAGAATTAGTTTAAAATTTAAGGAGTAAAATAATAATTTTTAAAATTTAAAAGATAACGTGATGTTGATGATGCTAAAATTAAAGAGTCACGAATAAGAATAATTTTAAAAAAAATCTTAAATCGTCAAGACATTATTGTCATTTCACGTCAAAGTTTAACTAAAAAGGATTTGAGTCATTGGTCAAGGGCTTACTTTGGTGGTGATTGATACAATATTATGCCTGCCGATGCAGCTGAGTCGATTAATAAGATTTTAAAGGAGGATAGAGCATATCCCCTAATTTCCATGCTTGACAAGATCCAATAAGGCCCCATTTATTTATTTAATTCAAATTTAGAATTTAATTTTTTTTATTACAAAGTTAAAGTAAAAACATCTTTTCAAAAAAAACTCAAAGTTATATTAAAATCCAGTTGGTTTTATAAGCATAAAATCACATCTTTTTTAATTCAAATTTAGAATTTAATTTAAATTAAAAACTCAAATTAACGTATTAAACAGACTCTAATTATTATCCAGTTGGTTTTATAAGCATTAAAAAGAAGCAGCATCTTGCACTACAAGCCTTGACACCTACAACGGAGGAGACCATGCTAGAAAAGTTCATTGCAGCATAGCAAATGACAACAACACCCCTTAACATGTTTGAGTATAATGTGAATGGAGGTAAATTAGATGCAGTTGTTAATTTAGGCCAAAACAAATTGTAGTTGTTGTATCTTTGATATAGACTTCCATGTGTATATGCCTTAGCAACTGTGGAGAACTTAGAAATCTTACCCCCTGTTTGAAATTAATCTCCTTTTTATTTTTCAATTTTTTGAGATAGAAAAAATAAAAATGTTTTTAAAATTGCGTTTGACGCAATAAAGACAAAAAATAGAAATAAAAATAATATTTTAGTTTAATATAAAATGAGAAAAAAATAAAAAATAACTTTTAGTTTTTTTCATTTTTTATTTTTATTTTCGTTTTCTTCTCTCTCGAGCAAAAAAGATAGACATTAATAAATTTTTTTATATTAAAAATAATCTCTTGATAAAATTACTAAATGTATTTTTAAAAATAATTTATGTATTAGATTAAAAACGCTTTTATTTTTATTTTTATACAAAAAATAAAATCATTTTAACACCTTACTAAACTTACTTCTCATTTTTACACTATGGAAACCTGGGCGTTGGCCTATGCCGAAACCATCTACCCAGTTCTACCAATTTTCGCATGGAATATCCTCGAAGACGCTGATTTTATTACGGTATTACCTCCAATCGTAGAGAACCAAAATGGCCGGAGAAAAATAAAGAGGATCCCATCTGTTGGAGAGACTGAAAGAAAAAATAGGTACACGTTATGTGGACAGTTAAGACATAATTGTTGTATTTGAAATTGTTCTTGTTTTTACTTTTTATGTTTTTTGAATAAGTAAAAATGAAAACAATTTTAAAATAGCGTTTAACACAATTAAAAATAAAAAATATAAATGAAAATATTTTTTTAGTTTAGCGTGAAATGAGAGAGAAATGAAAAATGATTTTTAATCATTTTTTATTTTTTGTTTTCGTTTTCTCCTCTCTCGAGTAGAGAGAGATATATTAATGGGTTTTTTATACTGAAAATAATCTCTTGATAAAACTACTAAATGCATTTTCAAGAATGATTTCTGTCTGAGATTGAAAACGTTTTCATTTCTATTTTTATATAAAAAATAAAATTATTTTAAAATAAGTTCCAAACGCACTCAACAAGTCAACTTGCCCTCTCAGAGCATAATCGTCGCATGTGAGCACAGCAGTTATGGGCACAGCCAAAGCCAGAAAGGCCAAAAAAAAAATGCTAAGAAGGATGCAAGTATTGATTTGAGACTAATGAACTTTTTTTTTTAAATTATTTTAGACACTATGTTATGCTTTTTGAATATTAATCTTCATATTTACCACAAAGTTAAACAACTCCACTGCGCAGACAAGTTCTTAAATTTATAAGAATTAAAACTATTTACATTCCCAAAATACCGATAGAATAGCATTTCTCATAAAGAAATCACAAACATTTATTATACCTAATCAATTTAGCATTGTGCAGAGGAATAAGTAGAATAATGATATTAATACAAATAATTCTTAAGGGTCCCAATCATCAAAAAAATGTCAATGGCCATTTTCTGTCTGAAGAACGGAATGGTGTCATCGTTGAGCACACCGTCCAACTCTATACATTTGATTGCATATATTGCACACTCTATACATAGATTTGGACGGTGTGCTCAACGTTTAAAAAAAACAAACCAATAATAAACTCTAATAAAACATTAAAAATATACAGTTGTATATATTTTTTGATTTTTTTAGTATTAATAACCATTGTAATTTAAAAAAGAGAAAAAAATTTAGTAAAAAAAGAAAAAATCAAGAATATACCAAGAACAGATCAATAACTGATAACACTTGACCAAGAATAGACAATGATATATATATATATATTTTTTTTGGAAAGCTTTGAACTAGTCCTGAAGATTGAAGAGACATTTAATTTATAAAAGAGAAAAAAAATTGGTAAAAAATTAAAAAACCAAGAACAGACCAAGAACCGACAACATTTAACCAAGAATAGACAATGATGTTTTTTTTTTTGGAAAGCTTCAAACTAGTCCCGAAGATTGGAGAGATATTGTAATTTATAAAAGAGAAAAAAATTTGGTAAAAAATGAAAAAAATCAAGAACAGACCAAGAACATCTTGGTCTGTTCTTGGTTTTTTCTCTTTTTACCAATTTTGTTTTTCTCTTTTATAAATTACAATGGCTATTAATACCTAAAAAATTAAAAAAAATGTAAAAAATGTATGTTTTTAATGTTTTATTATAGTTTTTTATTGATTTTGTTCTTAGTCTGGTCGGTCGGTTTTTGATCTATTCTTGGTCTGGTGGTCGGTTCTTAGTTTGTTCTTAGTCTGTTCGGTCGGTTAATGGTATGTTCTTGGTCTGGTGGTTGGTTTTTGGTCTGTTTGGTCGATTCTTGGTCTGGTCAGTCAGTTCTTGGTCTATTCTTGGTTTGGTCGGTCAGTTATTGATGACGTGAAATAGCTGATGTGGAAGTTAGCCTATTTACTCAATTTATTTTTTTTTTGTAGTTTATTTACTTAAAAACACTTTTTACTTAATCTATTTATACAAAGGGCCCCGTTTTAACTTCTAAAACACGACTATACATATTTAGCAGGATTTTTTTTTCAAAAGAGAGGTAGGCGTAAGGGTGTTTTTTTATTTTTTATTTTAAATAGAGATAGGCGTAAGGGTGCCTTTAGTTGTAGTGGCGGAATGATAATGGGAATACGATGATAAAATAGAAATGAAATATATTAACTGATTCTTAATTTGGAGTTATGGAATGAATACTTGAATAGGATTGTGTTATTTGGTTGACTATAGAATGAAATGGAGCTAAACTATAATTTGACAAAAATAACACTGACTAATAATCATCACGTAATTCAAACATTAATTAATTTAGTTAATTAAAAATAATAAAAATAATTTAATTATTAAAAACTTTTTATTTGAACGATAAGTTAAAAAAATATATATTTCAATAATAAAGAAAATTATATTTTTTATTTTATTTTTATTTAAAAAATAAATTATAACTTATGTTTGTTACACAAATCTAATTTACGAACTACTTCTTATTTGGTACTAGTAATTTAATGGTCATATCAACATTTTCGTTTAAAAAATTAATAGAATCAAGATGAAAAAGAGAAAAGTTTGAGACATATCATAGTTCGGGAGCAAAATAGGTACATTTTAAAGTTTAGGGGCATGTTGATACAAGTGACAAAGTTTAGGAGATATTTATAAGCTTCCGTTAAAAAACTTAACGGAGTTAACCTCAGAAGGCATGTTAATACAAGTGATAAAGTTCAGGAGAGAATTTATAAAATTTGTCCAAATATTTTCTATTATACTTTCCATAAAGATAAGACTTTCATTTTTATTGACAATTTTATAAAATTTCCCTATTTAAAAAAGTTAAAATAAAAATTATACAATTCATCAGTTAAGATGCCTAATTGCAAAATTTTTCTTTTACAATGTTCTACTTCAAGATTCAATTAGAAGGAATTTTAGAGGAAGTTTTGGAGCTTCAAACAAGTGCCGGCGTCGGCAGTGGTACTTGACCCCAGTTTGAGCGAAGGGTGGTGAAGAGGCGACAATGAAGATTTGATTAGGGGATTTTGGAGAAAAAGAAAAAAGAGGATTAAGGGTGTGTTTAGTTGGGGCAAAGGAACAGAAAGGAAAGAAAAGAACCCTAATTCCAATGTTTGGTTGGTTAAAATTTATGGAATGACCATTCTCTGGGAATGAATTTTTCTCCATTTTAGTGGAATTGTCATTCCCCCCCTCAAATGGCATGAATGACGATTCCAATCAAGATTTATCTCCTTTTCCTTTTATGTCCTTGTTTTTTTCACCGTCATCTTCAACCAAGACCCACCACCTCCCTCTACCCCATTATCCTTCTTCGACCCATATCCAACGCATTCGTTGTTCTGGTGAACTCAAGTTCTACTTCTCCGCCGTCATCCCTTGCCTAAATTGCCTCCGCCCAGCGCTATCCACGAACAAATCGTCCTCCTCCACTCTCGCACAAATCTGCCGACGTCTAGGCCGACAAAACCCACCCTATCCTCTGACATAATCCAAAATTCTCATCAACCAAAATGGAAAAACCTAAAAACTTGTCTTCATTTCAAATTCATGAACTAAACGTCTAAACCGACAAAACCCACCCTATCCTCTGACATAATCCAAAATTCTCTATCAACCAAAATGGAAAAACCTAAAAACTTGTCTTCATTTTAAATTCATGAACAAAAGGACCAAAAATCTCATGAACATAAAAACCCCAAAAAACCCATTAGATTGTTGGCCACCATAAATCTCAAACACTATTATCACCGTGATAAGCATAGACGATCTTTCTTAGATTGAATAAAAAAAAGAAAACAAAAGCTTCATAAAAAGGCACGCGACACCAGCAAAAAAGAAGCAAAACGAGGAGTAAAAAGAAATTCTCTGGCCTCCACTTGGTGAGGTGGCCTCCACTCGGTGAGGTCATCTTGTGGGTATTTCATGGTTGTTGTGGTGGGGGGGTGGGTCGAGCCATTATTGCTTTGGGTTTATCTAGGTTTGGGAGTGTGAGAGACACGGTTAAATTTTAAAAGCCCTCAAACTTGGCAACTGACCCTCAAACTTTAAAAGTATGTTTGGGTCATACGTTCAAATCAGTAATTATTATATCTGACATTTGAATTTTAAATTTTTTGTAAAAAAAAAAATACCGTAATAAAATCAAAATTATAAATTTAAACGCAAGTTAGTGCAGCAAACAAAAGGGGCAGCCTTCCATGTATTGTTGCCGGAGGAAGGCATAAATGGAATAAAAAAGAAGAATGATTTGGATTTTTTTCCCCCCTTTTTGGTGCGTGATTTGAATTCTGGTTTTCCTGAAAGAAGGCTAATTTTACCAAACTGCGTTTTGGTAACTTGTCTCCTGCGCTAAAATACTTTTCAACATAACCTTAAAATTATAGGTCATCAAAGATGGTAAAGCAAAAACGAAAGAAAAAGGAGAAGGTAAAAAACCCAAATTCAAATGGTCACGTATTCTCTACTTCAGTACTTCTATAAGAATATACCAAAGAAGTACTCCTAGTTGCTGGACATTTTCCATGTTATGTCAATACTTGTTTCCTATGAGAAAATAATGTATTGCAGTATACTTCTGATTGTTTTTCCCCCCATTTTTTGCCATTCAAAGGTAACACGTAATGGGCAGTAAATAAGCAAACCCCTCTCCTTTAAACCTCCCCAACCCCAAGCAGCACTCATGTTATCCCAAGATTAGTGTCAACAGGACTCGAACAATAATTTCGTCTTTGCCCATTCCTGGCACATTTAGTCGATTCTTCTAAGCGTGTTCACATAAGTGTAGCTCGAAAATGCCACAAAAAGCTTGCGGAACCTACAGACACAAAGTAGATATTTCCACACGCACGATAGATCTTCAGATCATATATCTTGATATATTAGAAAGCGGGAGAGTTTTGTATTGATAACAATGAAAAGAATGCATACCAGACCCATTGGCTTGAATGTTGTGCCATCGCGAGGAAACTCTTTCGAGGGTGTTCGTTTATGAAGCAATGCGTCACTCCACTTGAGCATCGCAAGGCACATAGATAGGACAACCATATATCAATTGGTCCACTATACTTGCGTAGTAAGTTGGTGCTGACCTAAAAACAATGAAGAGCGGAAAAAAAAAAAAGGTTAATCAAGAAAACAAAAGGATTACACAAACTAATAAACACAATAAAGTATATATATATATATATATATATATATATATATATATAGGCAGGGCATTATTATATATAAGATAAAATTCCTCAAAACTTTTTGCATTGTGACAATGTGCCACTCAAATTAGTATTTGTATCATCCATTTCCCCTACACTTTGAGATTGTACCAAACATGCTCCTACAGTTGTCTTTTTACGAAGAAGGTAAAACATGTCTATAAATGGTATGTATGTGTATCATTCAAAATTACTAAATTGCTCTTCTCCAAGTCCGCAAGGCTTGTGTGGCAGCTTCCTTTGGTTCAATGGCAGCAGGCAACTCTACGAAGCAGAAACGACATAAATTTTTCAAATTCATCCTCTCATCTATATGTAATTTGATTTCACTAGCATGAAATCAAACCACTGCAGAAGGTCACTACCCCCCCTTTTTTGGTGTGTTCTTATGGACTGTTTTAGTAGGTTCTGGTCTTGAAATTTTCAAATTAACAATGCACCACTTGATTCTTCAAAGAAATAGCTAGACAACAAAACTGGAGGAGAAAATTTGGGAACTGGGTCAATGAAAACTAATTGCAATTTGCTTCTATTATTTCTCCCTGAAGTCACACCCATTTGTACTCCTCATGTGCAGCCTTTGTTTCAGTTTTTAACTTGTTTGTTATTCACTGCATTGTATGTACGTCTCTTGTACATCACCATCACCAAAAAGGAAATACAATCAAAGATTTTTTATACTGTTGTTTTGTTAGGAGCGCAGAACCCCACATCTCATTCATACGTGCTCTGTTGAATTTACAAAAAGCAAAAGAAAAAAAGGGTTTGATCTAACCTATATTCTCAAACTCTTTATTTACAGAGAGTAAGAAACAACGCCTACAACCGTAAACAACAGAAAAGGCTACATATTTGGAGGATGGAGCTCTAAGTAGTTTGCTAAGTATTGCCCAGGAAGGACAAAGGGTCCGAAGACGGGCATCCAATTCAGGGCAGGGTTTTTCAAGGGGAAAAACGCATTTAGGGCTCTAAATAGAAATATCACTATAAGCTTTAAAAGTACCTAAATACCATTAAAATGGGACATTTTACATGCATGTGCCTTATTCTGTCCAAAATGATCATGGAAGGAGCAGGTTTGGTACAATTTATGAAGTTTAAGGGGAATGGATGATACAAATGCAAATTGGGGGGCATGTTATCATAGTGCTAAAAGGTCAGAGGAAATTTATAAAAGTTGTCCTTAGATATATATCAACTAACTTTAGAAAATTCTAAGCAGGTAAGAATAGAAGTTAGGTATACACTACCAATAGGGGAAAGCTCAGGCCTCTGAATAATCAAATAGTAAATTGCATATCTTGGATCAGAGTTCATTAAAATGCCAGTTATGAAAATTTAGCAAAATATAGAGTTAAGGAAGGCGTACAAGTTCCCAAGCTTCAATATCTTGTTGTGAAGTATCATGTAAGAGCTTCCTGTATTGGACACAGATGAAAAATCAACAAATAATAACATAGTCGTACCTAAATATAGTATTCCAGAAATTAGAACATAATACAGGCAATTAGAAATATTCATTCAAATTCAATATCGTAATACTTGACATATCATCCTAATGCACGAACTTAGCAACAACAGAAAATATATAACAAGGGTGATGATGATAATCATAATGATATGGACCTGTTTGTAGGAATTAAGACGGAATAATAGGTCAAAGTTAAAAGGGTATAGAATAGTTCTCTCAAGGTCGTTACCAAAGCTTGAAAAAGGGAGTCTGCATCATATAATTCTCACAATTTTCAAGCTAAGATTATCTGTATATGTCCTAATACAATTACTTTCATGTGAGAGTGTTCAATTTGTGTGGTTTCACCGTGCATAGAGAGTAGATGACAACGTATTAAAAAAGTGTCTCATCAAATCCTCCTAAATAAGATGCCTCACATCAAGTCCTCATAAACAAGAGGAGTGATTAGCCACGAACTCTAAGCATAAAATGGACCTATAAAAAAAAAACATTCACTGGAATAAAAGGTGAAAAACAGACAAACAGAAAATAAACAGATAAATAAATAAAACTTACCGTACCCCATGATGAACGTCACGATGATTACAATGACCAGAAACACCATAATCATCAAATGTAATGATCTGAAATACAACCATGTAAATACTATCTTAGAAATGTGTGTAGAGAAGATCATTGAAAGGTAAGAAAGATTTTGCACAGCAAGAGAAGCAAAGAGTTTTGCAACTCTGTAATAGATACTTTTTCAAAAGCCTATAAAGGAAAAATTAGGGGAAAGGATACGCTATACTGGTTTAATTGAACAACGATCTTACCAAGTCAATACAATGTTTTGCAACTTCTTCTTCAATAATCGTGGCCAATAAATCATGGCTCCAAACTTTCCCAAAACCATCCTGGTAATGACATATGAAATTACAAATGCCTCAAGATAGAAACCCAAGCCCTATTGAAAATACACATTTTGTGTGTTGTAAAACCTGAAGTTTTGCATGGTCTAAACACCTCACTTGTTGTCCTGGAACCTGAAAACACAATTTCACATGTTATACCACCAAAAACCAACGTGGAGAAATTTTCTTACCATCTTCGCTCGTTTTAGTCTTTTAGACAAGTTTTACATAAGACGAATTATGTGAATTGTGAGTACACCAAAAAATAAATAATAAAACAAAAGTGGAATAAAAATAAGGAATCATAGACTAATATTGGGACAGGGCATGGAATTTAATTGTCAGTAAAAAGAGTTAATTGTAAGAGTGCACTATAGTAGGATATTTTTAAATCTGCAGAGCAAGTTTGCAAATAACCTTAAGAATTGCACAGGCCAGGTAAAGCTCATGTTTTCTAATATTTCCCTTGCCATCAGCATCACCTAAAAAAGACATTCGAAACAAGACAAGGTTAAGTCAAGAATTAAATTTGCTAAGAAACGCCAAAAGACAGTTCTTAGTGCATCTACAAAATGTGATAAAGCATCAGTTTTTCTGCTTATCAGGAAAGATAAAGTTGTAAAAGACAAGACATGAAGAGAGGATTTAAGGAGAAAAAAGATAAAGGATTGGGGGAAAAAACTAGGGAAAGTTTCACCGAGTCTAGATATTTCTTGATACAAACAGACAAGCAGGTAGAAAAATAAAGTATATTGGATGAGGGTTTCAGTCTTTTTCTTTTTGCAACAAAAAATAGGAAACCATCACATCTAAATAAACATGAAAGCATTGTTCATGTGGAACATTTCTCAACTTAAAAGGCTACATATTGGTCATATAAATACATTTACAGCTTGTGAACATTATTGTTCTTATTGCAGAAATGGCAGGTAAAGGAGTCATCAAATTTTTTAGTAATGACAATAATGCTAAATAAATAAATAAAGAAGCATATAGAAAACTACACAATACATGTATGTTACCAATGGACAAGCATAATACGTGAAGATTATACCCTCTGGAAGCGAGGTAGCTAAATGTTGGAGAAAAGAACCTGCAAAGTATACATATGGTTTCAACAAGCAGAAGATACAATATTAGTAAGTAAAGAAATAAACAAATTTGAACAAACATTCTATTCTTTTCCTTTTCCTTTTAATCATATTGGCTGGTAAGTACTGCCCAGATGAAAATAAAGACAGGTTTTAGTGGACATTTAAACATCAAAATAGTAGGGCGAGGGCAATAAGAAACAATGTGTGCTTTCTTATATGACATTGATCGTGAATAAATTCCCCTTAAACCTGGACATACCTCTTCTTCAATGTCAAGAGTTTACCATCTTTAGTCTCTTCCTGTGAGAGTCTAAATAGTGGTGTTTCTTGAATATGTTCAAATTTTTAATTTTTTTTTACTATTATTTTTTATCATTCTCGTTTATCATGGAAAGTTCTATTAGTTTTCTTGGACATGTTTGACGACTCTCTTTTAACTAGAAGGCTTTGAAGGTGATCATCAAATTTTGGAACAGAAGACACATGAGGCGGTATTGATGGCGGAGAAGAGAGTTCCCAAGGGGCAAAAACAATTAGTCTGAGAGGCAGTTGGCAAAAGCTACTGAGAAGACTGTTTCTGCCTTTTCAAACTCCATAATCATCCATGGAAGTTCTTCAGATTTGAATGGTAGGAGATATGCTGAAGGAGTTTGATGGATCGTGTCAGGAAAATAAGAAACCTCACGACCAAGTGGGGAAGAAAATGAAGTTGAGTGTTTTGTAGAATTTTCCTAATCAGATGTAGTGGCAGCTCTGTCCAAAAATATCAAGGGAGGATGTTCAATTAAAGCAGCAGAACAGAGGCTTTAGCTTCACTATGAAGTCTCCTTTGAACTACTGAAGTTGGATTACCTATGCAATTTTGTGTATCAGATTCTATAGTGCTTGCTAATCCTTTCGATACTTTCTCTCTCAAAGTTTATGAATTTGGCAATTTCATGCCTGATATTATTAATCCATAGTCTCTTTTCTTTTCCTCGTCTTGTTTTTGTTCATGTTCCCAGATATGAGCCAGCTAAACAAGGGACGAGGGTAGATGAGAATGTCGTCTGGTTGGGGAAAAATCCTCCTCGTATTGTATCTCATATTGTGAATGATTTAAGTCATCAATGAAGACAAATACTTTCATTCTCAAGAAAGAAAAAAAGAAGGAAAGAAAAAAAAAAAAAAAAAAAAAAAAAAACCTGAATTTTAAAGCTTACATAGATTCGTCATCTGGGTGGGCAACAACCAGCAAAACATTCCTTCTTGTCTTGTTAAAAGTGCCACCTGAATTATTAGACATGGGATTTTTCGGACTTCATGAATAAATAAGATCAACACAACAAATAAGAAGATAATCAATTCACCCACCATTTGAGAAAAAAGCATCCTTTGAAGATGAGAAAGGGCCATGGAGAATTTTGACAAGAGAAGCTACCCAAACTACAATAACAGAACTGATAATGATAAGCCACGCCATCTAGGATACACCTGCAAGCCATCACCAATCAACAACTTTCAGAGAGACCCAAAAACGCAAATAATCTCATAATTACAATCCTAAAGATTTTCTTTTGCTTTCTCAAATAGAAATTATCGAATCGAACTGACCAAAAATTGTACATCAATCCTGAGAAAAATTAATTTGAAACAGATTGACAACTATATTTGGTTGGAGGATTCATATCATGATTTGAATTATGGTTCATAGTTGCTACAGTGTTTTCTTTCATAAAAAATACACGTAAATTGAAAATTATTCTAATCTCATAATTCTAATCCATGAACCAAACGTAAGAACATGAAAAAAGAATCACCAACAGAAACAACAATATGTCAAAATTATGAAAGAAAAAAATATTAGTGCTCAGGAAACTTTGGCAGCCAAAATTTCCTCAGAAAAGTGAAAATTTGTAATGCAAAATTCATCAAATTCCTCTTCTAATTCAGGGTCATATGAAAGCGTCACAAATTTAAATCCTCGTGATTCCAATGAATTTCAAACAACAAACAAGCCACGTTATAGAAGCCCTTGTAAATAAATAACTTTTCGTATATAACTTAGGTCAACAAAAGATTAACATCACAAAAAAATGTGAAAAAAAGGTCTCATAATAAAGCAATCATAACTAATGCTGCTCCTCCCTGTATAAAATCAATGAAACCATAGTAAAATGACATACCGTGTAATATATGCTTCTAGTTTTGCCTATAGTTTAGATCAAACCAGCTCTTTTTGTTTAAACTACCATTGAGAATCAGTACTATTTGTTTAATTATACCTAGCTCAGAAATTCCTAATAAAAGAACAGACCATAAGAATTCTTCTTGACCTTTACGCAAATGAAGGTTGTTTACGCCCGCATCGATCGACTCTTGGGGGAGATCATCCTCTTAAGAGGTAAAAGCTTGTTCGATCTGGAGAGAGAGAGAGAGAGAGAGAGAGACAGAAATCTGACGCCGCCGAGGGAGACGAGGCGGGGAGAGAGAAAGAGTGGTGCGAGAGAGCGGGGGAGTAGAAAAATTATGGCAGGTATTTTGAAGATTAGAAAATTATAACAGGTTTTACGCAATTGTTTTTACACTCTTGTCCCTATCTTCACTCAGTCTCTCCCTCTCCTCTCTTCCGTCACCGCCGGCACCAGCGCCGGCGTTAAACCCGACGGCCGACGATAGCCACTGAGCGAGAGAGATCTCCGGCGAGCTGCGTTCGATCTCGTGACGCGCAAGGATCAACGAATCCTGTTCGCGATTCCAGTTGGCCAGACTCCTTCTCCGTCGACGGCGACGGCGGCCGAAAGAGGAACCGACGGAGGACAGAGAGAGAGGCGAATGGAAGAGGAAGGAGGAGGGAGAGAGAAACTGTGAGAGACAGAGAAATAAATGTATAAAACGAAAATAAAAAGGATTAATTTTTAAAATTAGCCAGTGAATTATGTTTTATTTACGTATCGTTCATTTAACCAATTTAAGTTTAAAATTTGAGTTTTATTATAGTAAAAAATTCTCAAAAATAATTACATTTAATTTTTTATTATAATAAAAAACTCTCATATAAAATCACATCTTAACTCGAATCAGCGAACTAAACAGACCATTAATATTTTTCTCATTAAATTTTAAGAAGTAATATTCATTTTTATTAAATTTTATTCAGTATAATGTGATGTTTGGTAGGAAAATTTATTCTCTGATTCGAATCATAATTTGTGATTCACTACAGTATTTTCTCTCATAAAAAATACATATAAATCAAAAATAATTCTAATCATATGATTCTAATCTATAAACTAAACGGACTCTAAATGATAAAATTTTTACGTGTCATTTATTTAATGAGAATTAAAAATATAATAAAGTTTATACCCTCATAATAAGATAATTTCTCATTTTATTAAAAAAAAATTTACTATTTTCATTCTTTTTTTCTCACTTTATTCCCCATTTTCTTTCTTTTTTTGCCTCATTTTGTGCTAATTCAACCATATGCTTATATCCATTGACTCTTTCTCTAACGACCCAAACTCAAACTCAAATTCAAAAAATTCAAAAAATTTCAACATTCAACCCATGAAAATCAAAGTAGCTGCTCAGACTCCTCTATTTCCACTTCTTCAACCTCCTAAAGTTGAAGATTCTCCCTGTGAGGTTACTTCTTAAACACCCTTTCATTTCTTTCCTTTCTTCATTCATAAACTTCTTAAATAAGCATTTTTATTTTATTTTCTTCTTTATGTTCAACTTATTAAAAGCCAACGAAACTTCTTATCCTATAAGTAAAAACTAAAAGAAATGCTTATTTTGTGGTGCTTTGCTGTTGGATTTTCTGGTTGTTAACTTTGTACGTGAACCCTTTGATAACTCATGTTTTCGATATTGTGTCTTCTGTTTTTTTTTTTTTTTGATCTTTATGTTGTTCAAGATCTTATTTTTTTTTAATGTTTGAAAGGGTTGTTGTATGTTAATTTACGATAATACCCTTCTCAGATAAGTCATGTGCCTGACACATGGTGAATTTTATCACTCATTGTAAGAGAAAGGAAAAACTTATTAACGGAACAAAGTTTAAAAAAATAGTGTTACTTTTTAAAATTCAGAGGACAAAATGTTAAAATTATTATAGTTTAGGAGGAATTTTTGAAATTAATCCGAATAAAAAAGGAGTTTGTCTCGTAGACAGTCCAATTAATAGTGTCAATTTATTATCTTTGGTTTTTATCAAAATTACATGAATTTTAAAAAAGCATGCATAACAAGTTGATACATAGTTAAAAATAGAAAATTATTAAGGGTTTGTCTCTAAATAAAAAAATGTCAGAAAAAATAAGAGAAAATTGAAAGAATAATAGTAATTTCTGATATAAATTTAAAGGCTGAAAAATAAAAACTACTAACGATTCATCTCTAAAGAAAAAAAAGTCAATAAAAGAAGAGAAAATAAAAAATGTAATAGATAATTCTTGATACAAATTTGATAGCTGAAAATAAAAAACTGCTAATAGTTCATCTCTAAATAAATAAATAAAAGTTAGGGAAGAAAGAAGAGAAAATTGAAAGGTAAATTTGGAAACTCATACCCTTAAAATTGAAATGAATTTTTAAAATGTTATAAACTCAACAAGTTTAAAAAATATGATATTACAGTCTTGTTCATTTTATCGATTTGAGTTTTCAATTTTAAGTTTCTACAGTAAAAAGCTCTCATAATATATCACATCTAACTTTTTTTGCTACAGTAAAAAACTCTTAGAAAATATCACATCTCAACTCGAATCCGTAAAGTGAACGAAGCTCGTTTATTAACTTCCGTTATTTGGTGCATCTTCTAAAAAATATGGTTAAGCTCAAATGGTGTTTTTAAATTTTAGTGTCATTTACAATTTTTTTTTCAAAATTTAAAAAATTTTCACTTTATTTGTTAGAATTTCTTTTATAATTTTAAAAAAGATGTTAAATATAACCATGCAGCCATTTTATTTTTAAAAGATAAAAACGAGTGATATTACTACTTTAAAATAATTAAATAAGACCAGTTTAAAGTTAACAAGAGTTTTTGTCTCTATTTATTTTATAAATTTAAATTATTGTTTAAATCTTTTTATAATAAAATTTTTTTCATAAAATTTAAATTTTTATTTAAATTTATGAACTAAACTGTCCTAAAGTTCTCGGATTAAGTTAGGAATAACACCAAAATTCAATGACATTCAGTGTGTTTAGTTTGTTGATTTAAGTTTTTAATTCAAATTGAGATGTGATTTTATGTGAGAGCTTTTTACTGTAGTAAAAAAATTAGATGTGACTATTCTGAGACTTTTTACTGTAATAAAACTCAAATTCTAAATTCGAATCGGTGAAATAAACGGGCCATTAATTCTAATAATCAACGAATTTAGAGGATATTTAATAGAAAAATTCATTCCCTAATTCGAATCATAATTCATAATTTACTACAATATTTTATTTCACAAAAAATATACATAATTTAAAATAATTCAAATCACGTAATTTAAATCATCCGACTAAACTCACCAATCCTACTCCGTCGAATGTCCATTTGCATCAGCAGCATTTCCCGTTCGTTCTTTTGTCTTCTCGTTCTCATCTGTCTCCCTTCTTAAACCCCACTATTTACAGGGTTTTACAATTCACGCAGACGAAAAAAGCCTAGGCTTTTACAAACAATGGCCAAACTTTAGTATCCGATTCAACATCCACCATGGGTTCTTCCGGTGCTTTCTCTCTTTGCTCTCACACAAACATAATCACTCCTAAATTCACCAATCTTAAGCTTTCCTACGATTCCCTTAAACCCCTTTCCTTAACCAATCCAAAAAACCAATTCACACCCCTAAAAATCAAACTTCTTAAATCCCCCAAAACCATCACCCACTTCTCCAAACCCCACAAAAATCTCCACCGTTTTTTGTTGGATAAAGCCGTGGGCTTTCTCGTGGGGTCGGTTTTCTTTATTGGGTGTTTCAATATAAGAGCCGCCATTGCAGTTCCTTCTCAAACGAGGGGTTCTAGTGCGAAATTCGAAGAAATTAGAGATACCCAGAAGGAGGAAACTGAAGAGGAAGAGCTTTACGAAAAGCTTTTGAAGAAAGAGCCCAAAAATGTAGAGGCTTTGAAGGTGGTTTTGTATGGCAAGATGAGAAGAGGGAAGACCAAAGAGGCCGTGAAGTATGTGGAGAGGTTGGTCGACTTGGAACCGGAGGAAGTTGAGTGGAGGCTTTTGATGGCGCTTTCTTATGAAATGATGGGGCAACTAAGCGTTGCAAAGAGGTTGTTTAAGGAAATCTTGGAGGAGAGGCCACTCTTTCTCAGAGCTTTGCATGTATGATTCTTTTGCCCATATTTGTTAAATTGTTGTTCTTTCAAGTTCATATTTTTGTTCTTAATTTCATAGTTTTTATATTATGGATATTGTTTTCTGTATATGTATTTAGTGAACATGTAAATATGTAGTTTGGAAGTGTTTGTCAATTTTTATTAGTGAAAAATAGGTATACATGCCACTTTCATAACTCAAAATTTTGATAAAATGAATGAATGAGATTTTTGTGGGGATATCACAATTTTGGTTGGATCATTGTTTACTAGGCAGTTTACTTCTTTCAGCTGGTTGACAAAACTCAAATTAATGTACATTATACTTGCTTTTTTTCTTCCCCTGATGATTAAAGTTTACTTACGTTGTCTTAGTTAACAATAGATTATGGATATTGTGTTTTATGGATTTAGTGATTGTATAACTATGTAGCTTGGAAGTGTTTGTCATGTTTTATCAGTAAAACTAGGTAGACAATACGTGCCTCTTTGGAAGCTCAAAATTTGACAAAATGAATGAATGAGAATTGAGGAGGATAATCACAATTGGGGTTGGCTTATTGTTTACTAGACAGTTTACTTCTTTTAGCTGGTTGACAAAACTAAAATTAACTTACAATTTATTTTCCTTTATTCTAGTTAAAATTAATTTTGTTTGCACTACATGAAGTTCTTATTTACTGGTGTTATCAAAGTAATATGTTCTATTTGTTCTCATCGGAGGAAATTTTAGTATGTAATCTGTGTTAAGTTTATAAATTAGTGTTTTTAGTATCATTCCCACAACAAGGATTCTTTGGCAACATTGATATGCTGTAGTTTCTTTGCTGAAAAACTTTAAGTACTCACAACTCTCTTTTCGACAGGGTCTAGCGTTGGCAATGCACAAAAATAATGAAGGTCCAGCGGTTTTCAAGATGTTGAATGAGGCTCTGGAGATTGCTCGCCGTGAAAAAAGAGTCACTGAGGAGAGAAATATAAGAATTTTGATTGCGCAGATGCATGTTGTCAGGGTAATGCCAAAATTAGTCTAGCTTATGATTTTGGAATGTTATTAACTTGGCTGGGATTGTTGTCTATTATGGTTAAGGTTGTTGTCTCTCACTAAATAAATGTTAATTTGTGACCCCTATACCCGTGAAAATAATGTTTTTGTTGATCTTCTCATTCACCTTATAAAACTTCGATGCCTTGCAGGGGGAATTGGAAGAGGGCTTGCAGGAATTTCAAACTCTAGTTGATGAGGATCACCGTGATTTTCGGCCTTATCTCTGCCTGGTGAGCTTTCTTTCTGTTATTATCTTCTTGCTGGTGCTAGTTCACGTTTTTTTTTTTTTACTTTCAATGAATCCTCTTTCTCTTCGTGATTGAAGCTATTGTTCTGAATTAACAAAATATGTACGTGTGTGTGTGTGTGTGTGTGTGTGTGTGTGTGTGTCTGTTAATTGACTTTATTGCCACCTTCATTTATGGTTTGTTAACTTGTCATCATTGCATTACAAATGCGAATATGTTTAGTTATATGCTTTCTTGTGCGTGTTACTTCTCACCGATATTGTTTCTCTCTGTTGAATAAGTTTGAATACCTTATCATTATAGGATCAGGAACTAAGGTTCTCCCTTAGATGCACTGCCTCTCTTGTCCGTTAGGTTACTGAAACATGGATGTATTTGTTCCCTTTGGCAGTGACAAGTCACAACTTTTCTCCTTATCAGGAAAATAGAATTTGTGGGTTTGCGAAAGCCGTATTTTTCTGCTTGGTAAATAGTTCTTATTTTCAAGCAAACCATGTTTTCATGATTTTCAAGAACTTATCAGTTCCCACTTCCTATAGGATGGGAAGATAAAAATTTATTTTGTGGGCTGCAAAAGAATATATTGGCGTTATTATAATGGTGAAAATGTATTCTTCCAAGTTCCTGGGGAAAAAAAAATGTGTCATTGATACAGTGATTAGTTTGAGGGATAGTATCACAAACTTCCTCAAAATCTTTATAACGAGTTGTTGAACCGTGCACAAATAGTAATGGTAAAAGACGATCAAACAAAATATTCGATTTTTGAAGCGGAATAATCACTAAAATAGTGTTAATATGTATGGCAGGGCATTATCTATAGTCTGATGGATAAAAAGGAGGAGGCTGCTGAGCAATTTGAGACATACCGGGCTCTTGTGCCCGAAGAATTTCCGCAGAGGAATTTTCTTGATGATGTTGTGTTGGCTGCAAAAAAAGAGTCTCGAGAACAGTTGCAGAAGGAGTTCAAGGCTGAGTACTCAAACTGGAAGTATTAGCTTAAGTGGGGCCTTCTCGAGCTCAAAACAATAGTAATAGTTTCTTTTTTTCAATGGCAATTGGACAAAGCCAAAGCTTGTTCATCTTGGCATTGAACTGTAGATGAGATTTGTCATTTGTGGAAAATGATTTGTATCGGAGAGAAGTATGTGGTAGAGTATGAGCGATAAACACAGTTTTTAACCACCTTATCAAATAATCATCTTTAATGTAGGATATAATTTTTCAGGCCTAGCAAAGAATTATTAGCCGTGTTTGGAGTTAGTTTTGTTTTTTTTTTTTTTATTATTTTTGAGAAAGAAAAAATGAAAACAGAAAAGAAACAGCATTTGGCACAATTAAAGATAAAAAATAGAAATGAAAACGATTTTTTTTTGATTTAGTGTAAAATGAGAGAGAAATAAAAATTAATTTTTAGTTGTTTTTCATTTTTTGTTTATGTTTTCTCTTTTCTCGAGTACAGAGAGAGACATTAATAGATTTTTGTATATTAAAAATAATTTCTTGATAAAATTACTAAACGCATTTTAAAAATAATTTTTGTATGAGATTAAAAATGCTTTTATTATTATTTTTATATAAAAAATAAAATTATTTTAAAATGAGCTTTAAATATCTAAACACACCTATTCTTACTTTATAATTCATTTTGTAAAGTAGGTGCCATGAGTAAAAGTTGGTAGCACAAGTTATTACATTCCGTGTACGTCAAATGTAACATATAAGTGTGTCCTTTTAAGTGTGGAGTATATCTTATTTATTTTATTGATTTAAATTTTTAATTTTAAATATTTGTAGTTAAAATTTTTTAAAAAATGTAATATTTAATTTTTTTATTACAGTTAAAAGTTCTCATAATTCAGTTTGAATTGAAAATTTAAATCCGCAAAACGAATGATGTTGTATATTATGTGTACACTGAAGAAGTAACCTTGTGATTGGAATTTTTTTTGGATTATTCTTTAGCTTGAACATTACGAGGTTCTTCCCCCTATCAAAACAGGGTTCTTTCTTTTTTTTTTTTTTAATTTATTTCACTAATGATATTTCCTTTTTTTTTTTTTCATCCATGTAGCCTGTTTAATTTGTAGGTTTTAATAAAAATTTTAATTTTATGAAAAAAAATACTGTAATAATTTGAACTCATGAAATAAACAGGAATTGACAAAAAATTTATGAAATGTAACATAGTTAATTACCTCCCAATTGCATAGTTAAAAGTTTGTAAACGGTCATGCTGAATTTTAATTATTTCATATATTATAAACTATAATATTTCACATTTAACATAACAATTTCAGTAAAATTTATGCCCTCTACCAATTTCATTGCAAGTGACTCTTAAAAAAAGAAAATTAAAGGATAATTTGTCAAGAGGTTCGACAAGAGACCAAACGTGTGCTAATAACCTATTTCAAATGCAAATCTTTTGTTGGGTTCATGATGCAGGAGGTTGTAGGCTTGTAGCTATATTAGGGCCCGTTTAGTTCGCTGATTCGAGTTTTTAATTTGAGTTAAAATATAATTTTATGTGAGAATTTTTTATTATAGTAAAAAAAGTTAGATGTGACTGTTTTTTATAGCTTTTTACTATAATAAAACTCAAATTGATAAAATAAACATGACCTTAGTTATTTAACTTTAAATATAGTTATTGTTTATTAATGTAGTTATGTTATGTTGTTTGTATTAGTAGATATTAATATTCACATTAATTATTGTATTAGGAGGAATTAAATGTTGAAATATTAAATATAAAGTTGAGTATTTTTCTCACCAATTTAGAAATTTTCTTCTTGTGAAATAACTTTAGGTAGACTTAAACAGTAAGAGTCTGTTTGGTTCACTGATTTAAATTTTTAATTTAAGTTAAGATATAATTTTATATAAAAATTTTTTACTATAACAAAAAAATTAAATTTAATTATTTTTAAAAAAAAATTTATAATAATAAAACTTAAATTAATAAAATAAACAGAGTTAAATTTCGTATTATGCATGAGGATTACAATAATAATGCTTGGTAAATGGCAACGTGTAACAAGATTGTCCAAGCAGGAACACCCATAAAACAAACACAATCAAACACCAGTTCAACTGTCCAACGGCTCAACTGAACGTTCTCTAAAAGTCTAAAAACATGTCTCTGGAAGCTACTGGGATTTTCGAACCGGAAACCGGATTGAGCTTGAAACGCCGGTTCACCGCCTCCGCAGCCGGTTTTCCTACACCTCTCCGCCGGTTCAGAGCCCTTCCTTGTTCATCTTTACGAATTTCTGCTCCTAAAACTAAAATCCTTTTCTGCGTGCCAACGTCCAGCGTAACGGCCGTGGTCGAATCGAACTCGGCGACGGTGACGGAGAAGGATGAGGAGGATGAGATATCTGACCCGCCGGTGAGAATAGTGGCCCTCGTCGGCCATGGCAGCCTCAGCCCCCTCAAATGCGCGCCTTGGGAGGAGGTCATGCTCCACACTGTAAGGTTTTCTTTTTTTTTTTTTTTTTTTCCGAAAAGGCCATTTATTTACGTTTTGCCCATTGATGATAATAATAAAAGATTAGACATGCAATCTTTGCTTCTTTTTTTTTTTTTTTTTTTAATTATGCTTTGTATTATTTTCATATATGCGGTTTTTTTTTATTAGTATGCAATCTTTTTTTTGTTTTTTTTTATTTTTTATTTTTTATTTTATTTTTTTTATCTTTGCTTGATTAAATTAGTTAGTTATTTGAAATTCAACGGTTATGATGCCAGCGTTATTGACGTTAGTTATTAGCCAACTAAGTGTAACCATTAGAAACTGTGTGGGACTCAACAAGTTCACATGTATTGGTGGTAGTTTGAGTTTATAATGAACAATGCCTGGTGTCTAACACCGCACACTAATAGACTGTCGATCTTATAGGTGAGCCACACCTTTTATTAGTTACGGTGTTTTAATACAAGTGGTACCGCCTAGCATTTTTATTTGGTAATTAATTCTACTAATTTTCCGCGAGCAGGCAAAGAGACTGAAATGGGTGGATGAAGGGTATGAAATGCAAGTGTTTACTGACAATGTCATTGAATCAACTAGCGAACAAAAACTTGGGAATGTAGAAAGGGAATTGAGCCGTGCGGATATTTTGGTAGTTGTGGGCGTGACGAACCAAGAATCAGTCGAGTGGATTCAGTCCAACAGTCGGAAGGTCGAAAACATAATCTGCTTCGAGTCCTCTCCCGGTTTACAAAACAAATTGAGAGGATCTTTTGTAGAAAGCAAAAGCCAAAGTGATGGAAGTTTCTTGGGAAAAATTAGTGGAATTTCTCAATCTAAAAAGAGCAATCATACAGTGGAAGTAGTTAAGACTGTGTCTGAGGCATGGGAAAGGCATAACTCTGATGACATAAGGTTTTGTATATTGGTTATTGTTAATGCCTACATAAGGCCAGTACCAATTTTGAAGAATCTGAGATCAAAAGGGTTTTCCACTCTCAACTGCATGGTAAAAAATTGCGGGACTCAGATATTAAACTGTCTTTTGGATCCTAACTGTAGGAAGGCCCTGCAATGCTTGAACAAGTGTAGTCCCGTCGACCAAGTGTGTAACTATCGCTGCATTGCTTCATACGAGAGTCCAAGCCTGGAAGCCTTTTCTCTCTGCGTGTTGCAGAAGAATAACTGTCTCGAATTGGACGCAAAGATCCCAGAAAAGCCTTGTGTCCCTCCAATGGTGAAATTTCAAGGCAAAGACTTATGCCATGAAGCTGCTGAGGATGTTTTCGTTGGGTGGTTGGGGGGTCTGGATTGGAGTTGGCGAGTTGTGGCAGGGCAAAACCCGGCTTACGACCAGTTCCCTTGTCAATACCAGCTCTTTTACAGGGGAAAGGCAAAAGGGTCCTTCTGGTACGAGCCCGTTTTTCAGGTGAAAACTCTGGAGGGGGAAATGGTTTGGAGGAGGAGAAGGTATAGAGTTAAGAGAGGCAAGGTCCCGGGGACGTTTTACTTCAGCGTGTTGGATAATGGCGTCGTTTCTAACGAGTTTTGGACCATTGTGGATGCACCAGATGATCTTAGTTGGGGGTTGTTTCACTACAGTGGGGCTGCTAGAGTTGCCGGGCAATCGTATACCGGGGCGGTGCTTGTGAGCCGAAATGGGGATTATCCAAATGAAGTGGAGAGGGGGAGATTGGTTTCTGCTTTGGAGAGGTGTGGAATAAAGGAATGGGAGCTGTACACAGTTGATAATTGTTCATGTATTGACCCTCCTTTGGGAATTCCTGAGGGCTCAAGATTGCATAATGTGATTGAAGTTCAAAGATGAGAAAAAGGTCTTGATTCTCATCCTCAAGTTTGGAACATAAAAAAATAAATATCAGATTTGCTGTAGCTTTTGATGGTGCATATTTAAATTAATGGGTTCATTTTGTTGTCAATATATATATATATGATAATTGATATGTCTGTAAGTGGTGAGAACTGAGAAAATTGGGCAAAAATCATGGTGGATTAAGACCAAAAAATGTCAATGCACCAGCCGGGAATCGAACCCGGGTCTGTACCGTGGCAGGGTACTATTCTACCACTAGACCACTGGTGCTTGTTGATTGTTCTGGCCCTGCAACATATTATATAAAAGAACTGCTTAGTTTTATTTTTTATTTTTTATTTTTCCATCTTTTTCCTGCAATCAGTTTTTTATGTTGTGTGTATTGAATTTCCATTGTCACACTGCAAATTTTTTGCAGTCCCAACATTTAATAGAAAAATCAGCTGTCTCCTCCCCATTTATTTTGCTTATTTGAGTTTAGAATTCGAGTTTTGCTATAGTAAAAAGCTCTCACAAATAATCATATCTAACTTTTTTGCTACAGTAAAAATCTCTCACATAAAATCACATTTCAAATCGAATTAAAAACTCGAATTAACGAACTAAACGGGATTATTTAAGTAATTTAGGGTTGATATCACATCACATGCACGTTATAGTACTAATTTGATGTATTCAAGCAAAAAAAAAAAAAAAAAAAAAAAAAAAAGTACCAATTTGATGCATCTATTCTAATGTTCTGTTTCAACTTACAAGTGATCCGGCTCAGGTTTAAGCAAATTTGTACCTTTGTAATTGAACGTATAATTACCCCCTCTTTTTAGAATTCTTTTCAAAGTGCAATCTGGTAAGAAGAAATAGACTAATTTGATACGTATTTCTTAAAACTTATGTCCCATCTGATATTTTGTTTATCGAATAATTTATTAAGTACCATTGTTCATTATTATTAATTGGTATTTTGTCATGTGATTTAAAGATTGATTAAACTAGAATTATTCAATTTAAATGGCACACCTAGACATCGATTTAGTTAATGTCAAATTGACTCTGAAATAGGATAAGTAATGAGCATATTAGTGATACTAGTGAATTAGGTTTTTGATATTCCGATAGCCAACATGAAACAACACTCAAATTTAGGCTCCGTTCATTTCGCTTATTCGAGTTTAGAATTCGAGTTTTGCTACAGTAAAAAAGCTCTCACAAACAATCACATCTAACTTTTTTGCTACAGTAAAAAGCTCTCACATAAAATCAAATCTCAATTCGAATTAAAAACTCGAATCAGCGAAGTGAACGAGCTTATTATTTTAACTTCTAATACCAAAATTGGAGAGTTTTTTTTTTTTTTTCCTCATTTGATAACCAAATCACAAAATTTTTAATTCTTTGTAAAACACACCAATACCAGTTGTTCAATATAGATATGAAACACTATGGGCGTGTTTGAAATTGACCCCACATTTATTTTTCACGTTTTTCTAAAAAGAAAAAATAAAAACGTTTCTAAAATTACGTTTATTGCAATAAAGACAAAATATTGAAATGAAAATGATTTTTTAGTTTAGTGTAAAATGAGAGATAAATAAAAAATGACTTTTAGTCAGTTTTCATTTTTTGTTTTCGTTTTCTCTTCTCTCGAGCATAGAGAGAGAAAGAGAGACATTTATGGCTTTTTTACACTAAAAATAATCTCTTAATAAAACTACCAAATAAATTTTCAAAAAAAATTTATGTCTGAGATTGAAAACGTTTTCATTTTCATTTTCATACAAAAAGTAAAATTATTTTGGAACGAGTTCTAAATGCTCCATATGTGCCTGTTTGGAACCATTTTTAAAAATGGTTTTCACGTATTTTGAGAAATAAAAGATGAAAATAAAAATGAAACTATGTTTTTTGAGCAAATGTTTTGAAAACGAAAATGAAAACAAAAACATAGAGGATATGGTTTTGTGAAGGAATTAGAAAATAGTTAAAAGTTATTTTCACTTTATGTTTTCATTTTTTAGTATTTATCAATAATATTATAATATATTAATTAATAAACACAATTTCACTTTTTTATTATACTCAAAAAATCAACTAAACACAATTTCATAATTAGTCCTAAAATAATTCTCAAAACAATCTCATTTTTACTTTTTATTGAAAATAAAATCAGTTTAAAATCAATTTCAAGCGCACTATATATTTTTGGGAAATAGTAGAAAATAGGCCAATATGAAAAGTTTAAGAAAGGAAATAGGCCAATTTTTAGTTATAGAAATTAATAGGCCATAACTTGTCAAGTTATGGTTCATAACCGAATAAGTTATGGACAAATTTGTCAAGTTATGGTTCATAACCCACAAGTTATGGATAATTATGAATAATAACTTGTCAAGTTATGGTTCATAACCGCATGTTATGGACGAAAATAATAATTTGGCCTATTTATTAACTTATGTAAACTATTGGCCTATTAATTTTAATTCATCTCAAATTTTGGTCTATTTTCCTCTTTCTCCCTATATTTTTTTTCCAAAGAAAAGGAAGAATGAAGAAAAAAAATAACTAAAGTAAAAAATAGATTTCCAAACTATTTAAAATAAATAGCAAAAAATTAACAATTTACATGGTAATCAGAAAATAAAAAATTTACGAAGTGAAATTTTTACTATTATTTACTTCAAATATTTTAAAATCTATTATTTAATTAATTTAATTTTAAAAATATACTATTTATCAAATTTCTAAAAAGAAAAATCAAATTATATAGTATTTAACTATAATTCTAATATATAAATGGTCATTTATGGAAAAAAAAGGGTTTAAAAATTGAGGAAATTAGTTGTAAATTCACTTTTTTCCCCTCTTTGCATATCAGAAATAAAAAATATATATTTTCTTTTAAAAAAAAAAGAAATCAGAAATAATTGTCTACATATTTATTCTCGTAGTACCCGTGCTCCATCACTCCCACACCAACGCAACCAACCAACGCACCAACGCCTCCTCTCTCACTTCCAAACCCAAAAACCCTCCTTAACCCCCCCTCCACCCTCTCTCTCCTCTCTCTCTCTCTCTCTCTAAAATGCTGCTCTATCGCTCTCTCCTCGCCAAATCCACCCACGCCCGGCCCTACTCCCGAGCCGCCTTCGCCTTGATCCAACAGCAAGACGACAACCCTCCCCCTTCCCCTTCTCCCCACCCTCCGGCGCCGCCATTGACGTACCTCGAGGGGCTCCCGAGGCCGGACCCGAAGTTCGCCGAGACGATCCTGGCCATCCCTCGGGCGTCCTCCGGCAAGAGCGTGGCGGCGAAGGAGCGCAAGGCCGGCCGTGTCCCCAGCATCGTGTTCGAGCAGGAGGACTGCCAGAACGGCGGCAACAAGCGCCTCATCTCCGTCCGTACGAACCAGATCCGCAAGCTCGTCAACCAGCTCGGCCGCTCCTTCTTCCTCTCCCGCCTCTTCGACCTCGAGGTTCGCGCCGATTTCGACTCCGAATCTGAAACCGACATCGTCGAGAAAGTCCGCGTGCTCCCCCGCCTGGTAAGCCATCGGTTTTCTCGGATAATGGAGTAATTGAAACTGTTGAAAGCTAATTCGAGGTTTTTGATTGTGTTCAATTTCAGTTTTTTCTTTCCTAAATTTGTTATTTTTTGTACATTTGTTGGTGATTGGTTTAAGTGTGTTAATTTCACAGAGAATGGAGCAACCGAAAATGTCAAAAGCTAATTCGAGGTTTTGATTGTGTTTAATTTTTCAAAAGAGTATTTTCTTCTGAATATGTTAATGGTGATTTTTGTGAATTTTCGGAAACTATGCAATTGGAAATGTTAGTGAATATATCGTTGTGATTGGTGAGTAGGAAAGTTTGCTGAGGAGAAATTGGGAATGGTGAAAAGCTAACTAGGGGTTTTTAACTGTCTAACGTTTCTAATTAAGGTTTTGTATTTGGAAAATCACAACAGTTTCTGTAACAGTTTCTGTTTTAGACGTTTTAGAACTTGAATAAAGTGTTTGAACGAAAATAAAGTTTTGAGTTGTCTTTTTTTGAGTTTTTTAGACAAAAGAACATATAGACAAGAAGAGTTTGAAGCTTGGGGTTGAAATTGGAAATGGACATTGGGAATTAGAAAGTTTGGTTCTTTGTTTTCGCGGAAAGTGTTTTGTGGAGGTGGAGAATCAAAAACGTTGGAATCCAACTTTAAACTGTTTTGATTGTGTACCTTTAAATTTTCATGCATTTTCTCCTTTTCCTTTGATAGTTAGTGAAAATAAAAATAAAAAAGGGAATTTTGATAACGAGTAAATTCACACTTAATTACTTCGTTAAGTGATTGACAAGTAGGAAAATCTGGTGCTCTATTTCATTGCTCAAGAATAACAGTAACAGTAGTGTAAGTTCTGCTTGGTTGTTTAGAGGATAAATGAATCAAAATAGTTGTTATAGTTAGGATTAAGGGCACCCCATAAACTGTTTCTTACAAGTACTCTTTTTCAGATTCATCTTAATTCTGCGACAGACGCACCGCTTAATGTTACTTTCATAAGGGCACCGTCACATGCTTTGTTGAAAGTTGATGTTCCTCTAGTATTCCGAGGAGAGGATGTTTCTCCTGGACTGAGAAAAGGTTAGCCCAAACTTTTCTATCATCTCACTTTATTTTTTTCAGTGTGAGTGTATCAAGTGACGTTTTTGTAAATGATTATCTGTTCACTTTATTTTATGATCCATATAATTCATTGTCAGTTCTTAAGAGAATCAGGCTAGCTTTGTTTGATTCAACTATTCAAATTGTTGATTTAGTTTGAGTTGTGGTGATTTGAATTGTGGTGCATTGAATTGTCATTCGAACCGGTGTTTGGATATGCAAATAAATTGAATTTGATTTGAGAATAAAATCCGCACTGTGTTTGGATCAATTGTTGAAAATTGTCATTAGAGTTTTGTAACAAATCTTATAAATTCCATTATAAATGACATCCAAAAGTATGCAATATTGGATGGGGATTTGTTCCTCTATTCATTATGAACATATTAAAAAAAGCATCTCAATCTGAATTAAAACGAAAAAGTTATGACATTTTTAAACTTGAAATTGAAGAGAGAAAAAACAGAATCAAAATTGTTTGCATTGCAGAAAACAATGGATTTTTAGAATTTAGGGGGGTGGTGAATTCTAAAATCTAAGGGTTTGAACCATTATTAATGGTTTGAATTGTCCTTGAATTGTCCTTTACTAAACATCTATTTGAAGCCTAAATAACAATTCGGATGGTTGAAACAAACAGGGGTGCTGAGTTTTATCATGTCAGAGAGCTCACTTTTTGTGGCTTGGCTTTATATATTTAGATGTCAAACACCCCTGATTCACCTCACCATTTTTAACTCATGGCTTACAAGGATTGCTTATTATATTTTCTTGTTGTTAGATATGTTGAGTCTCATATTGAAAGTATGGGTTTAGCAAAACATTTAGCCCCTGATTGTTTTGATCACCTCATTTTAACAATTGGTAGAGTTTCTCATCATGTTATTTAACAAATTACAAGGATTGCTGTACCATTAATTTGTTAAAACTATTTTCTTGTTGTACAGTAATCTTAGCCGTGTCAATATCACAAACATTGAGATCTCATTAGCTTCCTGTTCAAAGTCATTATTTGCTTCTTAGTTTCTCTGTCAAGCCTTCACCTGTCTTTTTACTTGGTAATTTTAGTTACTTGGAATCAACTTCTCATATTTCTGATCAAAATACCTCGAATGGTGTAATCTGTGAGTTAACTTATTGTTTCAAAAAAATTGGCAGGTGCTTATTTAAATATCATCAGGAGGACTGCGAAGTTCCTTTGCCCTGCAGATGTCATCCCACCATACATTGAAGTGGACCTAAGTGAGTTGGATGCGGGACAAAGGGTGGTCGTTGAAGATCTCAAGGTCCATCCAGCTCTAATGCCTCTTCGGCCAAAAGACGAACCTGTGTGTAAGATTATGGGGTCTAGAGCTTCTGACCAAAGGAAATCTAAATAACCGCTTCTTCTTGGATTTAGTTGCCCTAATTATTTGAAATTTCATCGCTGCCATGATTCCTTTCTCTTCTAACATGCATTGCGGCAGTTAAACAAGGGTATGACTGTTATTGCACGCCGTTTGCCTTTTTTCTCTTGCATAATTGGCTGTGCTCGTGTCTAGTGGGTAAGGGAATCCTAGATACATGGTGTGGTGATGGGGGAAATGCAATGGAAGGAAAAATGATTTTCGGGGGTCTGTCTTGACTCCTAAATCTAGTGAAATAAGCAGAATTTTGTTATAGGTAGGTCATAAGAATGTGAGGAGCAATTAAGAAAAAGCTACAAATAAAGACATGATTTTTAAAATTTTGATCCATCGTCTATTTTGCAATTATTTGTTGGCAAGTTCTTTGGAAAGATCTCCCTCTTGTTTATAACTCGTTTGATATTGTTAAGTTTTTTTTTCTTTTCTATTTTCTTTTCTGGAAAAAGAGCAAATTTCTTGAAACCAACTAGGAGAAGAAGGGAGAAAAATAGCAGATCCTGCATCCACCTTGTGCCAAAGTACTTCATATGTTGCAGCTATCTGTGTTCGTAGAGTTATGTTGTTACTGTTGTTCGTAACATATAGTTCATTGTTACTTTTCAAAAGTCCCACGTGAAATAATTATGAGATAATTTGTGGGTTTATAAGCGCTTAGATCCTCAACAGGTTGGTATTTGAGCTAGTCCACCACGTCGCAGGTTTTGGAAGATGTCTTGTTTTATATGGATTGCAGGCAGTAATTTATAGACTTCATTACAAATTACATACATAAACTCTTTGTTTAATATAAAGTACTTTCGTTGTCAGATCGATTTCGTAACTGTTATTAGATTTACCTATCGTATTATTCATTTGCAGTAAAAAAATTTGGCATGTAGAATACATAGAGAATTGCTGCAAAGTACACCAGTGTCGTGACATAACGAGGTTGTATAACTTCGATTTGGCAGTCAGCAGGATTAATGTGTGTCCATATTGTTAAAGAGTGGATTTTTTTTGCTGTGAAAATGCATTGGATATTCATTTTAGTCCATTGGTATTTATACATTTGAGATGAGATGGGAATTTGCTTACATAAACATGAACAAACTCAGCAAAGCTCCTGCAACAACCATCACAGCAGACCTGAATCCAAGCCTCTCGGCACCACTCTCGATCTGAATGGGGAACAGACAATTTCCATGGGAAGCATTCTGGGTGACAATCTTCGCCATTCCACTAAAATCGCATGCCTCAACGCTCTGATCATTCATCTGGAAATACATGTTGAAGGCATAAGAAGCTGCCTGTTTCTCATTCAACTCCCCACACGAAGTGCCAGGCCCCAAGCTAGTGCAATCAGACATGGAACAGGCGTAATTCACTTCAGACCCCACAGAACTCATGTTCTTCACATCACTCTCCAACACGCACCACTTCTTCTCCAAGTACTGAACTCCCTTTGCCGCCACCAGCATCTTGTCCTGCCCTTGCCCGGTGAAGTCCATCGCAAACTTTGGCTGCCCATCATATCGGAATATCCCCCAGTGGCGCTCAAAGTGCCCTGGAGCGACACTCTTTATGTCCTCATCCAAAAGGCTAAACAGATAGGTCTCTATGCGCCCCGGCCTAAGTGGGGTTCCTTTGTTTTTAGCTAGCTTCTTTAGCAACCCGTCGTAGAACTTCTTTGCCAAACCAACATTTGCGTTCTTGTCACCATCTGTGGGCCACCCGACCTCTCCCACAAGGATCTTGAGGTCTTGGGCACCTGCCTTTCTAAGGGACCAAACCAAGGTGTCGTGGTTGGCGTCGAACACATTGTCATATTGGGTGTTGTTCTTGTCATTGATGGTCTTGGAACCATCAAAGAAGGCGAATTCTTGTGGGAAGTTAGAGTTTTGGTAGAGGCTGAGGAAAGGGTAGATGTTTACCATAAATGGGGATTTGTTGTCGTTTAGGAAGCGCACTATTTGGATCATGAGGTCTCGGATGTCATCTCGAAAGTTGCCGTTGGATGGGGTGTTTGACGGTGAGTCATAAACGTCAGCATTTAGGGGAATCGTGGCTTTGATTTTGTCTCCCACGCCTGCTTCATTCAGTGCCTTTTGGACGTTTTTGAGTGCTGGGAAGGTGGGTTTGAGAAAGCTGCCGTTATAACTAGACAAGAAAGGCTCGTTTCCTACTCCCACATACCTGCATAATACATGTATAAAACACAAAACTTTTGAGTGTTGAGCTAATTGCATTTTGCAATACTATTAAAGTGGGAAAACTAGTAAATCCAAACAACTCACATATGTAAACGGAGCTATGATGTTTACACTATTTGATTTGATGTGATCTACATTGAGAAACGCATAAAATAAGTATGAAATTTTACAAATCATTTTTTTTTTCCCGTAAAAAAAAAACATATTGTTCTAAGATATCAACACCTACATCAGATTCTAATTGAAAATGTAATGGAGGTTTAGCTTAGGGGGAATTCCATATTTACTTCTAATATTAAGGTCTAGAGTTCGGATACCTACATCTGGCATTCGAATTATCCTTATCCCAAAGAAAAACAAAATCATTTCATTAAAAAAAAAAAAAACAAATAATGCATTGTAATACAAATTTGCTGATTAGGAATAATTACTAATAATAAAATATTTGTTCATATTTTATCAAAGTATTTCTATGCTATGAATGACAAATACAGTAATTGTTTCATTTCATAAAACAGATATTTCTTTTGCAAACCTGATATCTACTCCCCCATTATCACGAAGATGTTTGGTGACATTTTCTTTAACCCAATCCTTTGCATGGTTATAGCTTGAAGCAAACTTGTTAAGCTGGTCATTAGGAATTGCAACCATAACCTCAATGCCTGACCCGGCCAAAGAACTCACTGTCCAATCATCTGCGTCGAAAAGCTTGACTTTCTTGATTCCATTGTCTTTCAAAAGGTTGACCACTATGCTGGGATGCAAAGGGTGCGAGGCCATTGTTCCCCAGTTAACTCCTAACCCTTGTGCATGGTTGGCCGAGACGACGATCATGATGACCGTGGAAACGGCACAAACCACAAGGGACAGGCCGGCTCGGGCCATGAATCAAGCCAGTTCGAGGGGCAAAAATAATTTTTTTAGAAAAAAAGAGAAAAGAAAAAAGTTGGTCTTTATGGTTTTGATTAAGATTATGGAATAGTAATTAGCATTTGTTATGGCATTGTTCATAATGCCGGCTAAAGGGTTAGGCTGTTAAGGTTACTGCCTAAGGCCTTCCTTAAGTCAAGGCCCCTATTATTAGAATTATTAACTAATTATCTTTACACCTCAAAATGTTAAACATATTAATTAATTTTCTTCTCTTAAAAAAATCTTATTTCTTCAAGTCCCCATTATTAGAATTATTAACACCTCAAAATATTGAACATATAAATTAATTTTCTTTTCTTAAAAAAAAAAAAAACAAACAAATATTATTTCTTAAGTTTTAGTAATATATATATATATATTATATTTCTCAATATTAATTTTTAGTATTTATTCTTTTCTTCTTCTTAGAAGAATTGACCATACATATAAATGTGTATATATATATATATATATATATTTCTGAACCTCTGTTGTAACACATTTGATATATCATTTTTTTAATTAGTATTTGATATTTCATATTAAACACCTTGTAATCTTTTTTTGAACTATTCGGTTGGAAAACAAGAATAAAAGAAAAATCACTTATAATTTTGCTATAGATATTGAACATATGCACTTAATTTTTACCCATTTTTATCCTTCAAACACAACCAACACCACATTATTTTCAGTGCGACATGCTTACCCCATCTCTTCTTAATTTAAATATAAAAAAGGTCAAAAAACGTGTCTGACAAATTTTGTTCTTTGGATTGTGGATTTTATAAAAATGGGAGCAATGCGCAGAATAAACACGCGGTTCTACTGGTCTCCATACTCTCTATGTCCTCCGTTGACACGGCGGAGAGATTGTCTAACACCGCTCTTCTCTCGCTAGCTCACCGAGTTGTTAGCTCATCATAACCTAATGCGCCCATGTCATCATGCGCAGCTTAAAACACTATACGTCGTCCAAGTCTCATCATAGTAGATCCCATACCGTCTCGCATTGCAAAATGTGTCCAGGTAAGGTATAACCAACCATTTGAGACAACAAAATTTAAACATGAGATCAGAAGAATGATGCTTGCAAACCGTTTGATGAAATGACTGAGAAAATGTGTGGCTTGCAATGCCTATGTATCGCTTCAATTTTTTTAATCCCTCATATGCCCCTAAAAAAAGCAAGCTCGTGTGTGGCGCGTGGCATTCCCGTCAGCAACTCGACGGACATTTCACAACATACGCTGCAAAACTTTAAAGGTACTTGTGACCACAAATCAAAAGTTGAGGGACAAAATTGCAATATGAACAAAAGCTCAAGGACTATTTGCGCCAGAAACAGTTCACGTTGATCAAAATAAAAATTCTCATTGATCAACATACAAATAGTAACAAATTTGAAAGAAACAAGCTGGCACATTCCCATGATTTTAGATACAAATTCCAACCAACAAATGTCTGCAACTAACACTACTATGTAAAAAGGAAGAAAATATCACAATAAAATAGCTAATAAATATCTTAATCCAAAACTTGTTACAAAATTTTGAATGATCAATGGATTATTTATAAGGCCTAACTACGGCCGCAAAGCTTGAAACCGAAAGAAGAGGGAGAATTCTTTCAAAATATTTAACTTCAACAAATATGACTGTGTCGAGCATCTGTTACAAAGTCTGATTCAATTTATGAAAATTACCACTGCACCGGCATCCCAACAGAACAATCAACCATCTACAATGCAAGAGGAAGCCATGGACATAAATAACATGAAACGAAAATTAGACAACTTTGTTTTGGTAGGTAAAATGCTGCAGAGGTTTTTGAGACAAATGTTATTTATGATTGGTGTTGGTGGGGGATTGAAAACTACGAACAGTGCACAGCATCCCAACAGAAAAATCAATGATCTACAATGCAAGAAAAGAAACATATAAATTTTTTACAAAAAAAAAAAAAAAAAGCTATTATAACTGCTGTGTTATCATAATCCAAAAATTAGAGAAGTTCAATTTTAAAAACTGAAAAAAAAGAGCAAATAATACCTTCAGGAGTCCAACAGCAGGTGCGGTGAGAGTCTGAAAGCATCGAAGTGAGCAATGCAGAGGCAGTGGTGCTGTGATAAGGAAGCAACGATCCCAGGCAGCGGCTCATCTCCTCGGCTGACTGCCTTTTGCAGCCAAACAAAAAGTTAAGCACAAAGCAAATAAATGTACCTATATAATCATGAAATGAATGTTGTATCACCTGAACGTGGGACGAGAGAGGCGGTTCTGATTCTGTTTGGGGATGCGAAATGGTGAAGAAGCAGGTTTAGGTCTGGAGCCGGAGGCAAGCCGGGAGCCCAAGGCAGTTCGAGTGGCGGTGGATCGGAGGACAGACCTGGCAGCAGCAAAGGATGACATTTTTCTTGATGGCTTTGGGGGTTTAGGATTCGGATTCAGGAATTGAAATTTTCAAGGGGTTTTGGTATTTGGCACTAAAACTAATTCAAAAACACAAAATCAGTAAAAGGGTCAGAACGTTCCTGCTAAAAAAAAAAAAAATGCCAAAACCAATATCAAAGAAATCCCATATCATTACTTCAACCCTAGGCCTCCCAAAAACCTCAAATCAGCAGAGACTAAATACTTAACAAAAAAAAAAAAAAAAAAAAAGGACTAACGGTTTCAGCGATTTGGACGGTATAAAACCACAAAAAATCACTAATTAATCCCCTAATGGTCAATTTATGAACTTGCATTAAACATTATGAAATCCGAAATTCTATCCAAAGTTTGAGCATATGCAAAAAAGGAAAAATGGTAATCAACTCGAATTCAACCGCATCAATCGTCCATCCAAATCCCTTACACGAACAACAGTTGAAAAAAAAAAAGAGAGCTTTGATATCTTAATCAAAAAGGAATAAAATCAAAACAGAATTGCGTTAGAGAGTGAGAGAGGACCCTGAAAAGACGGCCTTTGATGACGACGTAACCGTGGCAGCGGCGGCGGTGGCGGTGGGTTGGGCTTGCGGCGGCGCCGGTGCCGATAGATCTGAAGAAGCCACTGGTTGTCTCTAGGGTTTTACGCTTTTAAGAACAAACGAAATAAAGGGTTTAAGGATTTTTCTTTTTTTGGGTGTGAGGTCTGAGGGTATTTCCGTCTTTTCGTTGGAAAGATAATGTGGCACTGTGTAATGGAAATTTAACATTAAGGACACACCAATTCAAATTTCAAATCTAAACTTTTGTGTACTAACTATCATAATATGTCAATTGTTACTTTTTATTAATATGTGTTTAAAATATTATCACATTAATTAATAATAAAATATTATATTTATTAATAAAAAATAACAATTAACATACCATATTAATTAAAATATAAAAATTAATATTTAAATTAGTATCCCCAACATTATTCTTAATATAAATGGACATAAAGGTTAATTGTCAACCTTTATGGAGTTTGAGGATTTTTTTTTATTGGTCCAAATCAAAAGTAAGAGAATCAAATTACTATCTACTAAGGTCCTGTTTATTTCACCGATTTGAGTTTAAAATTCAAGTTTTACTATAATAAAAAATTATTAGAAACAATCACATTTAATTTTTTTATTACAGTAAAAAATTCTCACATAAATTCACATCTCAATTCGAATCAGTGAACTAAATGGATCCTAAACCGTTCAAAAAAATTACCATCTTCTAAGAACTCTAGTTATGAATGTTGGAAAAATACTTATTATTTTGTTTTGTGTGTATTTTATGTTTGATATATCTCTTTCAATTTCTGTTATTTTTGCACAATCTGCATAATGGTTTTGACCAATTTTAATTTTTTCCAATTTCTGTTATTTTTGCATAATCTGCATAATGATTTTGATCAAATCTATTTTTTTTCTAAATAATTTTGAGTAAATACAACGTTTAAAAATATACACTAATAAAATCTCCTTTCTTGGATTTTCTCGATTTACTACCATATGGTGGAAATCTGTTCTTTCAATTAAAAATCTGGACAATGTAACATGTAAGTTCATGTGAGAAATTTGATGGATCTAAACAGCTTAGAGATCGTTTTGCCAAAATGACACAGACATATTTGTTCTTTTAGAATGTAACTTGAATATAGCTTTTGAGTTGAATTTGAGTTATAACTTGAGTTGAAGTTAAAACTTGAATAAAGTTAAGTAAAATTGAATAAAGTTGAAACTTAAAAGAACATGAACTTGAATAAAATTAAAACTTCAGTTGTATTTTTTTGAGTTTTATGAACAAAATAACATGCCCAAACCAAGTTGTTGTTAGGAATAATGTCTTAAAAGTATGAGATGTAATAAGATATTTATTATTTATTTAATAAAATAGTTTATTTATTATTTTATGTGCATATATTATTGAATATTTAATGAAAATCATTGAAAATTTCATGATTATTTATGTGATCTTAAATATTATATATAAGTGTTATATGCGAGATGACAATATTTAGAGATTATAATCAAAATGATGTTCATAATGAATTTAATTAAAGCTCATTATCTTTAATTAAAACATTACTAATACATGTCATTCTCATTTAGAATAGAACAATGATATCCGCGCTGTTAATATGAGGAGATATTAAATGAGTATATTACGCATAATGAGATTATGTGAAACATGGACACAAACACAATATGAATTTTTAATAATTTTCATTAAGTATAGAAATTCTAATTGAGTCTACTGATGGTTATATATAGAATGATCTTAATCCTGAGTTATTAGCAAACTTCTATTTATGAATTTATGTTTTTTGATTTACTCGATACAGATTCTGAGATCCTGAATTCTATTCTTTGTATTTTGGAGACATGATGAAGTGGAATCAATTCATTCTTAAGAAAGAAGTAGATAAATAATTCTCTTTAGGGTTAATTCAGTACTTGGACTAGTAGGAGTTCTGATTCATGAATTTGTTTTATGAATCAATGATACTTAAGGATAAAGATGTAATTAGAGAGGTTAACAGATTTCATTTAACTCTAATTATGAATTATTTATGGAGGAATCCATGTGGTGGCCGGCCAATATGTGGATAAGGGAGAGTGGATTTTGTTTCAAACATCAAATTAGAAGTGTGAGATAATTATCAAGCGGTTATCTTATAGATAAAAATTAGACTTCCATTGGGAGTGTGACTACTACTCTATAAATAGGAGATTGCAGAAAATTGGAGAACATAATATTTGCTCTATCCTAGCAATTGTGGCCGGTTTTCTATAGTGTGGGAAGGGAAATTTTCTCAAAAAATTTCACGTTGTGCATGTGTTGGTATTCGTGGAAACCCTAATCCCGTTTTATTTTAGGTGTGCCCACACACACGTCTTCGTAGATTTTAGGAATTGATGAGGAAGATTCGGGTGTTATAAACTAGCTTGGAGCAGGGAAAGTTCGAAGTTAAAGAAATCAAGTTATCGTCCTAATCGTCTACTAGGTAAATAAAACATAAATTAATATAATCTATAGAGTATCTTAAAATTTTATGAAAATTATTATTATACACGATCTGTTAAACACACACTTCTACGTCTGAAATCATTTTGAAAACCAACAGTTGTCACCTATTTAAAAGAATCAGGAAAAGAAAAAGGACAAAGGAAGAAAAACACAACCAAAAAGCGTAAAATTTAAATTTCAAAAATGTTATTTACTATTAATGGCTGGAAAATATATGTTATTTACTTTAAAAAGTATTTAGGAATGTGTTACTCCTTATAATTTATGTGAAAATCACACAATATATGAGGATTGTTTGTGTGTATTGAAATATAATTTTTTTCAATATCTTAGGAATATATTATTGATTTTCTTTTAACTGAGTGGTCGATCTTACTTTTTAATTGACTTTTTTATTGGGATAATTTTTCCTAACTACATTAACTACTCTTCTTATTCTTTTTAATATTTTCTATTGTCTAGACTTGTTCATTTTGTTAATTCGAGTTTATAATTCGAGTTGAAATGTAATTTTATGTGAGAATTTTTTACTGTAGCAAAAAAGTTAAATGTGACTGTTTATGAGAACTTTTTATTATAGTAAAACTCAAATTTTAAACTCGAATCGGTGAAATGAACAAAGTAAGCTGATAAATTGTTTTCATGATAAATCCTTATTAAAAAAAAAAAACGCTTTTTGTCAAGAGTCGTTTATCATAAAAACTAAACTGACCACATAATCCCAAAAGGACTCTATGTACCAAATTACCAAATCCCAAAGAGACTCGTATATACTAAATTACAAATTATAATCACTATATATATACCCCAATCCCTATTATTTGATCAAACCTTTCCTTCAATTGTCAATTAGTCCAACTTCATCTACTCTAGAGTTAATTTGCTACACATTTATTCAACCTGATTTCATCACGATATTTTCCTTCAGAAGAGCCATCCTTTCAAATTTAACCAATTTCTTTATAATATTAGGGAGAGCAAATTAAAACGGCCAGCAATGAATAACAAGCAAAGCCGCATCAGCAAAAACGACAGGCAAGCAGCAAAAACGACAAGAATTGATGCCAATCAAGAAAATATCGTCATCAACGACACTGATTCGAGGTGGTCGCCACTGATGGACGACATTGAACTATTTCAACACTCGGCGGCAAACAAAGAGACGACAGAAACTAGTGAGGATTTTGATGCCTTTATAGACGAAGTTCTCTACGGTCCAAAGAGGACCACTAGACGATTGCCAGTTTTTGAAGAAATATGCCCTGAATATAGTGGTGAATTTGTGATTGATATTTTTTCACTTCAAGATTGTCAAAGAGAAAGAGAAAGGGAGGTTGGGGAAATAGATTACATGGACTCATAGATATTTTACTTGTTGTTTCTTTAATATTTCTGTTTAGATGTTTTTTACAGAATTAATTTATAAGTTGAGTTCTTTGGAAAATTTAGACTTATGATATATATATTTTTTTTCTTATTGGACACAATTCAAATATATATTATGTAATTGCAAATTTTTTTTATTTATATGCAGTACCCATTCACATAGATATTTTATTGATTTTTTTAATTAATATCATTTTAGTACTTTATGTTATATCATCTTGTTGGTATCTTATTTTTTTTAATAATATTAAAACGATGTCTTTACCTCTTTTAAAAAAATGATAGTTTAAAAAAATTTGAAAATACTTTAAAACATATAAAAATAAAAAAATGTTTTCATAAAATATTTGTAAAGTTATTATTTTCTATTTAATTAATGAAAATGATAATTTGAACATGGTATATCTCAAAAATTAATCTCAAGTTATAAAAAAAAAAAAAAAAAAAAAACGTTTTTATAAAGATGAAGGTATCATCTTGATATTATTAAAAATCACAGTGTACCAACAAATGACCCATTTGGTTCATAAATTTAAATATAATAGTTTGAATAAAAATTAAAATTTTATAAGGAAAAATACTGTGGAAAAAAAATTTAAACATAATTTGAACTTATAAAACAAACAAGTCTAAAATATTTCCCAATAATAGAAGATATCAAAATGATTTTATCAAAAAAAAAAAAAAACTCGCTTTATGTTATATAATGACTAAAAAGTAATGGCTCTATAAATACTATATACTCACGATAACTTCTAACGTTTCTATTTATAGTTATCATCTTAAACTGTTATTTTTATAAGAGGATAATATCCAAAACACACTGTTTTGCCTAAATACCACTTTGTTCCTCTTATTCTCCAAATGCCCAAAACACCCCTGTATTTGTAAAATCATCTTAAAAGACCCCCTATCTTTATAAAATCAAACAGTTGGGAAAGTTCGGTAAGTGTGCGCTCGGAACGAGTTTTCCACAAACATGGCAAAAAGATTGTCGTAGAAAAGGAATTTCCAAATTAAACATGTATAATGGGGGGAAAAAGAGTCTTTCACAGCAAAACTTAAGCCTTATTTCTCGAGACTCGAGCACAATTTCCTGTGTTGGACGAGTTTAGAATTGAAATCTCATTCTAACTACACATCAAAGATGGCGGAATTTCAACAAGAAAAAGCCATAACCATCGCTCTTTCTCATTCTTGAAAATAGCTTCTCTTCATAATGACAGTCTGCTTGCAAGTCACCTTGGACCTGACAAACCAAGCCCTGAATCAACACAGAATAATTTGGATCAGAACAAACAACACACTCGAGTTCAGTTCAACACATTCTTTGATTGCAAACTAAATAGTAACCTCTCAAAATATACATTACGTAGTTAAATAAAGGATAAACGAGACAAATATCCCTTACAATGCACGGGTTTAGATTTTTACCCTTTACTTTTAATTAATATCCTTTTTAGTCAAAAGGGTACTAATAAACACCACGGTTTTCAAAACTCAACCTGCTTTCACTAGACAGCGCAAAACTGAAAACGGCTACACAGAGACTTCTGATAACAAAGAGACAAGACGCGGTCGATCTAGAGCAGTTTTAAAATAAGACACGAAGCATAGATGACAGTGCCCACCTCCAAGATAGAATACAGCATACATGTCTCACGTACGGTCAATTCCATCTGAGGAAAAGGAGCAGCTGTGTTACCAGGCTATTCTTAATAACTAACAACAACTGAACCACTCGTTAAGTGCAAAAATGATAGCCAAAAATTTCTAGCGGATATATGATTTCTTGTTTACTCCTAAACTCAACCCACCTCGCAAAGGAAGCTTTTAATACTTGCTCTAACGAGTTTTATGTTTGATACTCACTAAATATATTTTGCTAGTTCAGAAACTTTTCTAACATCAATAGTAAGATTATGGTGTATAAACAATCTAACATGGTAAGAAATCAGAATGCGGTAAACTCAGTGAAGCGCCTGCCAATCAATCTACCCTATACACCATGCCACCACCCTCGACATTCTTTTTTTTTTTGGACATCACCAAAGTAAACCACTTATGGAAACTAATACAAGTATACGGGAAATAGTTAACATGGATGTTGGTAACAAATTGGACACAACCGTTACACTAGAGAAAAGGGGCTTCAAGAGTAAAGGCGAGAAGATGAACTAGAAAGCAGGGGAGAAACAAAATCAAGTACCATGATTTGAACAGTCTAGTAAAATAATATTGAGAATAAGAGGAAGACAAAATGAATTGAAAGAAATCTTTCATCTGCAACGCAATTGTGGGTTCCTTTTGAACTATGAAAATTGAAAAGTATTAGTACAATCAACATTTTTGTTTCGTATAAGAAAAATATCTCAAAAATAACATAATTGAGCAATCGTCCTAAGGCTTCTACTTTCTAGGGGAAAACAGAATGTGTCGTACTTGAGATAATGACGCAGTGAGGGGCCATTATTAGCATGTCTTGTAAATTCTCATTCCCAGTTTAATTCTTTAAAGCATATTTGACATTATGTGCCTGCACGAACAAATAATGCAGTCTGTCAGATTTATAGAATACCCAATATCCACATTTCTCCAATCCCTTCTTTCACTACCTTAACCCATCTTACTACAATCATTGGCCAGCGGCATTAGTATATGTGTCTATAGTAATAAACGTGTTCAATAAGAGTTGCGCAGCATTGGAATTGCTAAACAGAAGACCTAGGAAAAGTTGTAATAGCAGGACCGTTTGTTGTATAGTAGAAGGAGTTTGCAATTTCAAACACAAACGGATTAGGAAGGATTTTGATTAGCAAAACAGCACAAAGGAAGGAAGGATCTTGATGTTAAAATTCTGTCAACTTTAAACTTGATAATGGGATTATGGGATAACATTAATTAGATCTAGAGTTGCATAGCATTGAAATTAGTAAACAGGCGTAAGAAAAGAAAGACCTAGAAAAGTTCAAAGTTGTATTAGAGGCACAGGAATTAATAATATTGCAGTGGAGTGGAGGGAGAAGTTTTAACAAGTATTTAAAACATGAAATAAGAAGAACTCTTTCAAAATATTAAACTTCAATAAATATGACTGTTTCCAGCATCTGTTACAAAGTCTGATTCAATTTATGAAAACTACCACCGCACCTCCATCCCAACAGAACAATCAACCATCTACAATGCAAGAAAAAGCCATGGACATAAATAACATGAAATGAAAATTAGACAACTTTGTTTGGGTAGGTAAAATGTTGCAGAGGTTTTTGAGACAAATGTGATTTATGATTGGTGCTGGTGGGGGACTGAAAACTACCAACAGTGCACAGCATCCCAACAGAAAATCAAAGATCTACAATGCAAGAAAAAAGAAACATATAAATTTTTCACAAAAAGAGCTATTATAACTGCTATCATAATCCAAAAATTTGAGAAGCTCAATTTCAAAAACTGAAAAAAAGAGCAAATAAATACCTTCAGGAGTCCAACAGCAGGTGCGGCAAGAGTCTGAAAGCATCGAAGTAAGCAATGCAGAGGCAGTGGCACTGTGATAAGGAAGCAATGATCCCAGGCAGCGGCTCATCTCCTCGGCCGACCTTCTTTGCAGCCAAACAAAAAGTTAAGCATAGAGCAAATAAATGTATCTTTATAATCACCAAATGAGTGTTGGATTACCTGAATGTGGGACGAGAGAGGCGGTTCTGATTCAGTTTGGGAATGCGGAACGGTGAAGAAGCAGGTTTAGGTCTGGAGCCGGAGGCAAGCCGGGAGCCCAAGGCGGTTCGAGTGGAGGTGGATCGGAGGACAGACCTGGCGGCAGCAAAGGATGACATTTTTCTTGATGGCTTTGGGGCTTCAGGATTCGGATTTGGGAATGAAAATTTTCAAGGGTTATATGGTATTTGACCCTAAAACTGATTCAAAAACACAATATCAGAAAAACGGTCAAAACGTTCCTGGTGTATATATATACACACTATAAAATAAAAACTTTCCAATCAAGGTTCTATGCTCATGTAACAAAACCACACAAATGCCAAAACCAACATCAAAGAAATCCCTAATCATGAATTCAACCCTAGGCCTCCCAAAAACATCAAATCAGCAGAGACTAGATATTTAACCAAAAAAAAAAAACTAACGGTTTCGACAATTTGGACAGTATAAGACCACCAATTACGAGATTAAACCACTAATTAATCCCATATATAGTCAATTTATGAACTTGCTTTCAACATTACCAGTTAAATCCAACAAAATGAAACCCGAAATTCTATCCAAAGTCTGAGCATATGCAAAAAGGAAAAAAATGGTAATCACCTCAAATTCAACCGCATCAATCGTCCACCCAAATCCATTACACGAACAACAGTAGAAAAAAAGAGAGCAATGATATCTTAATCAAACGATAACAAAATAAAAACAGAATTGCGTTAGAGAGAGAAAAGAGAGGACCCCGCAGAGACGGCCTTTGATGACGACGTAACCGTTGCGGCGGCGGCGGTGGCGGTGCCGATAGATCTGAAGGAGCCACAGGTTGTCTCTAGGGTTTTACCCCTTGTAGAATAAACAAAATAAGGGTTTAAGGATTTTTTTTTTTTTTGAGGGTATTTCCGTCTTTTCATTGTGAAAGTTCTTGTTAAGGGTATAAAGGATTAAGAGGTATGCTTCAATATTTGTATCATGACGTGGAATTTGTCTAGAAACATTATTACGGCCGACACTTTTAACTTGTATGAAAGGGAGAAAATCAAAATCACAAGTATGTTGGATGCATGCCTTGATAGAATAAGTTTGATATCTGATTCGTAGACATCATTAATTATTGATAGATATTTATGTTTGATTATTTATTGTCTTGATAAGAATTAAAAGTTACATAAAAAAAATATTAAATTTCTATCTCAACATACTAATATAGCACTATTTAAAAAAATCTTTTCTTTGTTAAGTGATTTGGGAAATTTTAGGAAAAAAATTTTCCGTATCACTTTAGATAATGTTACTTTTAATGATGTCTCTATACCTCATTCTTATTATTTGATCCACCTTTCCTTCAAGTTTAGCGTTGATCTGCTGAGTGATTTATTCAGACTGATTTCATTATAGTTCTTTTTTATTCTGATCAATAAAATATGAAGATTATTAGCAACGACACTCATTGGATGTGATCGCCTTTTATGGACGTTGAAGTATTGCAATATACAACAACAAATAAACATACAACAAAAAGCTAGTGAGAATTTTGATGCTTTTATAGACGAGGTTCTCTATGGTCCAAAGAGGACTGCTAGACGATTGCTAATTTTTGAAGAAAATATGTCCTGAGTATAATAACATATCATCTTAAGAACTTGAGGGTTAAAAAAAAAAGTTTACTCATATAAAAATAAATTAAAAAGGTGATAGTCTAATAATAAGTAATAAATTAGACTATAATTTAACTATAATAATAATAGTATAAGAATGGCGACTACGTGTAAGGGCACGAATCGTCACAATAAATTTATAATTGATATTTCACTTTAAGATCGTCAAAGAGAGTGAGAAAGATAATGAGATTATATGGACTCCTTATGCTAGCTATATATTAATTGTTCTTTCTTTAATATTTTTGTTTAAATTTATTATACGGGTTTAATTTATAAGTTAAGTTCTTTGTAGGATTCAATTTTTTTCTTTGGAATTCAAATATATATATATATATATTTTTCTATATATATATTACCCATTCGTAACAATGAAAAAGAAAGGTTGAATATTAAGAAAATTTTTGGCATTAACATCTATAGGAGGCATCATAATTTGACCCATTCGTAACAATGAAAAACGGCCATGTTTAAAGGTGATAACGAATATTTTTTGAAAAAGAAAAATAAAAACGTTTTTAAAACGGCATTTTCTTTGGATATTTTTAAGTTATGTAATTTAAGAGAAAATAAAAAATTTTTTACTCATTTTTCATTTTTTTAATTTCGTTTTCCACTTGAAGTTGTAATTTGAGTTTTTTTAAAAATTGATAAAATTACCACATTTTTTAAAAAAAATTATGGTTTGATTGAAAATAATTTCTTTTTTTTTATTTGTTATTTGAAAATAATTCAAAATGCACCCAACATCTTTATTTGTCTCACGTCAAATGGAATTTTAATAAAAACTCAATGCTTTATAAAAAGGGAAAAAAATTTAATAGGGTTTAAGGGTAATGGTTTTTATTTATAGAAATTAATTGTCAATAACTTGTCAAATTCTCAATCATAACCAAATAAGTTATGGAAACTTATAGCATTTTTAAGAATAGAAAAAATTATGGACAATTATGAAAATAACTTGTTCAAGTTATGGTTCATAACCACGAACTATGGATTGAAATAATTTGGCCTATTTAAACTTGTAAACTATTGGCCTATTAATTTTAATCCCATCTCAAATTTTAGAGTTCAAAAAATCGAGTTCAAACCACAAAATATAAATTAAAATTTTTCAAAAATAGCTCGAATAAAAAGTTTAAAAGTACATAGAGTTTTAGTTATAAAAATTTTTATGTCATAACTTGTCAAGTTTTTCACTCAAAACATAGATAAATTTATCAACATGGCTCATAATATATTATAAATAAAAATTCCTGAATTATGAACAATCTATCAGGATGGTTCATCATATAAATTATTTAAAAATAATAATTTAGCTTATTTATTTTTATATAAACTATTATTTTTTTTAATTTAAAATCTTAACTTAAAAAATTTTTATATCAAAATTTAGAAACCCAAATTAAAAAATATTTTCAAAGAATAATCTATCTAAGGACCCACAACGTGAATTTTCTTATAAAAAAAAAAAAATCTAATTTGTTTTGAAAATAATATCCTAGTGGTAGCAACTACCTGTCAATTTTACGTTATAATTCAATTAAGAAAGAAACTCATAGTGTCTATTTAGAACTGTTTTTAAAAATAATTTTCACGTATTTTGATAAATAAAAGATGAAAATAAAAATAAAATTACATCAAAATAACATTTGACGTAATAAAGATAAAAATAAAAATAAAAATATTTTTTAATTTAGTATAAAATGAGAGAAAAATAAAAAATAATTTTTTTTATTTTTTTCTCCTCTCTCGAGCAGAGAGAGAGAATGAGAGAAGACATTAATAGGTTTCTTATACTGAAAATAATCTCTTGATAAAACTATTAAATGCATTTTCAAAAATAATTTTTATCGAGATTAAAAACGTTTTTATTTTTATTTTTTATAAAAAAATAAAATCATTTTGAAACAAATTCTAAATACAAATTGTTATCATATGTTACAGAATCTGTTGTAACAAGAGACTGAAAGTAAACAACGAGCCCGTTTAGCTCGTTGATTTGAGTTTTTAATTTGAGTTGAGATGTGATTTTATGTAAGAGCTTTTTACTGTAGAAAAAAAGTAAAATGTGACTGTTTTTTAGAACTTTTTAGTGTAACAAAACTTAAATTCTAAACTCAAATCGATATAATGAACGATACCATAAAACAAGTATTTCAAAAACTAAAACGAATCACAGAATTCTAGAAGGACTCATCGCCATATATATACCTCCATTCCTATTATTTGATCAACCTTTCCTTCAATTGTCAATCAGTCTTTCAACTTTATCAACTCTAGAGTTAATAACGCAAGCGATTTATTCAAAATGATTTTATTATAGTACTTTTCTTTTGATCAATAAAATATATATAAAAAAAAATCATTGTATCAAAGATTATCAACGATGACATTCATTTTGTGGTCCTTTTGGATATTTGAACTATTGCAACATACGACAACAAATAAAATGAATGGGATGATAATTTTGATGCATTTTAGACGAGGTTCTCTATGGTCCAAATAACTTTTGGAAGAAATATGCCCTATATAATTTTTGTGATTGATAAACCATCCAAAGAAAAGACAAAGAGAAGATGTAATGGCTGAAGACATTACATTATCTGATAGTGTTATGTGAAAACGTAAAATGAATTCCGAAAACTTACCAGAATCATTCTCATTTTAACTTCAATCGAATTAATTTCAACTTTAGTATAAATTTAGATATTCACAAGTTTTTTTTTTTTTTTTTTTTTTTTTTTTTTTTTTTATGAACACTCAATCAATTTAGTAAGATTCTCTTTAATAAAAAATTATCATAATTAAACATTTTAAACGAATTTTTATTATATATATTCTATAGTTTTACAAAATTTCCTACTTGCTAAAATTCAAAAATTTTCATTTTTTTTAAATTCACAAGTTTCCACAAAGAATTTAAATAAAATTATGAGTTCTTCAAAAGTATATATGTATGTTTTGTTGAAGACAAATTTCAACATAAATTAGAAAACTTATTTTATTCCTAAATTAAACTAATTTGATTGAAAATCATCCGAAAGATTTTAATTTACTAATCAAAAAAAAAATCGCATATTAATTTTAAGTTAAGAGATTTAATTTTATGTGAGAGCTTTTTACTATAAAAGAACAAAAAGTTTGGGGTCATGTGTATTAATGAAGTCGCAATTCTGTTCTTTGGAGAGATCGTCACGCCCAAAGGAGGAGGTTTCGTTGGGGATGCGAGCCCGGATCTCGCGAAAATTCGAAAATTCTAATCACAATTTGATTGTGATTGGTCGAGATGGAAATGAACAAGGTTGGCACTATTTTCGCAATTTGTAAAATAGATCTCCGGACGGTGGCACGAAGCCCCGAACCCACTGTTGAAAAATTTGATACATCTTGACAATATCTTTAAAATTCCGGCAATTTTTTTGGATATTGCATATCAACAATTAAGAGTTGGGAATAAAAGAACATTTTATTAAAATAACTTTCATCTATTAAAAAACCATTTACTTTTGAAATGGCTAAATTACTTTAAAATTAATTTCAAAAATGGTGGTTGATACTCTCATTTCCTTAAAATTACTTGTCACTCTTGATCTTAACAAATTTCTTGATAATTGATTTTTTATTTTATTTTTTTAAGAACATCCTATTTTCATAGTCCTAGCTAAAATACAAGCTCTATCCGAACAGCACTCATACACTATCAATACAAAAACCCAAATATAGGTGTGCTATTTGTCGCTCAGTATTAATTTCTGAGTGATTAATTGCAACTTTCTTGATATTCACAAGTTTTTTTTTTTTTTTTTTTGAAATTAGTATTTCTCTTTAAAGCCCTATTTTAAACGACTTTCTTGATAATACTATCTTACAAAAATTTAAAATTCACGCTTTCTTTCATTTTACCGATTCGAGTTTTCAATTTTAAGTTTTTACAGTAAAAAGTTATTAGAAAATGTCACATATAATTTTTTATTATAGTTAATTTTCAAAAATATTATCTCAACTTTTTAATATTTAAACGAGACCCATTCAAATGTTATTTCATTTAATATAAATTAAAAATTATTATTTCAAATTGAACTAATTCGATTGAACATCAAATTGATTCAAATCATTTCACTAATATAACATTTTTGGTATTTTTAGTATAAAATAGATCTCCGCTTCGTTGAAAAATTTGATAGATCTTGACAATATCTTTAATTAGCAATATTTAAACAGTTCAACAATCGTTTTGCCGAATAAAAGAACATAAATTAAACTTTCATCTATTAAAAAGTTTAAGGTCGAACGTAAATTACTTTAAAATTAATTTCAAAAATGGTGGTCGGACTATTTTTCGGATCCAGTGCTTTTAAATTTTTGATACGTTATGACGAAAACGGGGGTATTTTCGTCACTAAAAATTAGAAAGGGAATTCTTTTGTATTTCTCCAGGTCTAAATGTAAAATACTTCTATAAAACAGGTGTCTCCGTAATTTAGGAAAAATAGAGGGGGAGTTTTACAGCCTTCTTTTCCGTTATTACTGAGAGGAGAGGTTCACAGTTCACTTCATCTTACCCATTTGCCCATTAACAGCAAACTGAGGGCTGAGGCCTCTGCATTCTGGTACTCTGCCTCTCTCTCTCTCTCTCTCTCTCTCTCTCTCTCTCTCTCTCTCTCATAGACATTTTTCGCAATCTCACGTCGGGCAATTATTGAATTCATAAAAGAAAAAACAATATTTTTCATGTATCTTGTTCTTGCTATTTGTTTTCCCAATTCATTGTTTTAGTTGTTTCTTGGATGAAGTTTGATTTTTTTTTTTTTTCATATGTAATAATACTAAAAAATTAAATGCCTTTTTTTGGGTTGAATAGGTAGTGGACCTCAATGGGTCCTTTGACGCTCGCCGTCGACGGGAAAAGCTCTGCCGTGGCATGTACCGGTAACCCCATATCTTCAATTTCTGACCCTTTTAATTTTATACACACACACACACACACACGTATGTATGTATATATTTGCGTTTGAATGCTTATTCAAGTATTCTATTTTGGGGAGTGGAGAAAAATGTAGAAGTCCTCTAACATGAAACCATTTTGTAGTTATTATTTTTTATTTTTATTTTTTTAGAATATTTTTTTTTCCATTGTTCTTTCTTGAAGCTTAATTGGATGAGTTTGAATATTAGTGTTGGCCTGTTCATATGAGCAACTTGACTCAGACATCGCAAGATAATTTTGCATTCTTATGTTTTGGCCTTTGACTTCAAGGCCCCATTTGTTTTCCTTGTTCGAGTGAAGAACTTGAGTTAAAAAGGTGAATTCTTAACAGGACAAAGTTGAATTTGAGTTTTTGTGAGAGAAAATATTGTATCAAAAATTTGAGTTGTAATTCAAACTAGCGAAAGTAATGGGGCCTAAACCTCTTTGTGCATTTGGGGTACCAAATATTGGTTTAAACTTTATGGCTGGCATTGTTCCCATTCTAAGATCAATGGTGCATGCTAGATAACCCCTTTAAGGAACACATCATAGCATTGCCTGTATTGAGCTGTAGGCCGACTTATGAAATTTTATCTTTCTAACTTTGTTGCGCCTCATCATTGATGAAGCTCTTTGATGTGTCAACAGATAGAATGATAGGCTGTAACTTCTGTGAGAAAATTTCTTCCCGAAACATTTGCAACAATCAGTTTTCCTGTTCTCTCACAAAATTCACATGGCATGGGAGAAAACATTTTCCTCAATTCGGTTCAAGTCATCAAGAGCAACATTTTTTGCTTTGCAGTTTAGCACGTGTTTCATAAGAATGAAAAAAAAAAAAAAAAAAAAAAACCAATCAAACAAACAACTGGTCATTTTTACTGTTGATGTGGTTTTGCAGATGCAGGACCCAAGAAAGCACAAAACTTGTCATTTGAAACAAAGAAGCCCTTTGCGGCTGTCAGCACGGAAGCAGAAAAGCCTTTTGACTTTTTCCGTACTTTATTTGGTAGGTCAAAAGTATCTTGCTGAACATCCCATGCAGAATATAACTTGGTGCTCAAATTCTTCATTAAGCGTTAATTTAAACTCCAGCTCTTTAAGGTGATGTGATTCTGAGAGTGTATAACGGGATTGATTTTATATTGTCTAGTTACAATATGTATAAAGTGGTAGAATTTTTGTAAACCTGGAAAATGATATATGAAAAGACAATATTCTTTGTCAATTCAATTTCTTGGTTCAATGGAGGATTATTGATCAATGTCAATGAATGCACATTCATGTTTTTATGCCAAAAAGAATAAGTTGCACATTCGTGTTTATTTTGCCAAAAAGAATAAGGCAAATTAGTTCTAAGGAAGATATTTTTTGGTGATTGGAAAGCTTAGCTAGTCTTGGAAAAAATAATTGAGTTTGTAAATACCAGCAACTGCACAAGTCATTTAATTTACTTGTCTGCTTGAGCTCTAGTGACTGCTTTCTTAAGTTATGTGAAGTCGATTTAGGAAATAGTGCCACTGCTACATGGACGAAACGACTTTTTAATTAAACCCACTCAAAATTGTAAAAGGTGATCGCCATAGAAAAAAACATGGATGTATAGCAAATTCATATTTCTTGCAAAAAAAAAAAAAAAAAAAAAGAGAAACTAACAGAAGAAATATCTATTTTCCAATAAATATATATATTTTTCACTTTTTTCGTTGATCAAAAATCATTGGGGGGCAATCAAAGAGAAGGATCTTGGTTTGATTTTTATGGCTCTTCCATGAGCGGAATCTTTTGAAAGGCATCTTCCTTTTTTACTTATTTGATAAGAGAGGATGGGGAAGCATGACTTCTGTTTTTCATGCTACCTATTTTCTTTTTAGTACGTCTTATCATATTGATCTGCTTGTTCTTGACTTGTCTGGTGGATTTTTGCAGAGGGGATGATAGCAGGAGGTACCGCTGGTGTTATTGTTGAAACAGCTTTATACCCCATTGATACTATAAAAACACGGCTGCAGGCAGGTTAAATATGAATTTTATTGTAACCAAGTTTCAAAAGTAGGCTCAGTTTGTATGTCGTAACTGACCTCTTAACGTCAAATTCTGTGTTTTTTTGTCTGCACATCTTTTTGACTTTATCCGCATCTTTTTTGCAAGACAACTTGTATCCCCCTTCCTCCTTTGTCTAGTCATTTTGTTTGTAAAGAATTATACACTATTCACTTCCCATTCCATTTTTTTTTAAGATTAGAACTGAATACTTCACCGTCTAGTCTTCTCATAACTACCATTCTCGATCCCCTTCTTCCATGGCCCTGCAAGCTTTTTGTTCTTTCCTACTTTTCCTCATCTGCCTGTGAACTATTCTCATAGGAATCCCAAAGTGGCATATCCAGTACTTTAGCTTTTCAATTTTTTTTTAAAAAACTATTCTGTCTCCACGGATTTCTGATACGAATGACAATGATTTATATAATTAAATATGTGTTACAGGCTGCTCATGGTGGAGGGAAAATAGTTTTGAAGGGCCTTTATTCTGGATTGGCCGGTAACCTTGCTGGTGTCCTGCCGTAAGTACCTCCTTTGAATTTATGCACTTAGACACGACTCCTAAACTATGTATGTGTTTTTGTCCATTCTATCCCAGTTGTTTGATAACGATTACTGATATGTATTTTTGTATTCCTATTCTCTTTGTAAAAAACTTGTTTTGTATATAAGAAGATTTAATTTCCATATACAGGGCTTCTGCAGTTTTTGTAGGCGTATATGAACCTACAAAGCAGAAACTATTGAGAATGTTTCCTGAAAATCTTACTGCTGTTGCTCACTTGGTAAGAGAATTATGCTCATTCCTTGACTATAGCACTGTGCATTATTGATATGCTGCAGAAAAGTTTAGTGATACCTAACAAAATGATAGGTTTCTTATGTTGGAAGATAACTTCAAAATAATCTGTAGCCGTATGATTTATTCTCAGCAAAACCTGGTGCTCTAAGAAATTTCCGCATGCATGGCAAAAAAAAAGTGTAATTTTATATTGTGTTTACTCACAATTATTTCCTTTTTTTTATATCACCCAAGTATCAAATAATGTTTGGGGACAAATTGGACAATGATGATAAAATTTGCGAATTGAAGGCATCTACCTTAGTGCTTTAATGAAAATAAAACAAATGTGTTTCTTAAGAAAGGGGGAGGCAGGGTTGGGGGACAAAAGAACAACTAAATTATGTGTACGGTAGGGTGAAAGAAAAGAGCTTGACATGCACTCTATGGAGCTGAACATAGTATATGAGAGAGACCGAGAGAATAAAGTAAACTGAACAATTATATGCGTTGTGATTAAAGATAGTTCACTGAGTGCCCTTGCGTCAAAAGTGAATGGGGCTAACTGATCTGCCCATAGTATAGGGGTATAATCTTGAGAGAGAGAGAGAGAGGTATTTGAACAATATATTTATAAGATTATCTAGCTACTGTAAGAGTAGCTAGATAATCTAAAAGCTTTGCAACCATTCTTTGGTAATACTCTTAAGGGAGGCTATAGAATATCTATCATAAAAATTGGCTATTTGATTATGTATTAATATTAGATTTCAGATTAAGAACCTTATGTTGTAATGAAATATGCTAAATGTGGTGATGTAAATGAGTAATGCAAGATGGACACTCTTTTTGTTCTCCCGTAATGTAAGATCTATGTTGATAGGTGGACACATCACTGTGGTTATTAGATGAATTGAAAAATCTAAGATTCTATTCGAATTATTATAGGTCCGTTTAGTTCGTTGATTCGAGTTTTTAATTCGAGTTGAGATGTGACTTTATGTGAGAGCTTTTTACTGTAGTAAAAAAGTTAGATGTGACTGTTTCTGAGAGCTTTTTACTATAGCAAAACTCGAATCGATGAAATGAACGGGGCCTATATTTGCATAAGGAACACATTCCAGAAAAACTTAACAGATTTACCACTAACCCCGGTTTTGGGTCGTGACAAATTAAAGGGTATCAGAGCATAGGTTTCAAAAATCAAAATTGTGCCACCTGTTAAATATCATACATGCTCATACATGCTCATTTCGCTAACCCTTTTAGCATGTTCAATACAGATTGTTAGAATGCCTCCTAGAAAGGGCAAAAAGGAGGAATCCTCTACCTAAAGATGATGCTAATGATGCCCCTCCCCCTCCACCACCCGAAAATGTACCGAACCCATTGATGGCTATGTTTGAGGCATTTAGAGGAATGCTGGGTTCAGTGATTTTACTCCAGAAGCTAGGAGGGTTGCTACCTTTCGGCCCGCTAGCGGCTAACAATTGGTTGAATGAGATGAAGAGGAAATTTCGAACTAATGGGACTCGTGGAATTTCGAGCTACTTCTGCTAGTAACTACCTTTATGGTGCACCTAAGCATTGGTGGACAGTCGTTGAACAAACTCATGATGTAGAGAATGTGACAATGGAGGAATTTGAAAACCTTTTTCGACAGAATTATGTAAATGAGCAACACAGGGTTGAGATGATGAGACAACTCACTTAATTGAGTCAGGGGAGCATGACAATAGATGAATATTACTGACTATTTGTTGGACTAGCGCAATATGTTTATGAGCATGCAGTGATTCATATCCTTATAATTGTCCAATTCAAGAACGGTTTGAGACCTGACATCAAAGAGAACGTTGCAACGGTTCGAAACACTTCTTTAGTGGATGTAGTGGCTGCTGCTCAGAATGCGGAGACTATTGTTATGGAGAAGCAAACTAGGAGGAACAGACAAAAGGGTGGGGGAAATGATAGAAAGATGACAAGACGGAACCAAAATCAATGGCAAATATGTCATGTTCCTTCTCATCATCTTTCTATCATTTCCCCCACCCCTTTGTCTGTTCCTCCAAGCTTGATTCTCCATAACCATTGTCTCCGCACTCTGAGAACATCCACTACATCCACTAAAGAAGTGTTCCAAACCGTTGCAATGTTCTCTTTGATGTCAGGTCTCAAGCCGTTCTTGAATTGGACAATATTAAGGATAGGATCAGCTGCAGGCTCATAAGCATATTACGCTAGTCCAACAAATTGTCAGTAATATTCATCTATTGTCATGCTCCCCTGACTCAATTAAATGAGTTGTCTCATCATCTCAACCCTGTGTTGCTCATTTATATAATTTTGTCGAAAACGATTTTTAAATTCCTCCAATGTCATGTTCTCTACATCATGGGTTTGTTCAATGACTGTCCACCAATGCTCAGCGCACCATAAAGATAATTATTAGCAAAAGTGGCTTAAAATTCCATAGGAACCCCATTAGTTTGAAATTTCCTCTTCATCTCATTCAATTGAAAGCTAGCAGCCCTCTTAGATTCTGGATTAATATCACCGAACCCAGGCATTCCTCTAAATGCCTCAAACATAGCCATCAATGGGTTCGGTACATTTTTGGGTGGTGGAGGGGGAGGGGCATCATTAGCATCATCTTCAGGTGGATGAACATGCTAAAAAGGCTAGCGAAATGAGCATGTATGATATTTCATAGGCAAATTAATCTAGTTTAACAGGTGGCACAATTTTGAGTTTTGAAACCTATGCTCTGATACGCTTTAATTCACGACCCAAAATCGAGGTCAGTGGTAAATCTATTAAGTTTTTCTGGAATGTGGTTCCTTATGCAAATATAATAGTTTGAAGCAGAATCTTAGATTTTTCAATTCATCTTATACCATGTGTCCACATGTCAACATAAATCTTACATTACGGAAAACAAAAAGAGTGTCCATCTTCAATTACTCATTTCCATCACCACATTTAGCATATTTCATTACAAATATAAGGTTCTCAATTTGAAATCTAATATTAATACATAATCAAATAGCCAATTTATATGATAGATATTCTATAGCATTTCTTAAGAGTATTACCAAGGAACGGTTGCAAAACTTTTAGATTATCTAGCTACTCTAACGGTCTAGCTTGCACTGAACACCACCTAAAAGGGAAGAGGGGTGAGCAGAAGCCCAGTAGGAAGCCGACTACTCGGTTTAAAACCAACAAAATGGAAATAATTTAAAGAGGCAATTATTTAGAAAATATTCTTGTGCATTTGCTTACAAGGAAAATTCATTAAAAAAAAAAAAGGCAAGACAATAAAAATAATAGAAAATGCATCAAAACCAAATCCCTAAATTATTCAGTTAAATTATCAAATAACACCCGCACTGATACATGTTAGTACACTCCTACTTGTTAGTAATGGAGGAGAAACAAAAAGAAGAGGGAGTCCGTTGTGCCCCAAATGAGCACCCTGTGAAAGAGTCCAAGTACCAATTTTTGGTACCCGTTAAGTAGTACTCGAGGTGTAAGGTCTAGGTTGTAATCTTGAACGAAAAGCTTACTTGATTGTTAGTATAATGCAGACTGCAGGTGCTGTAGGTGGCTTAGCTGCTTCTCTTATTCGTGTTCCAACAGAGGTATCTAATCTTGTTTTGCATTTCCATGTTGTAGGAAAGAAACTAAGAAATTGTTTTCTTGACCAACTTTCCCTTCGACATAACTCAGGTTGTTAAGCAAAGGATGCAAACTGGGCAATTTTCTTCAGCCCCTGATGCTGTCCGCTTCATTGCTTCAAGGGAGGGTTTTAAAGGGCTCTATGCAGTACGTTGTTCCCTTTCCCAACCTTTATGACAGTCCAAGTTCTCTTGTTTAGACAGAATTAACGATCTTTGTATCTCTTCTTTTTTAATTGTTATTTTCCTACACACGCGCGTGCACACACATATGTATGTATATATGCATAGCTGGGAAATTTCAAGTGTATGCTGTTTGCAAACTTTCGTTGCGTTTTGAAACTCATACTATGTTCGTAAATGTTCCTACCTTTCTGGAATTGTAGGGATATGGATCCTTTTTACTGAGAGATTTGCCATTTGATGCAATTCAATTTTGCATATACGAGCAGCTTCGGCTTGGTTATAAAGTGGCGGTAAGCTCCTCATCATGCACCATATGATGCTTATAGGTGTTTATTGGTGTATGATGGACATCTTGGTGAAGCTTATATCTTTGACAGCATTTTCCATTCTTTCCAACGTGCTATGTCAATACAAAAAAACTAACGACCAATTGGTTTTGTAGTATGAATTGTTTGAATATTTAAAAATTTCTTTGTACGGAAACGTAAAAGATGTGTGCCAGTGTAGTATTGAAGACATCCATACTTATTTAAATAATGATATTGGAGTACTGAACCAAAAAAAAAAATTCATATGTGATTGACTGGCATAAAAGCCTCCACCTGTAACTTATTATTGTTTCTATACGCGTATAATTTGTATCTGCATATTTTGTTGCTCCGTATTTCATTATCAATGAATTTGACCTGTTTTAACTATTGCCAGGCAAAGAGAGACCTGAATGATCCTGAGAATGCTATAATTGGTGCTTTTGCTGGTAAGATGACTCTAACAATCGACAGAAGAAGCTAGCTTTAGTTACTTGCTGCATCTGTGTCTTTTCTATTTTGATATTCCTTAGTTTTTGCAGTATTTTGTTTTTATAACGATACTGTGAGTCTGGTTATGACAGAGTAAAGAGATGGGAGAACATAGAAAAAGTTGAACATGAATTACGTAATCATTCTCTAGAGTCTTTTTTTTGGGGGCTGCTAATGCGTATATAACCGTTTATCTCATTCTTATTGTGTGTTTCTATGAGAGTTTTCACCTGTTGGATATCGAACTTTCACAGGTGCACTAACTGGAGCTATAACCACTCCCCTTGATGTGATTAAAACTAGGCTTATGGTTCAGGTAAGCCAATCTGTTTCCTGCCATTTTCCCCTAGCAACTGAAGTTTTTATTTATTTCTAGATATACAACTAACTAGACATAACTTTTTCTGCATGCAAACTTTGAGAAATAGAAAGTTCTGAATTGTATTTCATTCACGTCAAAACAGTTTACACACAGGTACATATATACACAGCTAGAATGATAAAAAGAGGTAACTAAATCCCTACAAAATAGGAAACTTTCTAACCGGTGTATACAGCTCACCAAACTACCAAAAAATCAGGGATTACACAAGATTTTCTACAATAAGAAAATTATTCCTAATAAACCACATTATTTATTTCTAGATATACAACTAACTAGACATAACTTTTTCTGCATGCAAACAAGTAACATTTGTCAGGTATCAAGTCATGATATGGTTGTTTTACTGAGCAAAAAAAAGTCACTATATGGTTGTTTGTTCATTTTAAGGGATCTGCGAACCAGTACAAAGGAATCTTTGATTGTGTTCAAACTATCGTGAGGGAAGAAGGACCGCCTGCTTCCTTGAAGGTATACTTTCCTTATTTATTCATTTTAAATGAAAAGGCCCGTAACTAAAATGGTTTCGATATGCCAAAAATAGCATGTTAGTGTCAAAGTAGATGTTTTGCAAACCATATTGTTGTGTCATAATTTGTACAAGTGCATAGAGATTTACGTGACCGTAAAATCTGAAAAGGATAAGTAATTTATGTTGTATCCTTTAAGAGATCTTGCAAATGTCACGGACGCGAACAAAACCACGGCGCTAAGTTGAGATGTTATACCTTCTTGTGTTAAACAATTTTCTGCAGGGAATTGGGCCAAGAGTGCTGTGGATTGGCATTGGCGGTTCGATCTTCTTCGGCGTTCTCGAGAGCACCAAGCGGTTACTTGCTCAGAGACGACCTATTCCTCAACAAGACTCGAAGAAGGATTAACATAGAGATGAACGAAAGAGGCTTACATTTAGAAACTAGGTATTTCTTTCCATTTGTTTCCTTCATTAGTTGTCCAAAAATTTTGGGAACATAGATGATTTCTAGCTATGCTTCATAGTGCTCGCCCTTGTTTGCGTTAATGCTATTAGCTTTGCCTGCAAAAGGAACTTCATAATGACTGAAAAGCACATTAAAAAAAAAGTATGCAAAACTGCCTATACATATCCGACAGTTCAAAATAAAATCTTAGTAGTAGTGATATATATATATATATATATATATATATATATATATATATATTATATTTAATTTCTAGTAGGTACTAGAAAAATAAACTATCTAAAGGTATTATTGATTTCTCTGGTAGGTACTGAAAAAATAAACTACTGAAAAAAATTATATTTTTAGTTATCAAATTTGTATTAGAAATTATTTGTTTTGGATATGTTTTTTTTTTTTTTTTTAATTTGATGTGATTTTAATAAGATTTAATGGTTAAAAACTGATCCTATCAGTAAAAAAACCCTACCAAAAGACTTTTTTTTTTTTTCACACACTACCATAAGAATCCCACCAAAATAGAAATGAATGAAAAAGAGGTTTTTTGCTATTCACTTTCACATCCATTAAAAAGATTTGTTTTCAAAAATAACAAAAGAACTATAAGGTACGTTTAGAATTCATTCTAAAATGATTTTATTTTTCCAAAAAAAATAAAACATAGATGATTTTCAATCTTAGACAGTGCTCAAAAATGAAAATGCGTTAGTTTTTTAGAGATTGTTTTCAAAAGGAAAAAAATCTATTAATGTTTTTCTCTACATTAAAAAAAAAATAGAAATTAAAAATAAAAATAATTAAAATTTATTTTTTATTTATCTCATTTTACACTAAATTAAAAAATTATTTTCATACCCGTTTTTATTTTTAAGTGTGTTAAATGCTATTTTTTTTCTATTTTTTTTTTCTCAAAAAATGTGAAACAAAAAATAAAAATAATTTCAAACACACCCATGGAAGTGCTTCCTGTATTTTCTGCAAGAGGGTCTTTAATACGTGGTCTATGACCTATACGACTATTTTCAAAAGAAAAAATGCCGCTATTCATTTTTTTTCGCAGCAGTAGAGAAAATTACAACCAGTGGTTATATTAATTGAAGAAAAAATTATTAAACTTATTTTTAAAGGGCATAGATATAGACTTTTATCTTTTATACTTAATTAATATTTTTTTTAATTAATATAAGTATTTAATTAAAAATAATATTAATTAAAAATAAAATTTATACTCATCCTCTATTTTAAGAGTATTTATCCTATTTCTTTTAAAATCCGTTTAGTTTATAGATTAAAATTATTTTTAATTTATGTGTATTTTTTTTAAAAAAAATATTATAATAAATCATGAACTATATTCTAATAAGAACGAATCCTCTTAACTGTTAGTTTAAACAGGACATGATTATCCCTTTCCAAAGGTCATCAATATTCCCTCTTCAGTTCAGTTGAAGGTTGGCCCAGCCCTGTTGAGTTGAAGGTTGGCGCAGTCCTGCCTGAAAGCATACCAGCTCGAAATTTTATACGAGGAATTTATAAAAAAAATAATAAATAAAAAATAAATAAAAAGGAAAAGACTATTTGGGATGGCTTACGGCCGACCCGGCCTGAGTTTTTATACAGGCTAGGTTGGGTTGGGTTTTGCCCTAATTGCACATTAATCTTAAACCTTTTAGATCTTTGATTTAAATTTTTAATTTAAATTAAAATATAATTTTATATAAGAATTTTTTATTATAATAAAAAAAATTAAATATAATTATTTTTAAAAATTTTTATTATAATAAAATTTGAATCGGTAAAATGAATAAAGCCTTAAATAAACCGTTTGTGTTTAATGATTCATTAGGAAAAAAGAAAAAAAAATATATATATATATATATATATGTATTAATCATTACAACCAGCTGTGGATTAGATGGGTTTTTCCTCTCCTCTTAGGATTTGTTCAAGATTCAATACTGCATGTTCACATTTTGAATTTTTATCCAATCAATCAATTGTGTGGCGTTAAGTTTGTGGTGATAAGATTGAAACCGCTCATTCTACGAGTAAAATTAGGTCATTTTTTTTTTAATTTTAATAGTAGATCTTGAAATTTTTGTTACAAAAAGAAAAAAAGACAAAATGATATTAATAAGGGAACTTTTTGGTTTCCCGACATCATATCAGAAATTAGCTCCGTTCATTTCGCTTATTTGACTTTAGAATTTGAGTTTTGCTATAGTAAAAAGCTCTCACAAACAGTCACATTTAACTTTTTTGTTACAGTAAAAAACTCTCATATAAAATCACATCTCAATTCGAATTAAAAACTTAAATCAATAAATTAAATGGGTCCTAACTTTTACATTTTATGTCAAAATTGCTGAACTTCAAACATTGAAATTATATAAATTATGACAGACTTGTTAATTTTTAAAGAAATATGATAACTTCTATATTTTATGTTAAAATTTATAAATTTTAAATATTAAAATTGTAAAAATCAGGATAATTTTGTAAATTGAAATAAATACCGTGAAAGACACGACTCTACTAATACTCTTGAAAATTGGCATGTATATAGATATATATATCAATCAATCATTCGAAGCATATTTGAGTCCTAGGTTTGGGTCCAGTACTTAATTATATAGCCACGGAGGTTCACTTGATAAGATAGCTCATAATTTGAAGGATTTTTTTTTTTTTTTTGGGTTGGGGTTGGGGTGGGGGTATGTTTCAAAGTTGATATTAGCATGTATGAACAAGTAGTACATAAGACCCGTTTAATTCGCTGATTTAAATTTTTAATTTAAGTTGAAATGTCACGTTATATGAGAGTTTTTTACTGTAGTAAAAAAATTAAATATGATTGTTTCTAAAAATTTTTTACTGTAATAAAACTCAAGTTTTAAACTTTAATCGATGAAATAAACGGGACCTTATTGTCACATATAGCTAAAAATACCTAGAAGATTGACAAATTATTACATGAAGATCATCTTTATCACCATTAGTTTGCTGCTCAAGTAAGGAATTTTCATGCTCTTTGCATAAATTTCTGTCATTAACTCATAGCCAATGTCGGATTTCTCATCAGAGAATGAATCTAAGAACAATTTAATTTTTCTTTTTTGTTCGTTTAAATTGAAGTGAGGGATTTGAATATTAGTCCTTATTATTATTAGAGGCGGGTGTGAATTTACTGTCGAGTTAAAATCTGCCACTATAGTGTAACTTGAAAGTTTAATATAATTGATGTCCCCTTAAAAAAGTTTGTACCTTCCTCCACGTGTCACACTATTTTAACGATGCCTTTCCCTCAATTTGATATTTGATATTTTACCAAAAAAAAAAAAAAATAGTCTTATTCATTTTATTAATTTAAATTTTTAATTTTAATTTTATTATAATTAAAAGTACTCATAAAAAATTATATTTAATTTTTTCTTTCACAGTCAAAAATTCTCATATAAAATTATATCTCAACTCAAATTAAAAATTTAAATTTATAAACTGAGCTAGACCTTAGAGTACTCTTTAAGTCCGTTTAATTCGTTAATTTAAATTTTTAATTTGAGTAATTTTTTTATGTGAAAATTTTTTACTATAATAAAACTCAAATTTTAAACTCAAATTTGTAAAATAAATAAAGGTCTCGTTTATTTCATCGATTTAAATTTATAATTCGAGTTTTGTTATAATAAAAAAAGTCTCAAAAATAGTTAAATCTAATTTTTTTACTATAATAAAAATTATCATTAAAACTTAAATTTTAATTTAAATTAAAATTTTAATTAACAAAAAACAAATTTAGAGCCCGTTTGAATCATGATTCGAATTTTTAATTCGAAATACTAAAATTTAATTTTAATTTAACTTTTTTATTATAATAAAAAATTCACATAAAATTAAGTCTTAACTTAAATTAAAATTTTGAGTCAAGAAACTAAACAAATTTAAAATTTTTCACATTTATGCTTTAAAGATGACTCAGCTTAATTGACATGACAAACATTTTCGGATTGATAGGAATTGGAAAAGAAATCGTGAAGCAAAATTGTTTTTTATCCCTTCTGAAAAAGGCATAAACAGAAAAAAGTTGATTTTTGACATGTCAACCAAGCATGGAATAGTGTTGAGAGTACGGACAACAGTAAAAAAAATTTGACCAGTTAGAGCCATATATTATTATTCCCTGCAATGTACTCTGCCAAACCTGCATCTGGGGCCTCATGAAAAAAAAAAAAAAAAAAAGAAGAAGAAGAAGGAGGAACGTAAATAGTGTTATGTTTTCAAGGGCATTTCTTTTCATAGACACTCTTGAGAATAAACTATGGATAAGACTCGTTCTTGTAATTAAGAATTGTTTATCCGTTTAGTTCAGAGATTTGAATTATGTTATTTAAATCATTTTTAATTTGAGTTGATATATAATTTTATATAAAAATTTTTATTGTTGTTAAAAGTTTTTAATTTATTAATAATAATTTTATGTTAAAATTTTTATTCTAATAAAATTAAATAAAATTTTTTTAAAAAATTTTACTGTAATAAAACTCAAATTAATAATGTGTATAAAAAACAGTTTGTTTTGTTCATTTTTTTTATACTAATGTGATTTATAACTAATTATTTTCCTTCCAAATATATTAGAAATTACGACACACAGGATTTACAAAGTAAACCTCGAGTATGACAAGACTTTTATGCCTAGAAATATACTTATCCGCGAGTACGTATATATACTGATGGTATACGTATAATTTCACACTATATATATAATATTTGAATTCCATCTAATTCGCCGTAAGAACAGGAAAGATAAAATAATAAGAAAGAAAAGAGAGAATTCTTATAATGAAGGCACGTTTGGGGTAAATAATGTTCGTAATTATTCACAAGATGCGTTAATGCAGGTCTCGTTCATTTTATCAAATTTTTAGTTTTAAATTTTTAAGTAAAAAGTTTTTAATAAATATCACATTTAATTTTTTTTATTATAATAAAAACTTTTAAAAAATATCACATTTCAACTTAAATTAAAAATTTAAATTTATAAAATGAATGAGATTTTATATGTACGTATATTAATTAATAAAGGAAAAAAAAAGGCTTATAATTACGGTGGACGTGTAAAATCAAGAGAAACTAAAAAAAAAAAAAAAGACAGTTGAGAGTACTAACGTAGTACTTACTATACATCTATCATCTCAAGGGGAACAAAGTGGAATAGTTAGGATATTGCCCGACAAGAAAATAGTGCCGTAAAGAATTTACCATTGAATTAATTCCACGCCCTCGTCCTAGAAACTACTTTTGGCCCGTTTGGTAAACCGACTCGAAACTTGATGATTTTGATTTGAAATGAAAAGTTGGTTTAAAATTCATGATTTAAAATTATTTTTAATTTAAATGTATTTTTTTAAAAAAAAAATATTATAACGAATCATGAATTATGATTTAAGATATAGTACGAATACGCCAACTAAACGCATCACGCTCTATTTGGTATTAGGGTTTAAATTAAGGTGATTTTAGTTTTAATCTTTGAAACATGAATCATAATTTATGATTTTGAGTCCAAATAATGGTTTTAAAACCAGAACTAGAATTAAGGGTTTGAACCACCCAAAATCAAGGAAAGATGGTAGTTTTAGAACTATGGATGATTTTAATTTAAAATATCATATCATGGTTCAAACTTTGAAATCCAGAATCATTTAAACTAAACATTAATTTTATTAAGTCAAATAAGAATCACTTTTTACTTTTTGTAAACAAACATTAATTTAAATTAAAACTATAATTCTGGTTCTAAAACCCTCAAACCAAACATCTCTTAAGAACCATATCTTAATTTATACTAATAAATATGTTGAGATCGAATATATAATGCTATTTTTGTAAACTTTAGAAATTGCATATATTATTTTTCAACAAAAAAAAAATAATAATCAAAAAATTTCTTGAACTGGTTTTAGCTTGCTTAATTTTTGTAGTCTATTTTGCAGTTTTACTTACAATTGGAAAGCTAATTATTAAGGCCATCAATCTTAAGATGAAAAACTTTCTATATCGATCATCTAGAAGCAGCTCCGGTGCCTTATATATTAGGCAATAATTAAAGAAGCAAAAAATAAAATAAAAAAGAAAGAACATGCGAAACAACAATGATGAATCCGTGTGAAATCCGTGTGAAATTTATTCCAGTTTTGTATATATTCAAAATTTTTTTATTACAAAAAAAAGCTCCAAACAATCTTATTGATTCAATAACAACAAACGGTAACATTGATTCAATAACACATGTATAAATATCAAAGTGTCCATTACTTTTCTTTATATTTATTTTGTCAATTCCTGCTTTTTTTAGTATATTATTAAGTACTTAATTACATTATCTAGCCAACTTGGTAAAAATCTATATTATCCTAACATCATAAATTTGCCTCACTATAAAGTTTGTAACATTGAAAAGTAATTATTTAATAGCCAAAATTGATGACAAAGAATGATAAGGATCTTTGATTTAGAGTATCCAAAGGGATTGATCAAGAAAAAGAGAATATCATTTTGGGTTTGGCTACTTTGGTCACAAAATAATATGCTCTTTGTATGTATGTGTGTGTCAATGTCAAACCTTATAATAACAAGTATTATTACCTTGTTGGAAAATTTAAACATAAGTAACTTATAATGGCAAACATTGGCAATAATGACAAAGACTTTCATGTCATAATCCCTTTCTCTAGTGTTAGGCCCCAAATCTCATAACCCAAATTATACATATTTCCCAAAAACTCCAAACAGGGAAGAAAGTGATCATAGATTTTCTCATGTGTCCCCAATCATTTGTTAGTGCCATTTAGGAGCCCCAACCCAAAAAAAAGAAAAAGAAAAAAAAAATTAATTGTTTGGTTATTATTTTGCACATGTGAGAGCCAATGTTTGAAAAAAGAAAGACCCAAAAAGTGCATTGTTTTATTAAGTTGCTATGATTTCAACGGACCCCAATGACTATTGACACAACTTGAACCAATCAAAATTGAGATTAACGGAATCCCATGATTAAAACACAATTGCTATCACATTAAACTAAGCATGCACATTAATACTTGATGCTCAATTTGTTGTTTCCGACCTACATGAGGTAACTTTGATTTTTGAATTGACTAGAGAATATTAATTGTGTGTTGTTTGCAAACTTTAGTCTCCATATCACAGTCATTTTTTTTTTTTTTTTTTACTGGAGATTTTACGGTAAAGTCAGTTGTTTTGCCCTGTTGGTTGAGCAAGTTTTTTTAGCCATTTAAATAAATTATAACATTTAATCTATGAATTAGAGCATTTTTATTATGACAATTACATTTTAATTGCATTGCTGAGCAACAAAACAACGCGCCTTACTATCAATTATTCTGTTTACTTTATAGAGTAATGAAGAGTTTTTTAATAGGGTATGAAATACTTAATAATAAGATATGAATTTTTAATCGTCAAATTGCACTAAAAATTGCTATATTTTATTTATCTCATATGATAACGTTTACGAATAAACAGTACATCTCATTTGTTTTTAATTTTAATGGTTAAAAATTTTAGGGGATGTTTATTTACTGTATTCGTTTCTAATTTTGAATCATAATTCATAGTTTTTTATAATATTTTTCTCTCAAAAAAAAAAAAATAAAATGAGAATAATTATAAATTTATGAACTAAACGTCCACTCATATATGCGTGCACAATACACATAAATTCGTTGTCAACCATGCCACGTCCATTTTTTTTTTTTTTACTCATAATTATAAATTTGGATTTGTGTACACCGTCAATAATACATGGTTCTTTTTTTATCTCTCTGTGTGTGTGTATAAAGTTCTATCCTAAATAGTAAAAGAAATTTTACGACAAAACTAGAGAGAATTTCCATCATTGTCCTACACCAATTATCAAGCTCTAGCCCCTTCCATTCCGGAAAGGATAGAAAAGGACAAAGACACTTAAATAATGCATATTATCTTCTCTTTTTTTTTTTTTTTTTTTCAGGAAATGTCGCATTTTAAGTACTTTAAAGAAAAACAAAGTATATAACTAAACTACATATACACAATGTGCCCACACGTATAATGTATATATCAATCTTTGCAGCATAATATGTGACATTTCATGTGAATACTACGTGACATTATCATGACTACCGACCGTTACTATCATCTTTTTATTACTTCGAAGTTCTAATTTATCTGTTAAATTATAGTTCTTGTAAACTTGTATCGATGAAATAAAATAATGTGTATATATATATATATATATATAAAAAGATATATACCCTTAATTAATAGAAGATGGTATCTAGCAAATTTAGATTTGACTCCGATGTTTTTAATCTTTTTATGTATTTCTAATAATATTAGGTTACGATGTAATTATAATATATGTTAATTAAATATACGCATTGATGTGATTTGATATTATCAAGGTATAAAAAATGATTACAAAGATCCAAATTAATTGACTCCAATGTATATATATACATATATATATATATATATATATATATATATATATATATATATATAGATGTGTGTCTGTGTGTGGCCAAGGCTATAGGGGAGAATTTTTTGGTAAGGCTATACTTGTAGGCTTTATAAGGATATATATTTACTCTTGAAAAGCTTACTGACAATTCTAATTGAATTTCAATATTAGTTTAATCAGAGACTAAAACATGACTTTTGATGTAGTTGAACCAATTAAAGAGTTAATCTTATCCTTTTTAGGCTTGCAAAAGGACCTATAATACCAATCAACAGAATACATTTTCTAACCGCTAAAAAAAGCACAAATTACAATCTTTAGGTCAAATCAGAATTATGTATCATTTGACAGTTAAAAATTATATATTACCAATACGTATTTTTTTTTATGTAACATTTAAAACGCGGAATGCAAAATTATAACACATTTAAAACGCGGAATGCAAAATTACTTCTAATTATAGATTAGATCACTGAAAAATTAACTCAACACGGTTTGAATATAGCTGTGTCTACCGGTTAAAAAAAAATTACAGAAAAACTTTTATTTTCAGACATCAGATCTATATTAAAAATTGCGTTCTACTTTTTTTAAAAAAAAATTAATATAATTTTAACCGGATTTAACGATTAAAAACGATTAAAAACCGTCCTTATCAGTGAGGATTACTAGGCCCCCGGGGAAAGTCTCTTTTTTTACAACTAATAAAAAAGTTGTCCAACTAATTATGTCTGTCAACTTTTTTAGGAGCAAAAACTCCAAGTCCAAGGGGGAAATCAGAATGTAAAAACTCATGCGCTGCCAATTAGGTGCAGACCAACAATATGCTCCTGTTATGGCACACGCATTACATAATATGCCAAGCCCCTGACCAAAGCTCACTGGCATTCTCTAATTTTTCCTTCAAAAGAAATTGATGCTTCCCCACCACCTTCTCATTGAAGGGTCATTTTCATGCCACAATATATTTTGCTGATCTATCAATAGTAGGCACTTTTGGGCAAGGGGAATCATGTAGAAACAGATGACATGTATATATATAGCTCCTTGAACATAGGAATAAATGGGGATTGGTGTGTGTATATAATATATATATATATATATATAGCTTTTATTTACGGGTTTATTTGGTTGAACTGTTTCTCTAATATAACATGCACGTAAAAATAAAAAAAATGTAATAATTAATAATTATTGAAAGTAACATCATGTTGGACATATGTAAGTTAAGAAATTTAATCATTCAAAAACTTTATCACGCTCTACTTAATTACAGTCATGTAATATAAATATTGTATCGTATCTACATGGATTTCACTTTGGCTGCTGGTAATTCTAACATTCACAAATGATTTTCTTGTTTGTTTTGATTTTGGACTTGTTAAGTAATTTTTCAATAATAAGCACATACATAAGTTTTTCAACGTGAGTATAAATATATAAATATATTTACACATAAATATCAATTCCTTAATACGATGAAAATATGGTTTTTTTTTTTAATTTTCTTGAGCATGCTCCTCTAATATTATATTTACCAGTTCTTCCTAAAACTTAAAGGGTTAAGAAATGCGTTAACATATCAAATTTTGATGCATGCTACACTCATATCAATTTAATATCAAATATAACATGCGTCATATTTTATATTGCATATAGTATTATATTGGAGAATACTTTTTAGGGTTTTTTTTTATAGAATCAGAAAAATAAAACTATTAATAGTTTCATTTTTTTCAACCGTCAAATATGTATCAAAAATTGTATGTTCTGCGTATTTTTTTAATCTCATCTGATTTTAATCATATCTAACCGTCAAAATATTAATCTTATCAATAGAATGGCCTACTAGAGATAGTCCTAATTTTTCATCCAAATGAAAAATCTTGGTACTATATGGCATAAAAAGTTTGCATTTTTTTAAAGATGTTAATTTGATATTGTAATAGTATCATATGATAAATTAAACAAAAAAAAAAAAAGAGTTGGTAATTTGCTTGAATTAGTCCTTCCAACACAGAACTGAAAGAGGAGCAGGGCTGGGCGTGGAGAGAAGAAGTGCAGTTTCTGTGTCTCGTTATAAAAAAAAGCTGCAAATGTCTCGATACGGCCCTTTCATATTTTTCTGAGTCCTAGCTGAGCTTCACTACATTTGCAGTTTTTCGTTGACTAGATTCTTTTATTATTCTGAGCAGTCCAAATAATGTTAAAAGTAATGCCTAGTTCAAAATATCATTACCAACTATAGTACTATAATAAATAGTCCTTAGAACTTAATATTGGTTTCACAGTTTCCCTAATAATATTGGTTTCGTAATTTTTAATTTAAATTGGGATGTAATATTTTTTTAAAAATTTTTTATTATAACAAAAAAAATTAAATGTGATATTTTTTGAGAATTTTTTACTGTAAAAATTTAAAATTAAAAATTTAAATCAGTGAAAATAAACGGGACTTAAGTTTACAATATTCTATTTTTTACCTTTTTCTTTTTTAAGATAGCTATCATATTTTGCTTAATATCCACTATATTGACTACTCAATTTTAGTAACAAACTTTGAATTGACCGAAATGAATAACTGACTAAAAAACTGTTGCACATTGAGAAAATTTCATATTTCAAGTTGTTATCGAATGAACAATGTTATCTAACAACCATGTTGTAAACTTATACAAAGCTGCATTTGAAGAATCACATTCTTGTATCTCAATTTTGTTCATTTCACTGATTTAAATTTTTATAGTTAAAAACTTTTAAAAATATCACATATAATTTTTTATACTATAATTAAATTTTTTTAAAAAATATCACATATTAATTTAAATTAAATACTTAAATCTGTAAAGTTAATGAGACCATAATTTACTGTCCTCTCAAGGACTTACAAACCATCTCAATTAATAAAAAGTGACCATAGAATTCAGTAGAGGAGTATGAAGAATAAATAAAAAAAAAAAAAAAAAAAAAAAAGCCTCCAGTAAAACGGGGTCATTTTGTAAAGATCATATCATAGTTTAGTACAATAAAAAGAACTCGATAAAGATCCAGCGCTTAAAAATATTGATACAGTTTTTCTCATATCTTGTGAGTTGTGGTAGAATTTTTCGTAATGATAAAGTTTTTTGGGAGATCTCTATTGTTTTTACCACATCTCCCAATCCCAATCCAACACAGGAAATTTTAACGAAATGAGATAAATAGGAGGATCTGGGAAGGATAGCTTTATTTGGCGCAATTTATCATCATGTCTTGTACAAGTACAAAAGAATAATTGAAAGGGATAGAGGCAGAGAGGTCATGTCAATCACAGCTTATATATATATACACACATATATATATGGTGAGAGAGAGAGAGAGAAGAGAGAGAAGAAAGGACATGGCAATTGGCATGGGATGTTTCTGCAAAAGGCAGGATCTTACATTTTATATATAATTGCTCAGTGGGAAGGAGCTTGGAGGGATCTATAATAGAATAGAATCACACTGTTTTTTTTTTTTTTTTTTTTTTTTAAATGTTTGTGTGTGTAAGAGAGGAAGGACATGATGGGTTTGGTGTAATCATTACATGGAATTGGAGATGATTGATAACCTGACGCCTGGCCATTCAAATATTCCATGTTACTACTTGTGTTTTTATGTACAGCCAAAGGAAAAACTGCTATTTTCACTGCCTTTTCAGTTACCCAAATACAATTTTACTAAAATATTTTGTTTTCTTGTTCGAAATTCAAATTTCATCTGCCAAATTATTATTGTTTTCTTTTGCTTTTTTTTTTCTTTCTTTTTTAGGTATCTTTTCACGAAGACGTTTAGTTAGATAATTTAAATCTTATAATTTAAATTATTTTTAATTTATATATATTTTTTATAAAAAAAAATTATAATAAATTAAGAATTAAAATTTAAATTGAAAAACGAATCTTTCTCCTAAATAAATAAAGATACAACCCGCAATACTTATATCGTGTTGTTTATTTTTCAAGCTTTGAATATTGGTTAAATCGATTTAACTTTAGAAATTTTTGTTGTGATTTCACCTGGTTAAAAAATAGTTTAAATTTTGATGATTTAAATCGATTTGACTATCAATCTAATGCTTGAAAAATTAATTAAAATTGCCTAACCGGGAAAATGGTCGATCCTATTGTAATTATTCTACTAGCAATAGTTAATTAAGCAGGTTATTTTTTATTCATAGTCTAGTGTATTAAACAACACACATTATTTAATAAATATTTTATACTTACAAGTTCTAATCAAAAAGATAACCACACTAATTATTTTTAATGAAAATTTTAGTGGTGATGTATGATTCTATTCTTCTAATGAAAAGAAAAATATTATTCAATCGGGATTTTGGCTTTATTGTGAGTTTTTTTTTTCTTATTTATTTCATTCAATATTCACCTCTTTTCTCCCAAACCTAAAATTTCCCAATCAAAGAAGATCTAGTTCTCCTGTTTATTCCAAGTATGTATTACGTGTCCTTGTGTTTTTTTTCCCTACATATCCTTATATTATATTTAAGAGGTATTTTTCTGATAAGACAATCGTATTAATAGTGTCAGTTTTTAATTATTGTATTATATTAAAATTACATCAGATTAAAAAATTATACAAAATATATAATTTTTAATATATATCTAACAACTCAAAATAAAAATCAGAGAAGCTCCTTATGTTTAGAAAAGTACAAAAAAATAAAAATAAAAATAAATCACTTCAAATTACATTCAAATCCCTCAATTGAGTTGGTCAGATTGCGAAATTGCGAAAAGTTGTGTAATATTTCAAAAGAAAAAGAAATGCAAAAAAATAGTTTTGTACCAGTCACTCAAATTATACCTTCATAAACGTTTTAGAAACACTAATTGCGTGTTATATATATAATTAATCCAAACAACCCGTTTCTTCCTCCTCATTTCCTCTTTCTTATATTGTTTGGAAAAAAAAAAAAAAAAAAAAAATGAGTAACAATAAATGAGACATAATCATCACATATATGCTAAAACTGGTACTATGTAGGCCTTCCATTTATAATGTTTTTTAATTGTTTTATTAGATTATTTAGTTAAATATTATAACACAATTGAATTTCAGCGTGTGATCTTCTTCATGGTCGGTGGGGGCTTTTATTATTCTAAGAACAACAGGAAAACAATAATTACATAATTATTCTGTAAATATTTCATCACCTTCTAATACGTTTATGTGAAACTTAGCCAAAACAAAACACATACGTTAGTATGCCTAAGATCATCTGACCAAATTATAAGACTAGGTATGAACGAATTTCTTATTTTCTTTGTTTAATTTGAGATGTTTTTTTGCTTCCAACCTAGTTGAGATTTGGTTGGAGGATTCAAACCATATGATTCGAACTATTTTCGATTTACGTGTATTTTTTATGAGAGAAAATACTGTAATGAACCACGAATCATGATTTGAATCAGGGAATGAATCCCTCTACCAAACATCCTTTCGCGTAAAGACTATTTGTGTAAATATTTATGCAAGAGGTCCTTTATTTTTGGTGTTATATTGTAATTTTTACCTTAAATTTTTTCTAATTTTGATCTATAATTTTCACAAATTTTGTTAAATATTTTAACAGTTAACTAACAGAGAAAAAAATCAGAATAAGTAATATATTCAGGATCAAAAGTAAGACATAATTTTACGAGTTGGGAATTAATTTAATTAAATGAGATTAGAGATAAAGTGCATGAAAAAAATAATGCTTTTCTACTTAAAGAAATTACAAATGCCATTTTTGTATTAAAAAATATATATAGTTTGGTGCCAAAGCAAAGGAAAAAGTTGATACAAATGAAAGCTGAAAATGGAGTAATGGGATGTAATATGGGCATAATGAGCACCTATAATAAACAGAGACAAAAAGAAATGATGTTTGTTTGCCACCCCATGTCCTACCCTCCAACTTAAAGCCAAAAGAGCAAAAAAAGCTCTTTTCCCCTTTTTTCTTTTTTAATTTAATTTAATTTTATTATTATAGTCCCTTTCTGGTTATATTATATTATATTAAAACATTAATAAACAAAAGAGATTGCTTTAGTTGAAGCAAGACATTATTCCCTGGTACGTAGCGCCATGACGTCATGGTGAAGTTAGCTCCACGCAAGCGATGATCTACAGAAACCCTAATAAGAACTGAAAATTCAGACATTGTTCTTGTTTTATATTCCTTCCTTTTTTACTTTAATTTAATGCTAATAATAATTAAGAAAATCGTCCCACTTAAACTGAGCAGTGATCCAAAATTAAACATACTTTTTCTAACAAATTAATAGATGATGGAAAAATGTATCTTTTTTTTTCTCTCTAATATAATTAACTTGCATCCAACCACGTATTTTAAATGTCAAGTATGTCACTGAGAATGTCACAATTTTTATTAATTGAGAGTGAAGAAGGATTTTCGTTAATTAACCTAATCCAAACTGCCAAAATTTTGCACAAAAAGGTGAAAAAAAAGGGAAACCGAAACGAAAAGTAGAAAGGTACGAATGTAATATATATATATATATATATATATTCTGTAATAGAATTATTAAAATTTTATCACAAATGTCGTTGTCCTTCTCCATTATGAGAGCTAATTAAGACAATAAATTTTTGGTATTTAGTTCTTGTAAGTTTTAATCTTATTCAGCCAAAAAGGAAGTTGGTAGCCTTCTGGCTTGATGCATTTACTTTAATAAGTATGCGATTTCAATTTAAATTGTGATTTTAAACGCGGTTTAGATACATAGATAAATTGAAAATATAAAATTGGGATACAATCTGAATATGTATTTGAATTATTTGAAAACAAAGGTTTGAACGGTGAAAAGAAATTAAAACAAAGAAAAAAACAAAATAACAAATTAAAGGAAAATTAAAATAATAATAATAATAATAATAATAATAATAATAATAGTAAAATTTTGGTAGCAAATGGGTTTGAATCACCCAAATTTAGGGAGCTGAATTTGGAATTGGGGGACCAGATTTTAAAATTTCTTTTTCATTCCCAAACAACAATTTAAACTATTTTTCTAATTCAATATCGTCATTCATAAATTTAAATGCATGAACTAAACGGTAAATTAAAAAGTAATAAAACTATCTTACATATCTACTTTTACAGAAAATATAAGAATCTTAATTAATCGTAAGGCAAGTATAAAAAGATACCCAATTAATAGGACATTTTTTAAATCAATTTTTTATTTATTTTTTTTTTTCATTTTAACCTGATTTAACCTTTAAAAACATGCGCTATTAATACAGATGAAAGAAAAATTTGAAATTTTCTACTTCTTCTTTTTACATAGAATATAGAATTTATCACTAAAAATTCAATTATTAATAATTGCTACGAGCATATATACTACACTATGTACATAAGCTTACAGTTATTAAATTTCAAGGGAGGAAAATAATTGTAGGCTTGTAACTTAATATAAACGTGCAAGGAGTCGTTGATATCATTACTAGTTCTTGGAATCTTTGATACTTTTTATCAGTACTGTGTCAAGAGATATGATAATTTATAAATTTTTACGTTATAATTTGTAAACTCGAACGATAAAGTTATAAAAATTACGATAAACTTATAAATTTTAAAGGAATACGATAACTTGTGAATTTTACGTTAAAACTTACAAACTTTAACGATTCATCATATTCTTGCAAAATTCACAAATTTATTATCACTTTAGCAACTTTATTGTTCGAGTTTTACAAGTTATACCGTAAAGTTTTATAAATTATCATATCTTTCAACATATAATCAGGAAAAAAGCATCCTAACCCTTTTTTTTATATTACTGTGTTGCCAAAAAGACATAAACTTCTTTATTAAAAAAAAAGAAAAAAAGAAACAAGAAATCTTATACTCCATCACTACTTCTATACCTAATAAAAATAACATAATTATGAAAAACTAGTACATTTACATTTTTTTAGTAGTACTACTAATTACCTAGATCAATAGGTTGCTTAGCTAGGTGGTATATGATTGATGAAAACATATTTCCTACTAAATGAACTCCATCATTTTATTGATCAGTTTAACAAACGGATGAAGTACAAAAAGCACATAATTATTGAATAATAACTAATAATCCTATGGTTTAAAATTTATGCAATCAATATGTATATCTCAACAAGGTCATGTTGGTCCACATAGATTTTTTTAACTGTGGGAAAACAAAACAAAAAGTTATCTAACTTTATAAAGCTTAATTGATGAGATGATAGCAGTATCATGGGGTGGGTTTGGGATTTGGGAAATGGGGTTAGATATGGGGTTGGGTAAAGTGCAAAAATAATAAAGAAAACGCAAAAGAAAAAAAAAAGTTGATTAACAAAAGGGATATTAGAAAGGTGAGAAGCTTTTTTCTTTTTTTTTTTTTTTTCTGAAAAAAGTCAAATAGGACCTCTTACACAAAATCATAATGAATCTTCACCGCCGATTCAGAGAAGAAAGATTTGCATCCAAGATTTATCATCATTGCCCCTCTGATATTTCTTTTTGTTGCCCAAAAGAAACCCTAGAAATATATGATCATCATATTCATCCACAAAAGAAACCCTAGAAAACGATGGATATATTAGTATTGCCCTTTCCGTGTGTCTTTCTTTCATCTTTTTTTAAAAGATTTTGGTGGAGAATGATAATTTTTCACTTCTCTCATTTGAGATAGATATATATATATATATATATATATATTGTTCCTTGTTCTATCTATTATTGTGCACTGATCATCTTAGTTCACTTTTATCCTTGTGAGGCATCTAAGGCAACGCACACGAGTGCACACACTTTTCATGCTACACAACATTAGCACGAAATAGTACTCCTTACTTTTGTGTGAATGTCTTCGTAAGTGTTTTTTTATTATTTATTTTTAACATAAACGCTAAATTTGATTAAAATCAAATTTAAATAAAACCTATACAAAAATTAATAAATTTTTATTTGGATGTATATCTATCGATTCAAAATGAAATCTTATCGATAATTTTTAAAATTTTTTAACACGTAAAATATGTTATCTTAACATATTAATAGAATATGTTGTTTTAACCGTTAAAAAATTATACAGTTAAAAAATTAATTCAAAAATTAGAATAATAATTGCTAAAATAATAATTCCTACCATAAGTTCCCTATTTTTCCATACCCTAATCCTTTTTTTTTTTTTTTGTGGTTAATTGGCATATAATATATACCACACAATACATATCCCCTTTGTCGTGTATTGTTGACTTGAAGTCCCATAGACAGTAAAATTCCACTAACCGGCCATGTGAGACACACGGATTTTCTGTGCTCCAGAGGTCAAATGTCCAAACATTTTGTTGCACTTATATATCACTCCAAAACCCAACTCCACCAAACTTTCTGTTTGAAATCTTAGAACTCCTCCTGTACTAGTTCTTTTCATGTATCACACTTTTCTTCATTGTTCATGTGTCTTTATTTTTTTCTATTTTTATTACTCCATAATATATAAATACATATTAGTGGACGCTGATCATTGTATATTTTCAACATCTCTTAACCCATTGTTTCCTAATTCCCTTTTAGTTTACTAAATATTGAAAATATTGTAGGGGAATTTTTTTAGTACGATTTAAAAAATAAATTATTAATAATTTTTTTTTTTTAAGTTTTAAATTTATATTTAAAATTATTCATTTTGTGTACATTTTTAATCTGATAAAATTTTAACTAAATTTAATTGTTAAAACTAATCTTACCAATAGAAAAATCCTATTAAATAAAGTCTGAATATTAATATAAGGCTCTATTAGAGAAAGTCTGAATATATTAATATCGGAGACGAAAACTAAAGAGGGCAAAAAAGAAATTTTATATATATATAAAATTTAGTGGTTGGTCATATTTATAGGTATTTGGTTACTTTCATGGCTTAGCAAAATTCTGTCTATATTTCTTTCTGTAGAACATGACAGAGACTCTTCTACTAGCTAGGGTGCTTTTAATCTAGACTAGCTACTTTGCAATCTTTGCCTGAAGGGATTTCTTTCTTCTATAAGATCATTCTCTTTATTCTCTTCATTCTCTTCATTCTCCATCTTATTTTAAAAAGCACCAAAACTTTCTTCCTTCAGATCTTCTGCACCCTTAAATCCTTCACTAATTAACCTCTTAGAGAGAGAGAGAGAGAGAGAGAGAGAGAGAGAGAGAGATTAATATGGCTTCCACGTCCCAAGCCATGATCAATAACCAGGGTTTGTTTGAGGATGATCAAGAAGCTCCAGTTACTCAAATGGGTTTCTTTTCTTTTCCTTCAAACATGGCTCATCCGCAACTTTCTCCATTGGGATGCCTCAAAAACTTCTCTATACCTTGTTCAACTAATAGTAATATTAGTACTAATATTAATCTCTCTGAAACCCTAATTTCATCTCTCAGTACTACTTCTACTACCACTTCTAGCCCTTCTAAGCATATGAGAGAAGATCACTTCACGGCTTCTGACCATTTTGGCGGACCCCAGCTCCTTTCCTTGCAAAGATCAACCGCAAATCTCTGGTAATCAAATAATTAAAATCTCAAAATTGTTACTTTTTTTATATTTATGTTTAATTTGCTCGTACAGATATACATGATCATCCTGTTAGAGATAATTTATAGCTTTGATTTCATGCAAAAACATTGAAATATTAATCAAATCTCGCATGACAAAACAACGTGCCCTCCCATAAAATTTTCGTAAATTATAATAATCAACTAATAAAATCCCTATTAAGAATAATGTTATCAACATGTCAAGGTAATTAAAGTTAAATTTTGAAAATGTTTTTATTGTGGGGTTTTTTTTTTTTTTTTTTTTTTTATCCTTTTGGTAGGTCATGGGGAGAGGTGAACGAGTGCATGGGGAACAAGCTGAGATCGGGTGGTGGCTTTAATGGCGGCGAAGATCATGATGATCATGATCATCACCATCACCATCTAGGAGTTTCATCCATGAAGATGAAGAAGATAAAAGGAAGAAGGAAGGTGAGAGAACCTAGGTTTTGCTTCAAGACCATGAGTGAGGTTGATGTTCTTGATGACGGTTACAAGTGGAGGAAGTACGGACAGAAAGTGGTAAAGAACACACAGCATCCCAGGTTAGAAAAATACATACATACATATATATATATATATATATATAAATTTTAGTATTTACTATATATATCTCTCTCTCTCTCTCTCTCTCTCTCTCTCTCTCTCTCTCTCTCTCTCTCTCTCTCTCTTTTTCTTTCTTTACTTTCCACCTTAACTTTCTTTTTGCTTTATTCATGATCACTTCTTTTTTTTTTTTTGTCACATTGGATTTTAGCTCTTGTTGTACTCCATACACATGCTTTGTTTTTCCTCTCTCTTATTATTGTTGAGATGTTATCATTATCACTATAAGGCTTTACAGGCCTGGTGCAGGAGATTTAAATTTTGATGATTAGTAAAATGTGTTCTCTGGATTATAATGTTAACATTGATAACACTAATTATATTTTAAAGCAAATGTAATGATCAGGAAGATTAACTGCTTTGAGAGACAAAATGGCAATGAAAAGATACGCCAATATTAGTGTTGCTTTTACATTCACAAATCAATTGTGTTATAAACAAAGGAAACAATAAAATTTATCCATCACATGCTAGAATTAAGATGACAGATTTGATTAAGATTATTATATGTATACTTTTTCTTCAACTGGTTATATCTAATGATCACACAAGTATGAAGTATCTATAATTACTGCGGTAATTAATTATAGATTGTGCAGACAGCATTTGTTTCAGAGAATTACAGAAGTACTAATAACTAGAATTTGAATCACGTTTACACAAAGTTACTGAACATATTGTGATTTAGAGACATTTGGTGGCAGTTAACAGAATCCTAAATTACTTGACCAGTTACTTTTTCTGCTCTACTAAAGAAAATTTAACAGTTTATTATCTAATTAAATAGTGACATGGCATGAAAAAGTACCTTTCCATGGCCAGATACTTACGTGGCTAGAGTTTTAGCTAGTATTTATAGCGAGCTTTTGCTAGGCATAAGTACCAACAATAATTAATTAATACTAACGTAAGAGTAAAGTAGCTTTAGCCTAAACTTGACGAATAATAATACAGTAGAAACTCAGCTGTGAGAGTGAGTCATATATAATTACAGGAAATGTCTTCAGTTCGACAGTCGTATCATTCCGATAAATGTAACATTTTTGTTCATCTGTGTAACATCGTTTGTATATTTGTGTAACACTCATTTTGTCTAACATGTAACTTGCTTCAATATTACCATGTTACGTTAAAAAGATAGTTTATACGAAAAGTGTTACACATTTCGTATCTTACGGTCGTTGTACTTAAGACCAATGCTTATAATTATATCTACTAATTTACACGTGTAATGTAGTATCCTTGGGAAGAAAAAAAAAATTACATGGTTAAACTATGATGCTTAATTTTCTGTAGTCTATTCTTTTCTTTTCTTTTTTTTTTTTTTTTATATAAACAAAAAAGCAAAAGCGAAGTACACAGATAACCCACGAGCAAGTTAATTATAAGGGCTTCTAAAGTTGTTTGTTATATTAGTTGCGATGATTAATATAGTTGCTATAACATTTTCCTAATTAGAGGAGGGCGTAATACATTGAAAAATATACTTGTAATAATGCTGGTTGCTCTCATTAAATTCGTCAGGATGTGTAGAAAACTTTGTGGACGTGTCTCAAAAAAGTCAAAAGCCGGTGTTTAAAGGAATGATTAAATGTTGAATATTTAGATCTTACATATAATGAAGATCATATATATCTCTTATATATAATTGTGATCTGCTGCATGCGTTCTCGGACTACTGTAATTATTGGGATAATCAAGAACTGTACATAGTCAAAGTCAAAAGTAGGAATTAAAATTTTTGACCGGTAGGGTTAGAGGAGAATTTTCTCACCAGGAAAAAAAAAAAAAAAAAAAAAAGAGAGAGACAGCGTAAACAAGCAAAGGAAGAAATTAAACCATTCTATAACAGGTTGTAATTTGATCTTTGACATAATTGTTTTTCATTCCATGTTTTCATTCTTATCTAGTTTTTCTGATTTTGTTTGTGTCGTTTTATTTGCCTCTTTGTGTTTCATTTTCAAATATGCGTTTCTTTGGTTTTTTATTTATAATTAATTAGTTAGCAGTAGGGTGTCAACATATATAGTTTGAAGTCCTTCGTCTTTCCATGATTGTTGCTGGTATTGCTATTCGATTTACCTAAAAATAATCGTAGTTGTATACATATAGCATGCATGAAGTTTGGTTAGTCTGTTGGTGGTATAATTTCTACTATATATATATAATGTGTTTGTACATATATATTATGTCAAGTGCTTACTATAAAACTTACGTAAACTGCTGACGGTGAAAATACGCAGTTAAAAGCACTTAAACAACAAGAATACATAGAAATTATAGTGGTTCACCCTCAATTTAGGAGATAAATTTTACTATCTTGGGAGGAATTACACGCACTAATGCTCAGAATAAGACTTAGGAATTTTCTGACTCATAATCTCTTATTTATAGCTTAAAAAATCCCTAAGTCTGATTCTGAGCATTAGTACATGTAATTCCTCTAAAGATAGTTAAGTTTTTCTTCTTGCCGTAGTGAACGTAACTCTGGATTTGAGGGTGAACCTGTGTGTTTTTACTGTTTAATTGCATTTTAATTCATTTAATTCTCGTTAACCACAAATAAATTTGTTATTATTCTGTTGACGGAACCGTCAACATAAACATTGAAGATTTCACCAGAAAAATTAATATGTAAACTGCTAATTGTTTTGCTTGTTGTTTAAAGTAGTCATGATGATCGTTTATATGCAGCGCGGCTAATACACATGAGCATGGTCATATATATACTACGTAATTTCATCTCTCTCAACAATGGTTAATAAAAGATGAAAATTGTAATAAGCAGAATATATATATATATATAGAGAGAGAGAGAGAAAAAAAATATATTATGCATGATCAATAGAAACATACACAAACGTATGTACTGTACATGCGTACGTACGTGGAGTATTCAACTATAATAGTTGGCATCCGAAAAAAGTAAATTAATTAGCATTAGACTATCCAACTGTTTAGACTTTGATATGAATATTGTTTTCACATGGTGAATAGTTCGTTTTATCGTTTTCCTTCTGTGTGGGACCTTCAATTTTGTGGTCGTGTGTTTATTGCTCTCTTTGTATCCCTAGTGCAAAATTCATTATTACGGTGTTTATTAGAAATGCTTTATGAATCCATATTGGTAAAAGAACGCAACTTTATGAACTATATAGTCGATTATGCACTGAATTATTACGAACATTTATCACGCATCGATTAGAGTCTTTTATTCTATTTTCTCTGCAAGCTTGCATTGCAAGACCATTACAATTAAATTTTACAAATTCCCAATAAACCATCCTATGTATATGTGTGTGTGTGTGTGTGTGTGTGTGTATATATATATATATATATGTACGTATATACGCCCATGTTAATCTAGTACTGTGCTGCACTATTGATCGTCTAACAGGCAATATGTTTGCATGCATGGCTAAGAATTTTATGCACGTAGGCCATTCATATATATGTCCCTTCTGCACAAGCACTTGGAAAAAATTAATAATGGAACTTAAAAAGTTATCAACTCAACACCAAATAGTTCATGATGAAATCGCTAGGTCATTCACATATCTCTTACCACATATATATTATGTATATAGATGTATATCTTGTGTCTTCTTTTTGGTTTGTGGACTACTTAACATGATACTGTAGATTTCTTTTATATACATGGTCATGTAAATGCTGAATTTGATTTCAATTCTTCTTCATCTGGTGCAGGAGCTACTACCGCTGCACGCAGGATAACTGTCGCGTGAAGAAACGAGTAGAGCGATTGGCGGAGGATCCGAGGATGGTGATCACGACATACGAGGGGAGACACGTTCACTCTCCGTCCCATGATCTTGAGGACTCGCAAGCTCCATCTCTTTTGAACAACTTCTTCTGGTAGTATAACTGCTATATATGTATGTATACATCATGATATACATATATATTTGCTTTTATAGTCCTGCACTGAGGTTGTGTATGAGAGCCCCGTCTATTTGGTCGTGTGTATTTTAACAGTGTTGGGATAAAGAACGGAATAACAAAATCATGTGATTGGAATCGCCATGGCTCTCTTCTTGGGCATTATAACTGGCTCCTAATCATATTAAACAGTAATAATATTGATAAGTTTGTCTCTAAAATTCCGTTTACCAATCAATATGACATCTTTTAATGCGAGTAGTATGATTAATTTCAGCTTTTTGCAGTTGATATTAGTGCTGTCTGTATAGTAAAAGATGTCATATTGATTGGTAAACGGAATTTCATAAATATATATATATATATATATATGTAGTAGACTTTGTACGTGGAATATGTGTTATCGAACAATAAAAAGGATCATGCACTTAATTTGATCTTCTGAGTACTCTTACGTGTATATTATCGTTTCTCATATAGTCTCATAGGCTTGAGTTAACCTTGGAACTAATTATGGTGTGTGCGTTTATAAATTATGCGTGCAATGGTGTATGTATATTTCAATTGAGAAAGATCCGTAGAAGAAGAGAGATGTTTATTTATTTTATTTAGTTATTTTGTTAAACTAGTGATTTATTATTGTAGCAAAATAGCAACAACCATTTCATCCAGGAAAATCAGCTATATATCCTTTTCTCGTATGGTGTATATACAATACTAAAGAGCAAAGGATATAAGTATACATTATGTATGTACTAATATACCAATAAGGAATAAATCTATAATAGGGAGTAGAAATACTAATTTATAGAGACACCATAATATAATATGTACATATTAATCTATCAAATGTTGTATAAATTACTTTACTACAATATTTGATTAATTTATTGATTTATTTTTTTGGATAAAGTCACGTGTCATCACAAGCTAAGATGACAATCCAAGTTTTACTACAGTCCATGAAATTCCCCATCAAAACCTAATATTTGTATCATTGAAAAACGAGTTTGGAGAATGTTGGACAAATTCCGATCTTGCTTGGTACGATATTGAACGTTTTGAGATTGTTCGCTTGATTTTGTTCTTAGACCTTTATATCACAAGCCCAGGTACTATACTAGTATTCGAGAAATAATGTCGTTTTTTAGCTTCTATTACTCTTTCTTTTCTTCGCTTATGTTATTGATCTTGTCATGGATCAGGCTCATTCAACTCAAGAAATGTATTTATTTTGGGCTCATTAGTGTTGAGCGCATCAATGCGCCGCTTATCGTGAGTCCTTGAGGTCTGACCTATCATGCCCTTAACGTAATTGATGCTCAAAAGTCATGCTAAATTTAGGTCTCGTTCATTTCACCGATTCGAGTTTTGCTACAATAAAAAGTTTTAAGAAACAGTCACTTTTAATTTTTTTGCTACAGTAAAAAATTATCACATAAAGTCACATTTCAACTTGAATTAAAAACTCAAATCAACGAACTAAATGGTTCCCTAATTAATTTGATAAAAATGTCAGGTGTGCTATGCAGTGTGCCGTGTGCCCGTGTATGGTCGCTAGGCTGATGGATTTGGAATCTTAGAGCTCGTTTTGAGTATATATTCAAGTCAGTAATTCTAATTTATTAGCAGGAATTTTATGAGAGAAAAATTTTGAATTCAAACTCTTTGTAAAATAAAAACATTTTAACAGAACCCAAATCATAATTCAAATATATTTACCAAACAAACCCTTAAAGATCCTATTTAGATGAGAAATAACTCTAACCACTCATATAATAGACTTGACTTGAATACTTCGTGCACTTTTTTCCAATGTTCATCAACAATATTTTTTCTTGGGACTTAATCGTGAGAAACAATTTATTCTGAAATAATAGAAAATAAAATTAAGTTTAAAGTTTGGTAGATTTTGTTAATAACAATGGCAGTATCCATAAAAAAAAAAAAAAAAAAAAAAAATTATAAGGCATTAATTGAATCCTTTTTTTTTTTTTTTTTTTTTTTTTTTTGTAACAACATAAGAGCTTGAAATGTACACTGTAAACTGTGTAATTGAAAGTTTCGCCCAAAAAAAAAAGTGTGTATATTGACAGCGTTTGTTTCTGGGCTTGTCTTACGCCAAAGAAGATAGAAAATAGTGCACATTAGGCTTAGTAATGTTTATTAGGAAGATTACTTATTCATTCGTATCACTTTAAATACTCAATTATTTTTCAACATAATTAGGCCTCATTCATTTTACCGATTCGAGTTTTGTTACAATAAAAAACTCTCAAAAATAATCACATCTAATTTTTTTACTATAATAAAAAATTTTTAGATAAAATTATGTATCAACTTAAATTAAAAATTTAAATTAACAGACGGTATTCCTCTCATTCAAAGTTTGGAATGATTCAAACCTAAAAGCCCTCTTTTGGTGTATGGCTTGTGGCAACTTCTTAGCCCATATTGTTTCCATCCAACGCGTAAAGGAGCCGATTCACTAAGGCCCAAATTTGTAATAATCCTTGATGGAGGGAGGGGTAGAAATTCATATACAACTTAAAATGATTGTCCTTCGGCCATTTTTATTTTATTTTAGGTAATTTAAGAATGCTCTTATATAAGACTATAAAGATTAACATCCTTTTCTTAAATACTACAAGATTTTGTTCTTATTTTTCATTATATAGATTAAATTAAAGGGCGGAATTGAAAAAAAAAAAAAAAAAAAAAAAAACTCTTTCTCTCTCTCCTTTTTTTTAATTTTTTTATTGAGAAATAGTAGAAAATAAGCCGATATGACAAGCTTAAAAAAGTATATAGGCTAATTTTTAGTTATACAAATTAATAGGCCATAACTTGTCAAGTTATGGTTTATAACTAGATAAGTTATGAACAAACTTGTCAAGTTATAGTTCATAGCCAGACAAGTTATGGACAATTATGGACAACAACTTGTCAAGTTATGGCTTGTCTGGACAATTATGGACAACAACTTGTCAAGTTATGGTTCATAGCCAGACAAGTTATGGACAATTATGGACAACAACTTGTCAAGTTATGGTTCATAACCAAACAAGTTATGAACAAAAATAGTAATTTAGCCTATTTATTAACTTATGTAAACTATTGGCCTATTAATTTTAAGAGAAATAGTAGAAAATAGGCTAATATGAAAAGCTTAAGAAAGTATATAGGCTAATTTTTAGTTATAGAAATTAATAGGCCATAACTTGTCAAGTTATGGTTCATAACCACATAAGTTATGAATAAACTTATCAAGTTATGGTTCATACCAGACAAGTTATGGACAATTATGGATAATAACTTGTTAAGTTATGGTTCATAACCAGTTATGGACGAAAATAGTAATTTGACCTATTTATTAACTTATATAAACTATTAACCTATTAATTTTAATTCATCTCAAATCTTAACATATTTTCTCTTTCTCTCTAATTTTAATCCATCTCAAAGTCTTGGACATATTTTCCTCTTTCTCCCTTTTTTATTTTTATTTTGAAGGTTGTAATTGGGCTTTTGGTTATGAGATAACAAGGTTTGTAATGCAGGCCACTGCCCACTTGTTAATGCCTCCTTTTCCCAATCCTCCCGCCCATGTATCACTATCCTACGAACTAATTTAGCTGATCAACACTTTTATTGAACACAATTTTCGTGTAAAATTGCAATTTTCTAAAATAATCAAATTTTATCTTATGGAGATCTACTTATACATGAAATGAACAAATAATCTTGAGCACTAGTAGGTCTTTTTTTTTTTAATACCATTATTAACTCTTTAGCATTTTCCTTTGATTTTGGCCTTATAGATCCTCTCCATACTAGTAGTGGTATTTTATTTTATTTTATTTTTTTTTAAATTTGGTGTGGGAGAATTAGATGGGTAAAAAAAATTATGGCTACGTCAAACTTGCAATCAGGGTAAGATCCGTATTGAGAAAGGGGTTGCAATGATAATAAGAGTGACAATAAACCTATGGCAAGACAAATGTAACTCTTATAACTATTACTTATTAAGACTCTCAAATAGTTAAAAGTTATCAAATAATAAATATACCCCTTTGTGCTGCTAATATGATCATTTCAAATTTTGTAGCATCTTCAGAGTAATTCTTCTCTTGTCTTTGATTTTTTTTTTTTTTTTTAAAAAAAAAAAAAAAAAAACCCTCATGATTGGGTGTTCCAAGAGGGGATAAAATGCATTAGTGGACGTTTGGTTCATATATTCAGAATTAGAATTCAGAATTATTCTCGTTTTACGTATATTTTTTGTAATAGAAAAACACTGTAAAGAATTATGAATCATAATTCAAAATCAAGAACGAATATAAGAAATAAATAAATGTGACCTTAGATTCATGTGGATTCATGAAAATGGATTCTTATCTCACTCAATTAACCTTTATGGAAACACATGTATGCAATTATATCCATCCGTACCATGGTATTTTGCATGACAATCAAATTTTACTATTTATAACTTTTTTTTTTCTCTTCTTTTCATTTCATAGTTGAGACTGAAAACATGATTACACCTTTTCCATGACAATATCAATAGGATGCCAAGTTTGCTCTCAAAAGAGGTCAATGCCAAAGGCACTTTTTGTACACACTTGGAGCCCATCTTCTCAGATTTTGCTCCTCTCAGCTTTATCATTTTTCTAAGACAGAAAATTGAAAAAAAAAAAAAAAAAATGAAAAAAAATTATATTATTTCAATATAGTAAGAAATTAATGAACCAAGCTAACATGTAGAGCCCCCCATCGGCCCATACCCATTTCCCACCAAGGATAACAGCTAGCAGCCACCAGAAACAGACAGCTCTACTTTCTCTTCCACTTTTTTATTTTATTTTTTTATATATTTTTTTAAAAAAATTTCATGTGCATACAAAATGTGTATATATCCACACACATAAAACTTCATCTTTAATTTGATAATATCCACCAAATCTTTTAATGAAATATATATATATATATATATATTTATATGTATAGGTTTGGGTTCCGTGGAAGCTCATGCATGAACTGAATGTGCACGAGTTTGTTTGAAACATTCACTTGTCACTCCATCTTAAGGTTCTTCTTGGTTGTCTTTTTAATTAAACATAAATTAAAAAAAAAAAAAAAGAGCTTACACAACATTTCATGGGGCATTTAGGATTAGTAAAACCATAGTTTTCATCATTGGAATTTTACGGTGGGGCTTACTTCATTATTACTATGTATTTTTTTTAATATTAAATCTGATTAAAATTCTATTAAAATGAAAAGTATTTAAACCGACAGATGAATAGAGTAGAACTTTTACTAGGTGTCATAGTTTGAATCATGGTTCGTAACTTGTTACAGTATTTTCTCTCATAAAAAATAAAGTAAACCGAGAATAATTCTGAATTCATGAACCAAACGTTCACTTATTCATCATATATCCACAAACTATTTAGTATTGTTCCATAATGGTGCCAAAAACTTTAAATAATATGCGGAAAACATGGGAGAAAAAAAAAAAAGCAAAATTCTCAAATATTATAATAAGGCTTTAATGCATGGACTACTCAACCATAAGCATGCAATTGACCCAAGAAGATTGAAAATTGTAAATGATGCTGGCATATGCTGGCATTGGCAAATAAATGAGGAGGAATTCATGTATATACTATGGTTTCCTAAGCTGGCAGGTAAAATTTATATTTATCTTTGCCTTTTCTATATTTGTTTAGTCAAACATTATTGTTAGCTTTTCAAGAGCTCCATATTAATGTATTGGAATCTCAATAATATCCAATGTCCAATGAAATAAAGTATTAAGATTACAATCATCTAAGAAATCAAGTCTATGCTTAAATACATTATATATATATATATATATATAGACACATATATATTGAAATGCTTCGAAATTATATATTTCTCAATATCAATGCTTCTTAATTTCAATCTGCTGTGATCATAACATGTTTCATTGTCTTTATTAATTTTTTTTTTTTTTTTTTTTTTAATGTTGAAATAAAGGCCTCCTTTAGTGTACTGAATATTTATGATGAGATACTCCTCAATCAACTTAGGCAATTGTGCTGGTGATTTTTGAATTTCTGAAGTCTTTTGTGTGGAATCTTTTATTAAATTTTAGGGTAATTTGTTCTTTACCTCCTTAACTAACTATGGCCTTTTGAGCACATTCTTTCTAAAATAAAGTCACATTAGTTATATATATATATATATTATTTTAATTGGTAAATATATAGCACATATGGATATGTCTTATGATCAAAGTTGAGTTCAATAAATCCCATTAGATTTAGAAATTTGAAACTTAAAATTCGTCCATTTTTAAAGATAACGTATATTCATTAGTTTTTGAGTGTTTAATGTTTTCCGTTTCCTTTCCCTTTTTCTCATGTTATATATATCTCCACATACCAAAATAATGTACATTATAACATTATGTGTGATTTTTTAAATTAATCTTTTTTTTTTAAAACTAAATCTTATGTTATGTTCTCGAGTTTCCTTCTCTTCCTATAAAGTACCAAATTAATCAATATAAATGAAATTTAGGATTCGTTTAGTTCATTGATTTAAATTTTTAATTTAAGTTGAGATTTGACTTTATGTAATAGCTTTTTACTGTAGTAAAAAAATTAAATGTGACTGTTTTTGAGAATTTTTTATTGTAATAAAACTCAAATCAGTTAAATAAATGGAGTCTTAATTTTATATGATTCGATTAAATGTTAACAATAACAACAACCACCTAAATTAACTGGCACTTTTGAAAGATTAATTGTTAGTAGTCACAAAGATTGTATACGTGAATATATATATATTTTTTTATATATCTTTTGATAAATGAGCCAAGCAAATATTTTTATTTAGTGGTGGCACACATGCACACTTGAAGATCCCAACTTTTAAGCATTGCTCACAGTGTTTGACCAATTTGTCTACCATGACTCATTATTACAAGACAAATTTAGTCACGCAAACCTTAAATTTTTTTTTTTTTTTTTAAAAAAGAAGATAATATTAAAAAATATAGATAATATTTAAAAAAAAAAATAGATAGGGGAAAAACCATGAACACAAACACGTGATCCCTACTAATTTCTCACTTACCAATCTAGCCACTTGTGGATTATTTTAGTCACATAATTCCAAACAAAAAGAAGATAAAAGGGAAAAAAAATATTTTGTATTTAATTTACTAATCAGTGAATAAAATAATAAAATAGAGAATTCATATTTAATGTGTGAAAAAAAATTATTGGTTTGACATGATTCTGAAACGTTACATCCTTCTTAAATTTCATCAGATTGTCATAATTTTTTTTTTTATTTTTTACAAATTTTGTGTTAAAAATTAGTTTTTAACTCAATCAATAAAAATTGTTATTTTAATCATAAAATTAGTCTTTTAACAATACAATCTATTAATAAAAATAGTTATGCATTCGCATTTTATAAATTTTTAATATAGACGTTCATATATTAAATCCTCGAGAAAGTAATCTAAAATTAAAATTACATGAGTTTATATTTATAGAATAAAATAACCGTTCTACCAATTTTTTTCCCTAACTCCAACATGGATTATAATGATACACCATTCTCCTACTGCTAGAATATTCCAATATGAATTAAGACGTGCATTTAGAGTAAAAATTTATATTATTATTTAAATTATAATTTATAATTTATTATAATATTTTTTTTTAAAAAATAAATATAAATTAAAAATAATTTTAAATTATAATTTTAAATTTATAAATCAAGCGTCTTAACAAAATAATTAATAATTTAAAAACTCAAAAAAAAAAAAAAAAAAAAAAAGTGGGGTCCACATTGGAAAGTAGCTAATGAGATTGAAAGTTAAGAGCCCTCCTCCGAAGAGAAGAATAAACAAAGGCGGGAAAGGGCTTTCCTCGAATGCACACCCGGGGACCACCGGAGACCACCACGTGGTTCCTCGTGACCCGCACATTCAAACCCTGATTTCAAGGTCTTACCCTCTTTCCCATGCACTGCCCCGCACTACATTATAGTTTCTGGCCTCTCTACAGTACTACTCGCTCGTACTCAAATCTTTCACTTTCACCCCCCCTATTAAATAGATTTTTCCACCTTAGTCTTTTTCTGCGTCAATTTTCCATTTTCACGAAAATGTGCAATAAAATGTCTCTCTAAATTCATATAACTACTTGGATTTTCATTGACTAGATTTTACGCACAATTGTGTGATATGACCATGTGATGATGTACGAGTACTTCTATTTTATCGTACGGAGTAGCTAAGTCGTATTTTTTCCATATTATTTTGAGATACGTATTGGACACACACGTTATGAAGTTAAAGGTTCCATTCATTTCACCGATTTGAGTTTAAAATTTAAATTTTGCTATAGTAAAAAGCTCTCAGAAACAGTCACATCTAACTTTTTTGTTACAGTAAAAAGTTCTCACATAACATCACATCTAAATTCGAATTAAAAACTCAAATTTGTGAACTAAACGAACCCAATTTTCAATACTACTCAATGGCATATACAATGACAAGGCTCTTATACAACTCATGTAATTGATTATTTTTAAGAGTTTTTTATTATAATAAAACTTAAATTTTAAATTCAAATCGGTAAAATGAACGAGACATTAATTTATGTTAAAAAGAGTTAAGAGTTCAATTTGCTCGTACCAAAAGAATTGTCTATAAGAAATACATCACAATTTGGGTAATAGTAAAGAAGATTTTTTTTTTTCTTTTTTTTTTTTTTTTTTTTTTTTTTTGAAAAGGGAGGAGATAAATAAATAAGAGTTTTTTTTTTTTTTTAGCGCGTGACTATTAGGAACTCGTAAAAGGCGGAGCAGGACCAAGTTCGGAATCTGTGGCGGTCAAATTAAGAATCAATTTCTTAAAACATGATTTATATTTATTTAATAACAATTAATAAACAAAACCCCAAAGTTTTTGGATTTTATTTTTGTGAGAGAAAAACGAAAACGACGAATCATGATTGGGGGTCCCCAACCAAACGGACCCTCAATTTCTTAAAACATGATTTATATTTATTTAAAAACAATAATAATAAACAAAACCCCAAAGTTTTTTAATTTTAAAAAACAAGGCCCGAAAAACGAGCGCATGAATTATTAAAAAAAGATAAGATGAGAACAGTGCGATTTGGGAGTGGGGTGAAGATCAAAGTAATAATTTTTTTTTTTTTTAAAAAAAATATTTTCAAATAAAATAATAAAATAAAATAAGGGGGAGAAAATAAAATGAGGACCCACTTCCTGTTTCTTTGTCGTTTCGTCGTCTTAATGAAGAGACAGGGTGGGCCCAGTTCCTTAGAAGACGCACGTGGGCAGATCCAGCGAGAGAGAGACGACTGCGCTGAAGGCTGAGCTGCCCGTAAGTTCTTTTGCAATTATTTATCCTGCCCTACTTGCCCCCATGCACTGCCCTTACCTTGTCTCCTGCCCGAGCCTTATCCAGTCAGCTTCTCACGTGTGTATCGAGAAATGTTTGCTATTCGCGCGTGTGGCATGCATGGCTAGCCAAACCATTCTCCAAAAAATATGAGGGTTTATTTTCCAAGGAACTTCTTCAGGTGTTTAATTATTATTTTTTGGGCCTTTTTTACTCTCATAAAGTCTTTTACCAATTATTCAGTTTTAAATCATTAAAATCACGTCAATTAAAAAAAAAAAATAAATTATTTTTAATAAAAATTTAATGATCCAAAATAAAATCTTTTTAATAGTTTATTTTTTAGTATCTATTGAAAAAAATTCCTCTATTTTTATTTTATTATAAGTAAAATGGTGTTTATTTTATTAGTTTTTTTCCCTCCTAATAACACTCACTTTCTTTAACGTATACTATTAGGTTGATGACATAAGATGAGGTTTATTTGTCCTCACAGTGGTCCCATTCCAATGGATTATGAATAGTGGAACTAAGAGTTCGTTTGGTTTATTACCAAACATCTCTTAAGAGTCTCTTTAAATTAGTTTAAAAAAAATTATTTTAGATTTATTTATAGGACGTTTGAAAAGGAGATTCAGGTCATGATTTAAATTATAATTCGTGATTCATTATAATTTTTTTCACAAAAAATACACGTAAAATGAGAATAGTTTTGAATTATAATTCTGAATCTATAAACCAAATGTAATCTTAAGTCTAAAATACTTATTATAAACTTTTTTTATTTACATTTTTAACCTTTTATTTGTGAACAACAAATTAAATATCTAATTCATATCCTTTTATTATATTACTTTTTATAATAATAAGTGCTTTTAACTTTTTTTATCAAAATAAGTTTACAAGATCTTTTTAAATATAAAAATACATTTTCAAACACTATCTAAACACTAATTAAAAAATTTCAACTTATATTTATCTTCTTTTATATTTAAAAAACACACATACAAACTATCACAAAGGGGTCCTAAAGATCTGATTGCTATGTTATAAGAAACTATCACTATGTAACCATCACTTTTGATATTTTACTTAAAAATTATAGGGAATAGAAAATTTCAAACTTTAAATTTTAATATTAAAGTTGGTGTGTTTTCACTACCTAGTTAATCTCCACAATAATCTGTGTTGGAGCCATAAATTTTATTCAAGGGTCCTAAGTTAAATAAAAATATTCAAAGAAAACAACAGTGTAACTATCTTTTTTTTTTTTTTTAAAACTCATGTTCTCTCTCTTTTACCTTTTTAATCTATTTTTATTTTTTATTTGTTCTTTTAAATTAATCAAATCGCTAATCGATTTAACTTACTTTTTAAACTTTAAAGTCAATAAACTCATGAATTCGTACATTAGTGCAGTTAATTTTTACTTTTATTTTCGTGTGAATTACTAGAATACTTAAACCTTAAAATTTAAGCTATAATCTAAAGATATAAAAAAAAATTGTAAAATATGAGTATGCAATACAATTAGAATGCAGAAAATAATAAAAAAAAAATGTTAAAACATATGTAAAAATTATTATTAATACCTGATTTTGTATTAGGCCCATTCGAGGGTCTAGATCCAACTATGGCGTCACGTGACCTTATTAGGCTTGCTTTGTGGACCCAAATCACCCTCAAAAAACTCCTATTGGTTGTACTTTGATGGGCTATGTGTGACCAAATATGTCCGTTTTCCGTTTAGTTCGATCCAATTTAAATCCAGCTTGGGGGGTTTTCAGAATTAATCAGATTAAATACAAATGGGTGATGGAGAATTCCCAAAAAGCCTTCCTCGTGTCCTTTTAGAAGCCCAAAATCCTTAAGTCCACACCTTGGAACCTTTTCCTTTTTGTCAAGGTTGATTCTTAGTGTTTTGACACCACTTGCTACTTTACCCGTGCCAGACATGCCTAATGGAAGCTCCTTCCTTGGCAAACATGTCTCTCGGAGCATCCTCTTCATGTCCAAGTATGCCTAACGAGAGCCTTTTCCGTGTCAGACATCCTTCTTTGGACTTCTTCTCGCCCAGCTAACCATCGAAATAATCATCGCTCGGAGCATGCTCACCCTTCAGAGAGCAACCTCACCCAAAACAGCCTTCTTCTAGAGCACACTCACTATCAGAGCAACTTTATTCGGAGCAACTTTCATGTCAGAGCTAATTTGACGGCTACTTAGCCTATATCATATAAACCATCTCTAATAAGGTCTGAAATGTGATCAGACCTCCGAAAGAAGAAGTCAACAGTACAAAGTTGAGTCAAACACTCTTGAGAATTTCAGACCTTGGAACTCTTCACGTCAGCTTTAAATCCAGAACTCTGCCTCCATTTCAAATCTTTTCTTTGTTAATTTGGAAAGTCACCTGAACACTTTATTTTAAAAGGAATTCATGTGTAGGTCTTCATCAGAGTGTCGCCGATTGGGCTTTAGAGTAGCCACCATGAACCTTTCTTTCCATTTTCGGGCCAGGTCTTTACCAACCCCGAAAGACTTCTGATGAATTTTCTGCATTTGGATTGCATATGCATGCTTCCTTCAATATGCCATTGATTCAGCCCCGGAGCAAGTTCCCAGAAGTCTTCATTCCATTTTCGGCTATTCTCGACTTTAACTCCAGAAAGGTGTCATAGGGCTTTGCTCTATCAAAGGGATTGGTTGTGTAGGCATTCGTCAAAGCACGCCATATGAACCTCCGGTGCTGCCGCCCAAATCCTATTGACTTCACCTATAGATACCCCAATCTTCTTCATTCTAGATGACCTGAAACCTTGGAGCCCCCACCTCCTTCATTTCATAAGGTGAATTCATCATCATCACTAGTCATTATCTTCATCCTTTTTAGATCACCATCTCTCTTCCTTCAAACTTCTCTAGACTCTTGCTATAGGGACTTGAAGTTCTTCAAGCTCTTTAAAGTCATTCAAAGCATCCTAGTGTTGATAGCCTTCGAAACTTTTTCAAAACACTTTTCAATCCATTTCCACCACCATCTCAAAACTCTTCGAAGTTTTTTCATATATTTTCTGGCAACATTCAAGTCTTCATTTTCGGGGTCACTTCCGCTCACTGTTAGAGCAAGTGCTCTAAGCACCGTTCTTACTCCCAGTCCCAGAGCAACACGCATTGCTCTTGGAGTTTTTGTCACCATAGTCTTACCCACCTCATTAGCTTCACTCTCACTCTCCTCCAAGCCTTATCTACTACTTTAGTCATCATCTTCGCTCATGGAGCAACCCATGCTTGTCTCCAGAGCACTGCTCTATCAAGGCACCTTTGGCCTTTTTTTCTCCATCTTCATCAACTACTTGGTCGCACAACATTCTTAATCTCATGAGTTCTTTTATTTGTTTTTACGGATTCTTTGATATATTTCGCAAGGCATTTTTGTCATTTCATCAACAAAGAGGGTCTTAGGATATGCCTCTTTTAGCCTATCAGGCCCCACTTTTTCGTCGGAGGACCTGCCATCATCATCCACTTTAAAGCTTAGCCACATCGGATCCGTTTTTAACAAATCACATGTTTACGCGTGTCAACCCCCGACACGTCAACCTTTTGAATCTACCATACCTCGACAATTGTCTTTATAAAATTTCAAAAGGTGAAAGTACAAGAAAATATAAAGTTTTAGAGAGAAAAAGATAAATGCGCTACTAGGGCTAGAATAGTAGAAATGATAAAATGATATTAAGATGAATTCTTTGTTTGATAGTTATGTTAAAATATTAACTAGGAAATCTTTTAAGATTTTGATTTAAATGCCTATATTTGCAGTTCATATGTTATTTATGTTCATAAAAATGTAATTATTGCAAGTTTCTAAAGGTTACTGGTTAGTATGTACTGTGTATTCATGATAGGCATGTAAAAACACATTTTATTGTTTTCTCTTTTTCTTGTTTCGTGGTTTATGGATATGTCTTTGTTTTCAAATGACATATTTTCTTAAAAGAATTAGAGAAATAACATTTTTAAATAGGGTAATAAAAATTTAAAACATGAAATATAACATACTTAGAGAAATAACATATTTTGTGGAATTGGTTGGCAGCGGAATGTGGGTCCCATGCACTGCTGTGTCTCTGGTGCTTTTATTGCTATTTCAGGAGCTTTTCTCAGGCATTACTTCTACCGTGTTCACACACCTCCGGCGTTGAAGGGCTCGATTTTACTTGTTTGATTTTTTGGGATCTTGTAGATTTTTTTTTCTACTTTTATGTTTTATGTTTTTATTTGTGTTTGTAATAACGGTGGTAGTGTCTCCATTTATCGATGTTAGGTCTTGACTAGAGGGTGGTCTCCTTACCGCTTTAAGTCCGATTGTTAGTGTCTGAAATGATTTCGGATGCGGAAGTGTGCGAGTAGTGAATTGTATATAACAAAAATTTTCATAAAACCTTTGAAATACTCTATAGATTATATTAATTTATGCATAAATAAATTAATCACATTAATTTATTCACTAAGAACTAGATTAGGAATTATACCTAACAACCGATTAAGATGATAACTTGTGTTATTTGACCTTGAACATTCCTTGCTCCAATGTTAGTTTAGAAAACCCGAATCTTCCCCGTTAATTTCTTGAATCTACGAAGACGTGTGTGTATGTGCACACCTAAAACAAAACAGGATTAACACGAACACTCAAGATTTCCATGAACACCAACACATGTATGATATGGAATTTTTAGAGAAAATTTATCTTTTCTCACTCTATAAAATTCAGCTACTATAGGTAGGGAGAGCAAAAAAATGTATCTCATAATTTTTTACAATCTCTTGTTTTATAGAGTAGCAGTCATACTACTAGAAAGAGTCTTATCTTTATCTCCAAGATAAAACTTATAAATTATCTCTCACTTCAAATTTGATTTTGAAACAAAATTCATTCTCCCTTATCCAATATGGCCACCACCACTAAGGGATTTCCTCCTTGTGGTAGGCATAATTTTACAGATAAAGACTAGGGCAAAATTTTATCATGCTATCCAATTTTTAAACTTAAACTTAAACTTAAATAATCACAATATTTAATTTATAATTAATTCTCAATTAATTATTCCTGAGTCTTTTATTTTAGAATTCTGTAATTCTAAAATTCTCATTTTGCCCTTAGTGTCTTGTAGAATTACAAGGACGATACGGGGACTCATAGACATATAATTTTGAGCCCTAAAAAATTAATAATTAATTAATTAATTCTATTTTTTCTAATAGTTACTCCATTATAAACTTGAAATTACACTCTCGTAATTATAGACATAAATTACTTCTAAACTGTGAAGTGTACATTTGATATAATCATTACATATAAATCAATCCTCTATAAATAATTCATAATTAGAGCTAGGTGAAATCCATTAACCTCTCTAATTATATTTTTATTCTTGAGTACCATTGGTTCTCTAATGAATAGTGATTCATAAAACAAATTCATGAATCAGTGCTCCTACTGGTCTAAGTACTGAATCAACCCTCAAGAGAATTATTTATCTACTTTTTTCTCAAGAAGGAATATATTTCATCTCGTATAATAACATTTCCGGCAACTTACTTCATCATGTCTCCAAAATACAAGGAATAGGATTCAGGATCTCAGAATCCTTACCGAGTAACTCAAAAGACACAAATCCATAAATATGAGTCTGTTAAGAACTCAGGATTAAGATCATTCTATATATGATCATCATTAGACTCAATTAGAATTTCTATACTTAACAAAAATGATCAGAAATTCATATTGTGTATGTGTCCCTCTTTCACATAATCTCATTATGCATAATACACTCATTTAATATCTCGTCATATTAACAGTGTGGATAACACCGTTCCACTCTAAATGGGAATGACCTGTATTAGTAATGTTTTAATTAAAGATTTTAAACTTTAATTAAATTCATTATGAAAATCATTTTGATTATTATCGTTAAATATTATCCACTCGCATATAACACTCATATATTACATAAATAATCATGGAATTTTCATTGATTCATAAAATATTCATTAATATGTGCATAAAAAATAATGAATAAACTATTTTATTAAATAAATAATAAATATCCTATTACATTTCATGTTTCTAGGACATTATTCCCAACAGTCCGAGTTATGTAGTCCAATTTTGGACAGAGATGTGGTTCATCTGGAGTCGTTTTGAAGTGGCCGAACCCTATTATAGTGCCACTAGTTGGAGGAGTTTTCTCCGTTATTGGGTAAGAGGTGCGTTTGTATTGTCTAATAATGTGAGTAACACCTGGTTCTTAACTCTGATTTTGTTTGGTATCTTTGCACTTTAGTGGCTTTTTAATGAAGCTATGCTATTTAACTAGTAATTATTGAATAAACAAAATTGGGAAAGAATATTTTTTTTGAATTTTATTTCGTCTTCTTTCTATTAGTTTTCTTCTAATAAAATATGAGGTTTTTAGCTCATTTTTTCCCCAAATTTTTATCAAATTAAAAAAATTTAGTTCCTTAATTTTTTTCTTTTTGGAAAGAAAAAATTGAACTCGTAAACAATGCAAAGGGACCCAAAATTGATAATAAATGTTGAATTTTTGTTTAGATATATAATGTGCAGGACACATGAATATGATAAATACTACCATGTATTTTAGTAAAAATAAAAATAAAAAGAGTAAAGAATAAACAAAACTCAGTGTTGTCTCCTTCCTCCATTGTCCTACTTATGTCAGCATTTGTTATTCGCTACTTTAATTCCCCGAGCTCAATGTCCAAACCTCTAATTTTGGAAAATTAGCTAGTTTGATTCATGTGAATGTTGAGCTCCTTGTTGTGTTCTTGAACCGAGATTGATTTTTTTTTCGTAAAAGTCTAGGGTTACAACTTAAATGGGAGTGGGTATTGAGCTTTGAGGTGAAGTTCAGCCTGGGTAACCCTAAGAAGGTCTCGTCCTGACCTTAAAGTTGGGATGGTATGCTCAACCCAACCTTAAAGCTCGACAAGTTAAGACTAGATTGGATCGTGGGAATTTTTTGTTAAAAAAAAAAAGAATGATTGACTTGTTACGAAAGTACTTTCTAGCCTATAATCTAGTCTTGGCCCAACTCAAGGGTTTGGGTCGAGGTTCGGGTTCAGGCCCAAAGAGACGGGCTTCGGGATAACTCGTTTGACCATACCTAAATTTTCACCTCTAACGTCTAAGATGAAGAACATATGTGCTAACAAAGAGCACGTTGTGGAAATTGTGTCCGGCTTAAACAAGTTTGAACGGTTCTAGATGTGACTTTGGGAAAAATGTGGGTATTCATATTGAAGGTATTCACGTTGAAGATTTTTTTTTTTTTTTGAAAAAAAAAAAAGAAATTAAGGACTAAGTTGCAACCTATTAAATAACTTTGGCATTTTAGTTCAAATTTTTTATTCAAATTTTTGAACTAAAGGTGAAAGTTTAGGTTGGAATGGACCGGGCCTAAATGGAGAGGAACAGTCCAGCCCCACCCTATAAAGCCTGAAAAGCTAAAGACCGGCCCGAAATTTTATAAAATATTTGAAAAAAAATATTTTAAAAAGTTAGCGTTTAGGCCGAATGGATTCAATCTAAATATACATTTAACTTGCTTGGCTAATTTAGCCCTTAAATTAGAATCGGACTCAGACCAAAAATAACAGACCTCAAACCGGCTCATTTAACTTGATCTAAACTTACATTTTTATTTCAAACCTTCGAAAATAATAACTTCAAAGGGAGTTTAAATTGCAAAGAGGGATGGATTGAACGAAACAAGAGGCGAGGACATATAGCCGTATTTCCGTTACAATCCAAGCCTCATCAGTTTCTAGCCAAATCAAATTAGCTGATTCACGGAATTTTGGCTTTTTCCCAATCCAGCGGAGGCTGTGACTTGCTGCATCCATTCAACCAAATCAAGCGGTTGGGAACTTGCTTACGTGGCTAAACTCACCCGTCTCATCTTTCCCGAGGCGTACGTGCGTTGAGGAGTGCGCACTGCGCCACTTCGAACGACCATGAATCAATGATAACGGAGAAAAACGACAATAAAAACACCCCCAGTTTTTTTCCTTTTTTTTAAGAAAGAAAGAAAGACGTGTGGGGTCCACTTCGAAGAAAGACGCAGATGACGTGGGACTTTACAGGCGCACGTTAAGAAGTTGACAGGTTGAGCAAGGATTGTGTTCGTGTGTGTGAACGTTCTCATAGGAAATACGACAAAACAAAGTGGCCGTACACGTGTCGGATTTTGATCTCATTTGTTGAATGTGAATGTACGCAGAGAGGAGAGAGAGAGAGAGAGAGAGATAGAGAGAAACGTTATATTTGTGTTGTGGAATTTACATAGACTTTTGTGGGGCCCACTTAACGAGTCTAGTACCATCATTGTCGCCACGTCAGCTCCTTCTCAATTATGAAAAATAATGTTCAAAGACATACATGTGTATAGGTCGTACTGGTGCTACGTGACAAACTGGTATTTGGGCTACCAGTATATCACAAATGTATAAGCCAAGCTAATTTTGAGCAAAAAAGAAAAGAAAAAAAAAGGCTTAAGCTAATTAATTTTCAGCAAAATTAAATACAAATTTAAACTGTATGAGCAGCTTAGGTCTCATTCATTTTATTAATTTGAATTTTCAGTTTTAAGTTTTTACAGTTAAAAATTTTAAAAAAATGTCATATTTAACTTTTTCTGTTACAGTTAAAAATTCTAAAAAAATGTCACATCTTAGCTCAAATTAAAAACTCAAATCAGTGAAGTAAATGAGACCTTAGAGAACATTTGTTGGTCACAATAGGAAGTTAATGTACTTTGTAAGTGATAACACTGCCCACTCAACTTTTGAAAATTTGATTTTTGCACATAAAAGTTCTCAAAATTTTTAGTCATGCAACTATTTTATGAAGAAGGTTTTCAACTAGGATGATTCAGCCTAATCTGACCCTAAAGCTCGCCCGACATGAACTTTTATAAGGAGAAATTTTTTTTTTTTAAAATAAGAATTGAATTTCAGGATGGCCTCATTCGGACCGAAGATACTTCAAGCGTATTATCTAGGCCCAACTTGGCCTAGTCTGGGATTCTTTCAGGCTGAGTCTAAAGTGATGGGCTTCGGAATGACTCGTTTAGCCTAGCACAAACTTTCATTATACCTGTATATATCTTGATATGATATATGAGTGCATTCTTTTGCATTGAATACTGGTATCGAGTGAAGACACTAATGACATGTTTACTTATAAAGATTGGGGAATAAGAGTCAATCTCATATTTGTTTTTTTTTTTTTTTTTTTTTTTTACTAGAAAAATAATGATATTAATGGGCCACTCAAATTTAAGATTTAAGAATGGGATGGACAATCTCATGCGCCCCTCCAGATTGAGAATACCATCCTAATAGTAATAATAAATTATTATCTTACTCTTAATTTACTTATAAATATATAATTGACAATAAAATTCAAAAAATAATAATTACAACCTATATTTATTATTTTATATGCCTAATATTATAATATTGGCCAAATTATTAATTTTTTCTTTTTTATTAAATTAATATAGAATAATTTGTTACTTTATGTTTAATTTATATTTATTTTATTCAAACTTTGAAAATTTATTTTTAATATTTTAAATAATTATACAATTTATTTTTATTATTTTTTTGTCCTAAGATTATGAGTAAATATTTTAATTATGACTAATATTAATATCATTGTTACGTAATTTATTTGTTGAATTAAAGATATAAACTTTACTCAAAGGGTATATTAGTATTTTTACAATAGTTCATTTTGATTTTTAGGTATAAATAAACATATGAATGGAATTTAAAGTGATTTTAATTTTGAATTATATAACCAAACAAACAAATTTATTTTGACTTTTATTTCTTATTATGAATCATGTCCACTTCAATTACGCATAGATAAACATATCATAAGATTGTCAAATTATATTGATAAAATTTATACTCAATCGTTTAGTAAACAATAAACAAGAAATTTGATTGTTTTTTATTCTACTTTCTACTGGAGAAGTAATTACTATAAAGAAAATAAATTATCCACATTCTTATTATTTTATTTTTCTTTTTATGCATGTTAGGTTTCCCGTTACATTCTATTGTTCCAACGTGCCTCTAAATTTAGTCCACGATAGTCGATTTATGCTTGGCTGCTTTTGAATAGTTTTTATATGCTTCACTATATTTTCCTTCTTCAGGTCGTCAAATTAGAAACTATTAAAGATGTTTACGAAATTCCTGTCTCATCTCTTCACATCACTCTTTTATTCAAAATTGATTATTATTATTATTATTAATTTATTCTAAATTGAAAAGAGGGTTTTTTGAACTTGATACCTCAGTTTGAAGGTAGGGGCATTTATGTAACCCTCAACTAGACTCTGTTTACAAACTACATTCATAATTTGTTATTATAGTTAAAATAGTTATGGCAAAGTCAAATTATGATATTCTAACGATTAATATAATCCCCACCACTCTAACTATTAGGGAGACACCACATGCGAAACTAACCCAACACATTTTAAGAGCCTAACTTGACCTAAAAAGTTAACCTATTAGGTCTTGAGTCATTCTATGTATATAAATCACTTCACATTCTCTTATCCACTTTCCATGTGGGACAACACGCACACGCACATGTACTTTTCTTCACTAAGGGAGCCAACTCAAGCATGGGAAAGAGAACCGAAACCATGCACCAAATGCTCCACCATCTGCACACCTGCAGGAACACCAACTCTCCATGGGAGGCAATGTGGGAACTGCAACCGAGTGTGATCGCTTGACCCATACGAACCATCGGCTCTGATACCACTTGTTGAGGAGACACCATCTGCGAAACTGGCCTAACACACTTCAGGAGCCCAACTTGACCCAAAAGTTTAACCTATTAGGTCTTAGGTCCTTCTATGTATATAAATTACTTCACATTCTCATCCACTTTCCATGTGAGACAACACACATGTACTTTTCTCAACACTAACATGGTAACTAAAGAGTAAACACATTGAAATCATAACAAGCCTAAAAGCTTGGAACAAATTTTTAGCAAAAAAAAAAAAAAATCAAAGACAATTGACTAGGACAATTTAACATTTTTAACTCTCTGTGCTCTTTTACACACTTAATAGCCGTTACTACTTCACAAACAATGATAAAAACATCAACTCTTTTTTATTTTTTTATTTTTTTGTTTTTACACCAACTACTCACATAAGATAATCACTTTCAAAATACATGTAGATTTAAAATTTTGTGACATCAATTGATTTTTTTTTAAAAAAAAAGTATTAATTCTGACATCAATTGATTTAAAAAAATAATTCTAATAACGAAAAATGTTTCACATCCCGATTGGGGGGTCAAATTTTTTATGTGGGACACGAGAAAGGGACATCAAGAGTATTAGAGAAGGCGACGTTGTAGGGTAACCTCTCCGACACAACTATTTGGCGCCATTGGCCCCACGTGTTGGTGTTGTCTCCCCATGCGCGTCTGATCACTCCTTGATAGCTCCTCTTTCTTCTCGTGTCAACCACACGTTAATGTTAACCCCCCCTTGTGCTTATATACATATATACATACACACACACATATATATATATATATGTGTTACACACACTCCCACACACATATATATAGGACCTTAAGCAACCATGTGTCTCATATCACAATCTTGTTTTCTTTTTCTTTTATAGAGAAAATCAGTGTGTTTTTAACCCAAGTAGAAATGTCCTTCTACGGAGAAGAACTTAAGCAATAGAGAAAAAGAAGTCCTTTTTTCGTTTTTTGGTTTTTAATAGGGTTTCTTTTTTCTTTTTCATTTTCATAACCTTATTTTGAGGTTAGCAATTAATTAAACCTTGTATTTTGAATTTTATCAAATCGATACCTTCATTTAAATTCATGCTCGATTGTTCCAATTTTCAATCGTATGTGAATTTTAAATATGAAATTGACCAAAATGTCCTTCACCTTTTTTTATATATATATATTTCTTAATGTTATCTAATTATTCTTATTCTATTTTTTTTTCTTTAAGGGTGTGTAGGTGATTTTTATTGTCAAAATTAATAATTGACTAAGAAAAAGGTTTGAGTTTAGTATAAAATCGAATATTTAGTACAAGCTAAAATGCAATATATGATTCTTTTGAGACCTTAAAATATAAGGTATAAAAAAATAAAAAAAATAAAAAAAAAACTTTTAATATTGGCCTTCAGGAACTATTAGGGTTCAAAGTTGTTATAGTAATTTTATTCTTACCAAAGGCATTAAACAATATGTCATGACGAGCCCTTTGTTTTCCCATTTTTATAATTTGTAAATGGCATATAGGAACAGACCAATTTACTCATACCATATGTATAAAGAAAACTGCTAAAGAATACTAGTTATATCAATAGGAAAACATGTGTGTGTGTCATTCGACACTACCCAACAAGAGTGCAAGACTAGTATGTTCATTTCTCTGATTCGAGTTTGTAATTTGAGTTGAGATGTGATTTTATGTGAGAACTTTTTACTGTAGTAAAAAAGTTAGATGTGACTGTTTCTGAGAAATTTTTACTGTAACAAAACTCAAATTCTAAACTCAAATCGGTGAAATGAACGGGGTTGTCTCATGTTGTATTATATCGAAGCATAGAACAAAGTGTACAAAATTACCATGTGGTATATATTGATGAACCAAACGAATTACTACATTATTTTTAAATATGAAAGACTAAGAACCCTCCACATTATTTTGCTACGCTTTCTCAACTAATTACGTAGTTTTGAAAATAACAATTCGCCTTCTGTAAATTGCATCAAAATAAATTCTCAATTTTATTTTTTTGGTACAAAAAGCTATTTTTAATCTTGAAAAATTGAACAATAAAATAAAGATGAAACGATATTTCATATAGAAAAAAAAAAAAAAAAAAAAAAAGAAGAAGAATTTGATTTGAAGTTTGAGCCTGTCCAAGATTTATTGTGATTTGTAAATAGAAAGGAGTCCTTAATTTCTCTAAATGGAGAGGGTGTGGTTTTAGAAGGGGCAAAAAATGGTGTGGACATTTAGTTTATAAATTCAAAATTATTTTTTATTTATGTGTGTTTTTTATGAGAGAAAATATTATAGTGAATCATAAACTATGATTCAAATCATAGTACGAATACACTAACTAAACACACTCAAAAACCGTGGAGGTTTTATTTGTCACATTAAACTTGAATAGTATACAATGTTATAGGTATAAGTTTAGTGGTAGTTTTCTAATTCCATCACAAAATGTGAAGTTCAGATCCCCAAGTTCCAAGTAAAAAAAAAAAAAAATCAATTTGAATAGTATAAAAGTTAAATTAAATATCTCGAAGACGATCATCCAAATACTTTGACTATGCAACTTTTTTACTTAAAATTTATTAAATAATAACTTGGTTATTCCTTTTTAGCTTAGTGACAGAGAATTCAAATTCAAAACTCAAAATTAGAGATAATAATGAATTTATCATTATACTAATTAGCCAATAATCACAATGAAATCAAGTTATAAAGTATGATCATGACAATAATATCATTAATTTCTAAGGGACACATTAGTACGAAACTAGCAATTTAAAAAAAAAAAAAAAAAGTAAATGAAAGGGTGGTGTGGCGTTGCCATGAAATGATGAAAATCCAAATATCGTACTGTATGTACTGTATATGTACCTCACGACAGCTACTGTATATTTCATTAATTTAGCTGAAAGATTAGACAACTAATACTGTTTACAATATGGTAGTGGTAAGCTGTAAGTCATGCACCGTCCTTTGGAGCAAAACAGACAAAAGAATTAAATAACATAGGCCCTCCTTTCATTTTAATTTCATTTATTTGACGGATTTAAATTTTTAATTATAAATTTTATAATAAAAAATTTTAAAAAAATATCATATTTAATTTTTTTATTATAATAAAAAATTCTCAAAATATCATATTTCAATTTTAATTAAAAACTTAAATTTACAAAATAAACGAGACCTTTATCTATTTATATTTAGAATTTGAGTTTTGTTATAATAAAAAATTCTTAAAAAAGTCATTTAATTTTTTTACTACAATAAAAAACTTTCATATAAAATTACATCTCAACTCAAATTAAAAATTAGAATCAACAAACTAATAAGACCATAATTTATCAAAAAAATATTATATATATATATATTTATATATAGGATGACAGCTGAGAGAGGTGATCATATTGTTTTTATATCACGGTAGGTTAAGCTTTAGTTGGCAGGAAAAAAAAAAAAAAAACTCTTCATTGGGATCTGAGTTCATTAATATGTATTTTATTTATTTGTTTTTGCTGGATCATGCATGTATATATTTTTCATTTGTTAATGGGGTTTAGATTAGGGCTCATTCAAGAAGTTTAAAGAATTCTATTAGCTTCCCATGTGAGATTTGATCATTTTGATTTTCAAGTATCTAACCTAGGACTTAAGTATCACATAAAACAAAATAAAAAGACTTCTAGTTAATGAATTTAAAATTACGATTTAAAATTATTCTCAATTTACGTATATATTTTGTGAGAAAAAATAATGTAACGAGTCACAAACCATAATTTGAATCATAACACGAATTCTTATTCCAAACGCACCTGATCAATTGAGTAGCATATATACATGTTAAGTAGACACATAGATAGCATGCTAAATCAACTGTCGTTTTTCTATGCAACCAAAAAAAAAAATGAACTGTCATCTTAATTTAATGTGTAAAATAATGACAAGGTTGTGATGAGGACTGCACATAACATATAAATATCATGCAACTGGCTGTATGATATGGATATTCATGTGTGTGTGTGTGTGTATATATATATATATATATATATATATATATATATATATAAAAGCACCACTCTCACATCACTATAATTTGGTTTTGCATGGCAAAACAACTTTAATTATGAATGAAATATCCTCACGTCCGTGCCCGAGGTTTTAATGTGTGACAACTTTGTTATTATAATCTTGTTTAGGATTAATTTCTTTATATATAAAACTTAAAAGGCAAAAACTTGTCTTCTGAATTGCATTGGTTTTTATTATTTTATTTTATGTTATTGTTAGTCAGATTTATCCCATGCAGTAACATTAATTATATTTATTTTGTTTTAGATAGATTAACACTAGTTTTTATTATTTTATTTTATTATGTTGTCACATATTATTCTAGTAATTGCATTAATCACCGTAAGTCATTAATTATTATAAAGTGTAATGACTGTTGGTAATTATAATAATAATTTATGATAATTTTTTTTTTTTCTGAAACAAAGATGGTAATTTCAATAAACCGAAAAGTAAATTTCAACTGTAAATCTCGTAGATATTGAGATCGAAGTATTTTGACTAATAAATAAAAATAAGGAATTCATTGCATTTTTCTAACTAGTGAGCGCGCAAAGAAAAAAAAAAAAAAAAAAAAAAAAAAAAGGGATAAAATCAGGCTTCACCATAAGTAAATTTTGGGTTCTTTCAAAATTCGCTCAGCTTAATATAGGTTATTTTGTTATTAATTGTTGTTGTGACTCGATCACCTAAAATTTTTCACGTTTGGTTGGAGGATTTAAACTATGTGATTCGAACTATTTTTTATTTACGTGTATTTTTTATAAGAGAAAATATTGTAGCGAACCACGAATTATGATTCGAATCAGAAACGAATCCTTCTACCAAACTTAATTGAAAGAAACCAATAAAAAAAAAAAAAAAAAAGCACAAAAAATTGCTAATTAAAACAAAATATGAAACCACAACTACTACTATGTCGATAACTAAGTGGATGAAACTCATAGCCACTGTTAAACTTGTTCTAAACGGACACATATCTTTATTTAAAATGTAAAGAATAAGACTACAAATAGAAGAAAAGGAACAGAAAAATTCCTACCAGATCTCTCTGATGGGAAGAACGCAGGAATTTAAGATGAAGAGAATGGAAAGAGAATAAAATAAAATAGAGAGAGAGAGAGAGAGAGAGAGAGAGAGAGAGAGAGAGAGAGAGAGAGAGAGAACCATACCCTCTTAAAATTTTCACTTTTTTTTTTTTCACTTTTTTTTTCTGTTGCGATTAGTTGGTGGATTTGTGCTATAATTTAAATCATGATTCGTAGTTCACTACAGTATTTTTACTCATAAAAAACACACATAAATTAAAAATGATTTTGAATCATGATTCTGAAATATACAAAAAACTAGATTTTAGTTCATCTTCATGTCACAGAAGAGGAAGCCTCTTATATAATTCACTGTTCATTTTTCTCATAAAAAAAGAGAAAGAAAACATTGAAACCCCAGTATATATATATACTGACACCAAATGAGAATGCCAATTATGCATTTATGGGTTACAATAATGGGATCAAAGACTTGATTACAGATGGTCCAGCCACAGATGTGAATGTCGAAATAATTTCTCCAAAGAATATATAGAGATGGGTTCTCTCTAAAATGGTCCAATTTTTTCACGTAGTTATGAATGATTTCGGGAGATAATAATAATAATGATAATAATCTGCAATATTTTTCTTTTGGCATTTCCCAATAGCCAGTTTCATTTCTTTCAATATGAAAATTTTTTCCTTTTTTTTTTTTTTTTTTTTTTTTTTTTTTTTTTTTGTCTCTACGTTGGGTTGGTGGGGCAGTTTTACAATCAAAACAATAAATTACGTACGTTAATAAAAATTTAAAAAATATATATATAAAAGAAAGGGAAGAACACAAAGATTTAACGTGATTCAGTCTATAACCTGGTACTATTAATAGGTTTCATATATAACAATAAATTACAATCAAAACAAAATCACATAATCGAGAATTTAACCGAAACTAAAAAAAAAAATCTTTTAAAGTTAAAGTCTCGTTTAGTTTAGATTTGAATTTTTCAATTCAAGTTTATGTATGATTTATGTGAGAATTTTTTACTGTAACAAAAAAAATTATATGTGACTTTTTATGAGAGCTTTTAACTGTAATAAAATAAAATTAAAAACTCAAATTGGTGAAATGAACGATGCCTTTTAAAAGATTATTTCACTAATATAAAATTTGAGGCAAATAAATTCAAAAATACTTACAAACGTAACTGTATATAAAAAATTTAGTCAAAAAAACCCAAACAGTATTTAACAAGCCGGTGATGACATAATTACAATCTCACAGCATATTGAATCTTGATATTGGATTATAAGATCAGAGAACATTTGTGAAAACATCACGAAAGCAATATATTTATGCTGAAAATAGTAACAACGTTCTGTACAGAGTTATTTTTCACTATATATATATATATATATATATATATATATATCACGACCACCGTATACGTACAAAAAACTTTCGTGGTCATGTGAGGGTACCGAAAATTGGTAGTCTTAGCAACTGAAAAGTTTACATGGGTACATTTATCTTTTACAATACAAACAAAACTTTGTAACTTAAATTGTTATGGGATGACGTGTGAAAGTTTCAAACTTCCAATAAAAAAACTTGCTCCAATAAAAAAATAAAAAATAATAAAAAAAAAACTAAACCAAATCTTTTTTTTTTTAAATCCACTATATTATTATTAATTACAATCTCACAGCATAGATTTGTGAAAACATCAATAAAAGCAATAGATTTATGCTAAAAATAGTAACAACGTTCAGTACAGAGTTACTTTTCACTATATATATATATATATATATATATATATATATATATATATCACGACCACCGTATACGTACAAAAAAACTTTCGCGGTCATGAGACTACCGAAAATTGGTAGTCTTAACAACTGAAAAGTTTACATGCGTACATTTATCTTTTACAATACAAACAAAACTTTGTAACTTAAATTCTTCCAATAAAAAAATCTTTTTTTTTTTATAAAAAAAGCCACTATATTATTATTAATTGTCCGTGTTTTTTCTTTCAATTTTATTATACATTCTATCAATAAAAAGTAAATAAAAAGTAAATAAAATGGAATAATTTAAATTTAAAGAAGGAAATAAAAACAAAAATGACACCAAATGTTTTCTTTTCATACATAACAACAAATTCCAACCATGCGTTCATTTTATTAAGTTTAAATTATTGTTTAAATTTTTTATTGCAGTATTTTTACTCATAAAATTTAAACTTTTGTTTTGTTTATATTTTTCTGTAAAAACTTATGAATCAAACGGGTCATTCCTCGAACTATTTAAACCTATGAACCGTAAAATATTATCAGTCTCGAATTTCTTCTACATATTGATTTTTTTTTTCTTTTTTTAGCAAGTAGAATAGATCAATGTGTTATCACACCCCTTCAATGCTACTTTCTTTTTCGAATTTTGTGGTGTTTTTTTTTCTTTCCGAAATCTACTGGGATCATAGATGAGACGTAAGAACCAGTCCACACTTTCATCCTCAAACCCTAGATCTTGTGTATGAACCACATTATTTCAACAATCGTACCTTGTGTTGCACACGAGACCCTGTTGAATTGGACTATCAAATTTTTTTCATTGAAGTAAAACTCAAAAGAAGAAGAAAGCACATATTATGGTGTTCTAGAACAAGATTGATTGGTATGAGACACCCTTTGGCATAATTTTGTAGAGAAGAACGCAAACAAATTATCTTGAGAAAAAAAAAAAAGGAAAGAAAAAAGAATGCAAACAAATTAAGCAGCTGAAGAAATGGCCAAAAAAAAAAAAACAAAAATCCACTTAGTCACTATCACTGAGGTCACAAAGCTTCCCTTTCAGGATTTTATCTGAATCCGATGCTCTTTAACTCTTTTCTCATAAAAGAACTAGGAACAATCAAATTGAGCAGAGCATGAGAACTGAAAAGCTGTTTATATACACATTTCATAACAAAGTTACCCAAAAAAAAAAAAAAACAACCTTCTATGTATAAATAACAAGTTTTACATACATTAAATGGTAGAGATACACAAGGATGAGCAAATTCTAACCCATTTGAAACTGGTCAAGAAGAGGGAAAAATCATTTTTTTTTGGTGTGGAGCTGACAATAATCTTCTCCCACCTTCTTCTTTCTTCTTTCTTCTTTCTTCCAAAGAATCTATTGGAAAATTTTGGTGCAAACTTTTCCCTTTTTTTTTTCCTCTCGTTCTCACTGCTTGCAATTTAGTTCTGGGGCTTCTTTTATGCTCATATCTATCATCTCAACCGAACCGAAACCTCCATCCTCCGTGGCAATGGTGGATTGTGAATCAATCCCAGACCCCGCTTGGATTTCCTTAAACATTGCCATGACCTGAATCATCGTCGGGCGCCGCCACGGCCGATCATCCAAGCACGCGCAGGCCACTTTCAAGTGCTGCAAGAGCTCGATCTCAAGGCTCGGATCCTCCTTCATGAGCTCAGGATCAAAAACGTCGCTTATCTTCAATTTAGCATGCTGTTTGACCCAACCAACAAGATTGTTGTCCCCAAAATCACTCGAATTCGTCGGCTGCCTCCCCGTGAGCAGCTCGAGCAAAACGACGCCATAGCTATAGACGTCGCCTTTCGTTGAGCACCTGAAGCTCTGGTAGTACTCCGGCGGGACATAACCAGGAGTGCCCGCGAGAGTGCTGACACTCAAATGCGTGTCCATTGCGCTCATCAGCCTTGCCATCCCAAAATCGGAGACTCTGGCTTCCAAATTCTCATCCAGAAGAACGTTGCTAGATTTCATATCGCGGTGAATGATGTGCGGGATACAATTGTGGTGCAGGAATGCCAATCCCCTTGCAGCCCCAATGGCAATTTTCCTCCTTGCTGACCAGTTTAACTTAATCGCAGCCTTCTTTGGGTCGTGCAAAACATCATCTAAACTTCCGTACTTCATATACTCGTACACTAAAAGCCTTTCTTCTCCTACTTTACAATAGCCAAGTAAAGGAACAAGGTTCCGGTGCTTGATCTTCCCAATAGTTTCCATTTCAGCGGTGAATTCTCTATCACCCTGCCCACTAATGTGTATCAATTTCTTGATTGCCACAGTGCTTCCATCTTTCAACTGCGCTTTGTACACATCTCCGAAACCGCCTTTCCCTATCAAACTGTCATTGTGGAAGCCATTGGTGGCCTCAAGAAGATCGGCAAAAGTAAGCTTGCGAAGCGGCTTGTCAAACGTGGCGAGATTGATGCTCAGGGCTTCCCGGGCACCGGTCAAATTCCAAGTCACATTGGCAGTGCCCGAGTGCGAACGGCTGTCGATGTAGACATCGAGACTCGACTCCTTCTTCCTTCTCTTCTTGGTTTCGATGGCAACTATGATGAATCCGAAGATGCAAAACAGCGAGAACAACAACCCCATTGCCACACTTCCGAACAGAGACGCTTGCCGGTGAGACTTTTGATGGTGTGAATTCGAATTTTTACCGGACTCCGCCCCACATTGTGGAAGAGGGTAGCCACAAAGTCCTGAATTGTTGAGAAATCTGTACGGAGGGAAGCTCTCGAACTGCGCCGACTCTGGGATCATCCCGGAAAGAAAGTTGTTGGACAGATCAATCTCCATCAACATAGAGAGCCGAGTCAACGACTGAGGGATCGTCCCGTCAAGCCGGTTGCTCGACAGATCAAGGATGTTGAGAGTCGTCGACGCGCCGAGCTCCTCCGGGATCGTGCCGGAGAGATTGTTGTGGCCCAAATTCAATATCAACAAATACCGCATTTTCCCAATATCCTTGGGGATGTTACCAGACAACAAATTATGCGAAAGGTCAAAGAAAATCATGGACCCATCATGGTTAAATGTCGGCTGGATATTACCTCTATACACTCTGGTGAAATTGCAGGGGTTCCTCGTCGAAATCCTGTTCAACTGCTCGGTCCTAATCCCGGCGAACTCGAGCAAATTCCCCGCCCCGTGGCATTCCTTGCTCCCATCATTCTTGATGTAGACGTAGACATACGTTTTCGACGCAATGAAGTTCACCGCGATGTTGCCGGACTGCTTGAACAGCGCCGGCGGAATAGATCCGTTCAAAAAATTTGTGTTGAGATCCAACCATATCAAGCTCTTACAGTCCCCGAGCTCCGGGGGAATGCTCCCATAGAGAGAATTGTTGCTGAGCTTGAGAATGGCAAGAGAAGGCAACTTTCCAAGCTCCTTCGGAATCTCGCCGCTCAATCTGTTGTTCGACAGCGAAATCCAATTCAAGCTCGTGCAGTTTCCAAGGCCGGGCGGAATTGAGCCTGTGAGATCGTTGAAATCGAGGATCAGATTCTCCAGGGACTTCATGTTGGAAATCTCCGGCGGGATTTCTCCGCGGAGATTGTTGAGCCAGATTATCAAGTCCCGGAGCTTAGTGAGCGAGCCGAAGCTCGAAGGGATAGTTCCGCTGAGGAAATTGAAGCTCAGGTCGAGAGAAACGAGATTAGAACAGTTGCTCAGAGAGGCCGGGATAGTTCCGATGAAGAGATTGTTCTGAAGGTAGAGCTCCATCAAGCTGTTTCCGAGGCCTTGGCAAAGCCCAAAGGGGATATAGCCGGAGAAATTGTTGGAGCTCAGATCTAAGGACTCCAAGCTCGGAAGGTCGGAGAGAGAATCCGGCAGCTTTCCGAAAAAACGGTTGTGAGAGAGGGCGAGAGACTTCAGCTTCTTGAGCTTCATCAAAGTCTCGATCGGCAATTCGCCGGAGAAGTTGTTCTTCGACAAATCCAGCGACTCCAGCGACGAGCAAGAGCTCAACGCGTCGGGGACGAATCCAGCGAGGCCGTTACTCGACAAGTCGAGCTTGACGAGGCTGGAACACGAATCGAAAAGGCTCAACGGAATCTCGCCGCTGAAGCTATTGACGGCGAGGGAGAGGAACTTGAGATTCTCCACCGGGAAGCTCGGAATCAGTCCGTCGAAGAGGTTGCTGGAGAGGTTGAGGAAGACAAGCTGGCCACAGCTGGATATTGCCCTAGCGACGTCGCCGGTGAGCCTGTTGCCGGAGAGGTCGAGGTGTTCGAGAGCCAAACAGTCTCCGAACGACGGAATACTCGTCGAGAAGTTGTTCGACGAAACGTCCAGAAACTCTAATCTCTTGCAAGCAGCGAAACTCATCTCTCCGGCGATCTTGTTCCCCTTCAGCGACAGATGACTTATCTCATTGCAATTGCTCCGCGATAAAATCCAAGGAACGACGTTGGAACCTGAAATCTTGTTGAACGAAAGATCTAGAACCTTCAAGCTCAACCTCAATCCGGCGGAGAAGTCCTTATCCTTGAGAGAGAAATCGAGAGAGTTCGACGACAGATTCAAAGACTTCAACGTCGAGCAAGCGGCAAAGCTTGAGAGGTCCGACACCGGACCGGAGAAGCTGTTCTGCGACAGATCTATGGACGCGAGAAAGGAGCCACACTTGGATCCCGGAGGGAGCGAAATGGAGCCGCTAAGGTTCGCCGATTTCAGAACCAGATTTTCCAGTCCGTCGATTACCATCAGTAAGCTCGACACGACGCTGAGATTGGTGCCGAGTGAGACTGAGCTAAGGTCTATGGAGGAAACCCTAGCTCCGTCGCATTTGACGCCGGAGAAGTAGCAAGGGTTCTGGTTTTCGAACCAGTTTTCGAGGACGCCCGGGTCGGGAAGAGCTGCTTTGAAGCTGAGAAGCTGGTTGCCAACGCCGGCAGCTCCGGCGAACAACGCCGGCAACCGGAGAGTTAACAATACGACTGCAACGGCGAGTAGAAGGTGGTGGTGGAGAGACGAGGGTTTCATTGTGTTTCTCCTTGTTTTTCCTTGGCAATATCAATTTTGAAGCAGCCTTAGAAATATCAATTCTGGATTGAAGAGAAGAGAAGAGCAAGGTAATGAAAAGAAGATTTGGTTTTAGATTTAAGGTTGGAGAGTTGCCATTGAAGAGGAGGAGAGAGAGAGAGCTCAGAAGCTGTTCTTTTTCTTTTCGCTTCTGGTTTTAGAGAGAGAAAGAATAGACAGGGGGAGGAGAGAGAAAGAGAGTCAAAAGTCTGAGTATGGATGGTGAGAAGGGTATTTATCGAATGGGGTTTTGCACACAGCTGTGCTCACATGCCATGTGAGTGTGTGTCACCCCCCCTCTCCTCTTTCTCTCTCTACTTTCTCTCTCCAAAAACTTCCTCTTCCTTTACTCACCTTTTTAATCCTCTTTTATTTCACAAACAAATGAACAATCATTTTAAAAAAAAAAAAAAGTCTCTCTCTCTCTCTCACTTTCTCTAACTTCCCTTCACTTTCTCTCTCCCCCTAAATTTTTTTCCCATTTGGCTTTGAATGAACTTTTGTTGCTCAAAATGATTTCTTTGTCTCTCTAAGGAAGAAGAAGAAGAAGAAGAAAGAAAGAAAGAAAAGAAGTTTAAGATTAGGGGAAATGGGATTTGGATTTGCTTCCTTAATCACCACCCTAATTATTATTTTTTCTTTTGCTTTATGGGAAAAAAATATGAACTCTTTTTTGTCTCTCGTAGTCATAATAAAATAAAGTTTTTTTTTTTTTCCTTTCTTTTACCCTTTTTTTTTTTTCCTGGAGTACGTGTGATGAAAGATAGATAGATCAATCACTTTCAATTAATGGGAGATTCCATACCCCCCCAATGTTATTAATTAATTTATTTAATAGGGGGGCCTCTATTTCACTCACGAGGATTCAATTCAAATCCCATTTTTCCTTTTAATGCATATCATTAAATAATTATGTGTGTTTTACCACTTGCACTTTTTATTTTTTATTTTTTTATTTTTATTTTTTTGGATTTGACATTCTTATTTAAATATTTATTCCTTGTCTGATGTACCTATTAAAATGCTAGGGACTCACTCAACGTTCATTTCTTTTCAATGGTTAGTCAATAATTAGACTACAATGAGGATTAAGTGATGTCTATTTCTTGACACTTTATCAAAAGTTAATTAATTTGGCGTCTGTTTCTTAATTTTAATTAAAATTACATTAAATTAAAAATTTTATATAAAAAAATTTTTAATTAAGATATAATGATTAAAAATAAAAAATTATCGTTAATTTATTTTTTTTAAATCTCTTAATTTATTTTTTGAAAGTTTTTATCGAACATATTATGCATTAATTTCTTGGTTAGTGTCACGTGATTTTTTTAACCCTTACGTTTTGTTGTATGTGTGCTTTTTTTTTTCTTTTAATAAACATCGTTAATAGAAGCCGCATACCAAAAGGGCTCGGTGATTTAATTAACGAGTCACAATATTTTTTGTCCTTTGAGTTCAAATAATGAAATTCACTATCTTTCAAACAAATATTTCTATTTTTTTTAGCTATAAATTCCATAAAAACTAACAAACGTCAATTATCTTCATATATTAGAGATATGATTATGGTAAAAACCCTTTACTCGTCATAATTTTCTTCTCTTATTGCTTCCTTTTGTCTAGCTTTTCCGTTGATTTGATTCTTGGCTCGACACCATTTAGTAACAAGACAAACATTTTTATAATATTGTAATATTATTGTGGTTTAGTGGTCCTAAAATTTAATATTTTGGATTGTATAATTTAGCATCTAGATTTTAGCAATAATCTTATGGAGTTAATTAGAATTCTAAAAGCAATTAAATAGCATAAAAATATAATATTTATAGTGGTTCGGCATTCTTCTCTAATCCAGTTGTGGAAATAATTTTTCTGGGATTTCTCCTTATGGATTTTAATTGTCCAATTTTACATGTGATTATCCCTTATGCATTCCCAAGGAGGAAGCCACCTTCTATCCCTGGATTTAGGGGTGGCATAGGTGCATTTTCATGATGACAACCTCAGGAAATTAAGCTAATCTCTCTTACCAACCACCTGATTTCCTGACTCCAATAGTAGCAATTGGCACTGTGCATTCTTCTCTGAGTTGACAAGACCGTTGACGGATTTGACTGGACATGCTGCCTCCCTCCATGATAAAAGTCGATGCATTGGACCGATGGATAAGAGAACCACAAGTTGGCCTCATGGTGCTCGTGCGATGTAGTAGACTCCATCATACATATCGGCTTTCTCGGATCAAGAATAAATAGTTGTCTCAAATAGAAATATTTTATTTTATTATTGATGGATTCACTCTCTATCCATTCCTACTCTTTCAATCTATCGGTTCCCTCAACGTTGTTATTTGTTTTAAAGTTATTCAATTCAAACATTTCAAATAAAAAAAATCATCCCAAAAAAAAAATCATCTAACGTAAAATAATAATGAAAAAATTTTATTTAGACGATAGAAAAGGTTTTAGCTATAGAAAAACTAAACCATGCACGACAAATAACACTAATCTAGATATAAGTCCTTAATCATTATTAATTTTCTTTTTATAAGGGATTATTATTTATTTTCTTGTTTCGTGCATTATTTAATTAGATTTTCCTCTGAAGTAGTAAATTAAAGTGAATTACAGGTGATCAAATTTAAACCTAAAACTTTATAATGGTTATGTTTCATGAAGATACATTGTGTTTGTCTAATTTTCCTAAAAAAAAAAGGAATTTCAAATGTTTCGTTTATTTTACCGATTTGAGTTTAGAATTTGAGTTTTGTTACAGTAAAAAGCTCTCAAAAACAGTTACATCTAACTTTTTTATTATAATAAAAAATTCTCACATAAAGTCACATTTAACTCAAATTAAAATATTAAATCAACGAACTAAACGGATCTAAAATATGATATGATCATAAATACCATGTTAATAATGAGTGTTTTAAAGTTGTTAATTTTTTTATTAGACTCAATATGATGTACTTATGCTTTATGATTTGTTTCGTCCTAACATAACGTGACTTTTGGAAAACACACGTATTGCAATTAAACATTCCCTACCACAAACTTTTGGGCTCTTTTAGCATATTGCACCATTAAAAAAAAAATGATAATATTGATAATCATTAGTACATGATTGATGTGAATTACGTGTGATGGTTTAAGGCAGAACATTTTACTTTGCACCCGTATGGTAATAATTGTCACCTATTCAAAGTTTTAAAAAAATTAAAAAAAAATCTTTCAGAAAAAAGTAAAACAAAAAAAGGTATCACTTTTGCTTGGCCATGTTTGACCAAAAAATTACTCGTGTTACCGGAAGTAGTTACAAAATTAGTTAAGACTACAATACATAAGGTTGAAGTTTATTAACTATTATGTTGTGAGTTTACAAACAGAAAAAAAAAAAAAAAAATATAGTCCGTTTATTTTATCGATTTAAGTTTAAATTTTAAATTTTATTATAATAAAATACTCTAAAAAACAGTTACATTTAATTTTTTTATTACAGTAAAAAATTCTTATATAAAGTCACATATCAACTTAAATTAAAAACTTAAATCAACGAACTAAATGGGCCTTATATATGTGTTATTAGTTCTTTTCTATGGCCAGAAAAATATTACTTTTCTATGGTTAAGCCGATTAGAGGTGGATAATATTTTTTTATTACATTTGAATAATAATTTAATTTTTTTCTTGTTTATAAGTTAGTGTTAAGTCTTGATAATTGTTTTTAGTTGTGGTTTTGGGACAACTTTTAGCACATACAAAACGAAAATATCATATTACTATTATATCTCTAGATTGTAAGATTACTTTTAATGAATTCCCTTGGAAAACATATCAGATTGTTTCTTACATTTTACCACATTTACATATTATAAAAATACAACTATAGGTAGTCAGAAATTTTAATGTTTTTTTATATATTTTTAATTACTTTTGGGATAAGTATCATTTGTGCCTTTTAAATTTTAAGATCATTATCAATTTGTTCACAATTTTTAAAACTCTCACTTTATATCTTAAATTGAATCAATCCTATTTAACCTTTTTGTGAGAGATTATGTTAAAAAATATTTAGAAAAATAAGGGATTTAGTGTGGTGATATGATACTTTTCTGTTTATTTTTAACATAAATTCTACCACCTCTTTTTTTAGCACGTTTTTAACAAAAATTATAGCAATGGTGTTACATGAGTAATTTAAAATTTAATAGATAAATCTAGAAATTTGGGTCATGACACGAAAGACGATTCAAAAGCTACACGAAGTTAGCAAATTTAGGCTTACTATAAATGAGTTTAAATCATAATCTAGTTGACAGAAATAACACGACTAATAAATGGATTGAGTTAGGGTTAACCTCCTAACATGAAATAACACAATTAACTATGTGTGTCATCTACAATCTAATGACATGTGATATAACATATTAAATACAAATAACATGAATTTTAATATTTGTTGGTGAAATTCATTTATTTTTTTAAAGGAAAAGATAAATTGATCAATAAACATGTTAAACATGTCATAATCGTGTTAAATAACTTATTATTATATTAATTATTTATTTAATATATTAATTTAAACGAGTTATATGAGTTGGTACGATAACATGATTAATAAGTGAATCATATTAAATGTATCGTATTTAGATTGATATTTTCTGACACAATTAATAAGTAGATTAACACAAATACAACCTACTAATACAAAGTGGCACATTTAAATCCATAACATATTTAACCACAAAAGAAGAATTAATTTCAACCAAAGAAAAACGGTGGTCATTGTAGCAAAAAAGGAGTCCTTCATGAACAACTAAGTACTTAACCGTTAAGTATTCAACCTTTAAAAGTGAGAGTTTTTAAAATTAAGGGATAAAATTGAAATGAATCTATATTTTTATTTTTTGAGCAAAATAATCCTTCATTGTTATTTTTATTTTCTAATTATGAAAAAAAAGTCTAATTAAATAAAAAATCTGTTTAATTCTTTAATTTAAATTTTTAATTTAAATTGAGATATAATTTTATATAAAAAAAAATTTATTATAATAAAAAATTAAATATAACTATTTTTAAATTTTTTTTACTATAATAAAATTTAAATTGATTTAATAAATGAAGCGTAACATTATTCATATTTGATCAGCAAAATAACTATTTATGATTGAAAATTTTTATATAATTTTTTAGGGAGAAAAATTATTTATGTAATCAGGAGGGGCATGATTTCACGTTCCCAAGCCCGCCCTTCCTCTGCCATTGGCGCTCGTGTACCCAGAAAGCCTGCCCCATTCACCGCATCATTATTTATTATCCCCATTTTTTCCCACTCTCACTTTAGCGCGTTTAGACAACGCGCATAGGCTTGTCTCATATTCATGGTCAACCAATTGGTTGAATTGTATTTAGACTTATACTAAATCGATAGTGTAATGTAAGTGAGGACATTTTTTTTATGCTAGTGGATTTTGAAACTTTTCATAATAAAAAAAAAAAGATGAGAAACAAAATGATATCAATTATATTTTTTTTAGTAAAAGAAAAAAAACTATAAATGAAAGGAAAATACTTTAGTTAAAAATATGAATTTTGTGTTAGGATATGCATAAAAAAAAAACTCCTTGGTAATAAATAGAATTTAAACTTGAGATCATATTCAAATCATTTTTTGAAATTTAGGAAAATTTTAATAAAATATAGTTTAAAATTGTGAGTTTTTAATTTAGTTGAGATGTGATTTTATTGAATTTTTAATTAGAAAAAGACATAATTTGTTTGTGTGAGAGCTTTTTTTCTAAACTCTATAGTAAAAAATTAGATATGAGTTTTTTTTAATAAAATTTATGTGAGAGCTTTTTACTATAGTAAAAAAATTAGATATGACTTTTCTAAAATTTTTTTACTATAGTAAAACTCGAATTGGTAAAATGAACGATACCTGTTTATGATTGTGTGGGTTAATCATATTGAAATTTAGGAAAAATTTAAGACATGTTTAGTTCATTAATTCGAGTTTTTAATTTGAGTTAAAATGTGACTTTATGTGAGAATTTTTACTGTAATAAAAAAAATTAAATGTGATTATTTTTTAAAATTTTTATTATAATAACACTTAAACTGGTGGAATGAACAAGATTTTAATAAAATATAGATCAAAATTGTTTATGATCGCGTGTACCCACGCGCTTGAAAAACAGTTGACGCCAATTTTCGTTTCGTAAAATGTCCATCGTACTAATGGGCGAAGTTCGAGTACTGTTCGTATGGGTCGTCACTAAATCTTGTCCATTCGTTGACATCGACGGCCAAGATCGCACCGTACGTACCGGGGAAACAACGATGTTTATATTACAAACGCGGTCAGTAAATCTAGTGTACTTTTACGATTTTACAGAAATATCCAGTCCTTGACAGTTGTCTACTTGTCTTCTGTTTTACCCATGTCAGTAAAAAGCCTGCGGGGGCATTACGGTAATATCGCATTCAGGAGATTTTTTGAGTGACGCAAAACGACTCCAACGAACGTGCGGCTAAACTGGAAAGAACAAGCTTTCAAGGGGTACTCTTGTCATTTCGTGTCATGATGAGAGTCTTTTGGATTTGGTTTCGGAATTTGAAAGATGAGCTGTCAAGTGTGTCGTCAGCTTTTAACAGGTTTTTTTTTGTTGGTATTATCGTTTTTAGTTAAGGATTAAAAAGGACTTTGCTTGGGCTGGGCTTGCTTAAGAGCTACCTAAATTAGGCCCAATATTTTTCTTTAATGTTTACCCTTCTCTTTTTTGAAAAAATTACTGCACTTTTAAGGTTTAGATTTTTACCGCTCATTTTTTTATTAGAATAGTTTCATTTTTATATTACGTGTGATATTAAAATATGAGTTTAGATTCTATTTATTTCACTAATTTAAGTTTTATTATAGTAAAAAGTTTTAAAAAATAGTCACATTTAACTTTTTTATTATATAAAAAGCTCTCACATAAAGTCACATCTCAACTCGAATTAAAAACTCAAATTAGTGAACTAAACGAGCCCTTAGTATCTTTTATGTTTAATAATTTCATGTCAATATCTTTTATTTTTAAAAACTTTTTAAAAAATATTAAACCTGCAATCAAGATTTTTACTTTGTGTTTGGGGCATAATGAAGTTTAGATGTTTAGGTACAGGTGTAAGATTTTTGAAAAAGCTTTTTTATATTTAATAATGAGGGTAATTTTGTCTTTTCATGTCTCAAAAAACTGTCCTCAGGTACTAAAAGAATATTTTTTAAAAGGTCGAGATATCGACATTAAATTATTAAAAGCAGAGGGTACCAAACTCATATTTTAATATAACACAAGATACCAAAATAAATTTTTTTATTTTTTATTAATACCTTTATGCTAGTATAATTATTTAACTAAAAATATTATTAATTAAGAGTAAGAAATATAAATCTTAAACCATGTACCTTTAAAGGGTATTTATCCCCTTTCCTCATTTACTTTTTAGAGGTAAATATATGAATATTTTACAATGGATGAGAAAAGAAAGGTCGACAAGCTGTTATGTTTACATATAAGTCTGTAAAATAATTCGTAATGACATTTTTATTCTTAGTTAACTACCTTTTAAAATCAATTATATAAATGCACAATCACCTAGATAAAAAGGGTATATTTGAAATTATTATATAAGTAACCATAAAATGGACAAGTTAATAATATTGTTGAATTAAAAACATATCCTAAACATGGAGGGTAAAAATGATAATGTTGTGTAAATAGTTTTTATCATTGTGGCACCTATGGTTACTATTATTTAAAAAATAAAAAATTATCCAATCAATTGAAGTATTTATTTCAACATTTAGGTTTTTATTTAGTTTTTTTTTAGTTAAATCGTGTTTAAAATAACATTTAATATATGGATAGGGAAAGATAAACATAGTACTTTTAAAAATTTAATTGTTTCAAGGTATTTTGTGACTGATTTTACAAACATATAAGATGTTTTAGATATTTAAATAATAAAGAAGATCAAAATAATATTTAGACGAAATAAAAGGGCGTATTAGGTATTATCCCAATAAAATAAAACCTTTATAACTACAGAACGATTTTGAATGAAATATTGTCCTGGTTATGTGATTGAATCAGTTAATTATAAACAATTTTTTTTATATTTTTTTTTTTTATTTAAAAAATCCACGTAATTCACTATTATTATTTTTTAAGTTAAATTATTGTTGTCAACTTTATTTATTCCATTTTTTTTTTTTCTTTTAATTATTTGAATAATAAAGAGTTGGACAGACTCATGTGGTTTTCAATGGGACTCAAATCATGATTACAATCAAAACCCTTAGTTATCCATTAAAAGCTTTAACTTATTTTAAATATTTGTTGAATTGATAAAGGAGATGTTTGATTCATGAATTAAAATTATTTTTAATTTTATATGTATTTTTTTATAAAAAAATATTATAATAAATTATGAATCATGATTTAAATTATGGTATAAATTTTCTTATTAAACGTCTCATAAGCTTATTTATTTGGCTTTCTTTTTTGCTTATTCATCAAGAACACAACAAAGAAAAATTAGAATGATTGAAACAAAAAGAAGAAAATTAAAAAAAAAAAAAAAAGAATATAGTATTTCCAGAAAGTAGACTGTAAATAAGTTGTCAACAGGCTGAAAAAAGTAATAATTCTTTTATTCACCTGAAATAATGCAATTTACAGCCCAAAATTGCTATGTATAACATAATACTATTTACATATTGTATAACATATATGGAAAATATTTGAGTTAGAAAAAAAAAAAAAAAAAAAAAGTGACAAAAACTTTCCACTGTCCATTCCATTTTGACTGACATGACCTTTTTGCCCAAATATGATATTCATACGACATGTCGTTTAAATAGAAAGGGGCTATTTTGTTTTTCTGCATTTTTACTGAATGCCAAGTGCAAGTGAGGACTCGGAAAAGAGAAAATGGTTTTTTTTTTTTTGTTAGGACGAGGCTGATATGACTGTCAGTCTGTCACCATCTCTCTATCTTTTTCTCTCTCTAGGTAATATGAGGGCCCACTTTGTGTCGTTTTCCTAAAATGGGAGGGGGGGAAGGGGGAACGAGGGACCCACCTAAGTTGGACCCACCTAAGTTGGATGAGCTTCTTCTTCTTCTTCTTCTTTTCAAACTTTCTTTTTCTTTCTCATCCAATTTGAATGGGCACTGAAAAAATGATGGGTTTTTTTTTTTGATATGATAAAGATGGACGGTGTTGATGTGGAATTGGGAAGGAGAGAGTGAGACCCACAAGTTGTTATCAACACGTGGTACTGTCCATACGGATGACGTGGACCAATGGAACACGTTTTGTCGTTGAAACAGATGGGGTTTGACCTTCGGTCACCGACAGGTCGTCCAGGCTGTCACGGTTACTCTAGCCTCCTTTCATATGTTAACTTCACAACACTATTTTTTCTTCCACAGCCCAATTTTCACTATTTTCTGCCCAACTATTACTATTTATCGGGGCAGATTTTATTTTTTTATTTTTTATTTTTTGGTTGAAAACTATTAACAAACAGAAAAGATGTTGAAAGTTGGGAAAGTTTGGGAGAGATTTTATTAAAAGAAGAGGGGAAGATCAAGGAAGAAAAAAAAAAAGAAGAAAGAACACCACACGTGCACAAACTGTGAAGCAATTAGAGAGAGTCTTTGTGAGGGGCCCACTTGAATGGAAGTGGGGTCCATTCGTTTATAAATGTTTTTCCCCTCCTTATAATTAATGCAAAATATTGAAAGTTTTGGGAGGGATTTGCACTTGAACAGGATAAGAGAGAAGAAATGAATCATAATTTTTTTATTTTTATTTTTTAAAAAAACATTATTCAAAGGTGTAATTAAGCTAAAGAAGTTTACGTGACGTTTGGAAATGAGAATTGGGTCATTATTTGAATTATAGTTTGTGATTTATTACGGTATTTTTTTTTATAAAAAATACACGTAAAATGAGAATAATTTTGAATTATGATTTTAAATCATAATTTTTGATTTTTTTTTTTAAAAAAAAACATTATTCAAAGGTGTAATTAAGTGGGTGCTAAACTAAAGAAGTTTACTTGACGTTTAGAAGAGGGAGTCGGGTCATTATTTGAATCATGATTCGTAACTCGTTATAATATTTTTTCTTATAAAAAATACACGTAAAATGAGAATAATTCTGAATTATAATTTTAAATTCATGAACTAAACGTCTTTTAAAATTTGAGGGTTGTGTTTGGTTGGAGGAGGAGAAGGAAAAAAAAAATGTTGGATAGTTGTGGGTCTCACTCTCTCTTTGGTCTTTCTTTATATCAAATGCAAAGTACAAACGGGATATGAGAATGAAAATCAATGCCACGAGGGGAGAGATCACTTATGGGAGGAAAAGACCCTACCAAAATTATTTTGGAGAGAGAGAGAGAGAGAGAGAGAGAGTTTGGGCCAAGAGTTAAGCTAAGTAAGATATCAACTATGATAAACCAACTGGGCCAGCTAGCCCAAAGAGAGATTACAACTAGATGCTCTTCTTAATTTGTTTTCTCATGAGAGTTTGACCTGTCTCATTTGTATTTTCCTCAAGGGGAGGAAATCATGTCAATGGGGTCTTCTTCTAGGTTCACCAATTATGATTTCTTGGACAGTTAGAATTATGAACAAACTTGTGAAACTCATCACTCTTTAATTCCCTTTTTTTTTTTTAATTTTCTTTTCTTTCAAAGTGTGGAAATCATTATTCAAGTTGGCAGCAATGAGGAAAGTTTTGTATGTCCCTTTCCTGAAGAAATCCCGGGGTGCATTTTGGTGACAAGCTGAATTTGGCACTAAAGATATTAGCTCTTAGCAAAGTGACAAAAAGTAAAAGGGGAAAAACAAATCCAATTGTTGTCATAACGGTTTCGATCGAATAAAGAATTTAAAAGTTAGAGAAGTCCCGTTTGATTCGTTGATTTGAATTGTATTGATTTAAATTAAAAATTTATATTCTGTGTTTAAATAGCCATTTGAATTTGCATTTAGATGTACAATTAAAGTGTAAGTATGAATGATAAATGAAATTAAAATTTGTGTTCACAGATTTAAACTTGATGAGAATCCAGTTTGAATTAGTGAATTAAACGAGACCTAGTGAAACCATACGGAGGAATCCCAAGCAATTTGGTGACAAAAAGGGAAAGCAAATAATAAAAAATAAAACTGTTGGTGTGGGTCTAGATACGATTTTCTTATCTTTTTAGTTGTCCAAATTGCTATGAACTCTTGCGGCAAAAGATTTTAGTAGAGATCTTAGCTGAATTAATTTCTTCTCTGTTTTTCCTTTTCTTCACTATTCCTTGTCACGCCCAAACAAAACAACAAATCACATTTCAAGTCCGTCATTAGCGGTTTTTTTTATTATTAAAAAAACCCTTCTTTAGCCTATATTTGATGGTTATTTAGAAAGTATTGCTTAATTTTCAATCGGTGTAAAAAGAATTTTTTTATAAGACTAGAAAAATGAATTATTCGTAATTTTTTATTTTTTAACCATTATATATGTATTAAAAGTTGTATACTTTACATACTTTTTTAATATGATATAATTTTAATTAAATCTAACGGTAAAAAATTAAATCCTACAGTCCAGCATACCGAATCTTGCAAAATAAACCATCAAATTGTATTGATTCTATTGAATACACAAATGTATATTTCACTTGGTCAACTTCTTCCACTTCGGAAATTACCAGAAAAAAAAAAAAAAGAAATGATTAAAAACAAAAAAAAAAAACAAAAAGAAAAAATTAAAAATCTAAAAGCTAAACAAAAAAGAGGATGTTCTTCTAATTTTTGGAGTGTTTAGTTTCTTTTTCTTTTCAAGAGTATTTCAGAAAGTTTGTTAGTCAAAATGTCTGTTGACCAAGAGAAAGGTAGGAAATCTTATAGAATACTTTTATAATAATTCAAAATCAATAGTATACTTCTTGAATAATCCTAAAATACAGGGTTTGGAAAGTAACAAAGTCCAATTCATCATCCATATATATATATATATATATATATATATATATATATATATAAGACATTAGCAATTCCTGTGACAAACCATACAAAAATGATAAAATTTGATTGTGTTGGGGATTAATTTGTGCAAAGTCGAAGACGTTTGGTTCATGAATTAGAACCATGTGATTAGAATTATTTTTTATTTATGTGTATTTTTTGTGAGAAAAAAATACTGTAGCGAACCACGAATCATAATTCAAATCAGAAAACAAATCTAAGTACCAAACATCCCATAATAATTATAAATAAAAACAGAAACCATTTTACAATCCAACACATAGAGAAATAAACACAACATTTCTGGCCTAAAACCATGGGAAAGAAGGGATAGAATATGGGGACATTTTTCGATCTTAAGTTGGTGATGTTTGTAAGCATTCGATAATATAACACAAATTAAGGAGCAAAATATGCAAGTCTTTTGAAGTCAATAATAATAATAATAATAATAATAATAATAATAATAATTTTTGGGGAGGTTCTCAGTCTCACCACCGAAATATTAGGCAAGGATGATTTAGAAAGGTCAAGACCAACTCACAGTGGTACAAGGCGCGGGTCCTATAGCAGCTGTATTTGTACCAAACTTTTGGCATTTTCAGAATTCTCTTTCAGAAGTTCACAATACTGTTCCCTCTCTCACACAAAATAGTAAAACATATGAAGATAATGATGATAATAATTGCAGGATAAGGTACGATTAAAATAGCTTACTAGTAGTAGGATATAGTTGTGAACTGCTGATGACAGATAATCATTAGAATAAGAAAAATATTGCAACTTAAGGAACGTTAACATCTACAGTTTTAGATTATGCAATTGGTTTTTTTTTTTTTTTTTTTTTTTTTTTTTTTTTTTTTTTAACCCTACCATAAAACTCCAAAATAATAACAACAGTGTGTATATTCCTTCGCCAATATACCGATAAATCTCATTTTTATTATAGCAATTCTATGTCGTGTGCTACAGATTTTTAACATGGACGCTCACACATTAAAGCGTTTAAAATCTTAATCCAATGGTTAGTAGTACCTGTCGGTAATTAAAAAGAATTGGTTGTTCCCAATATATGCGTGTGTGTGTGTTTATATATTTATTGTTGTTATTCACTTTCATCGTGTACCAAAACAGTCAATTCTGTACCAAAGCTACACCGCTGAGCACTAGCAAAAGCAATAACTTGATTAACCTTTCTTTTTTTCTTTCTAGACAAGGAAAAATAGCTCATCAGTCTGTCTTGACAGATCTTCCATATCGAGTGTCTGGACAAAATATCACGATAATGTGTTAATGGTGATTATTTACAGTTTGTACACTATTTTCGTGTCATTTGATGTTGTTATAATGGAGTGTATGAACATGTTTATAAACTTTGACCGAAAAGAAGAGGAGAGTAAATCAAATAATGCCCACTGCAGAATCAGATAAGTAATGCTAGACAGACACCAAGTACCATAAATGCAATATTAACGAAAACTTGCTGTTTGCATGAGTGCAGTATTCCCCATGTCAATATAATATATTATGTTGTATTGAAGATACACATAGTGTTTGTGTTAAATAGGCAGATCTAACAAGGTTGGGACCACAAAGTGAGCCTGCTATTAAGCTCCTGTGCAGCTTCAATTATTCAGGTTTCTCCTATGGTAAGGTAAGCCTCCACCTAACACATTCAATGTGCTCTTCCATGTTTTGATGATAGACAGTACTAGCTAAAGATAATGCCTTAAAACAAAAATTTAATAATTATATAGAGCACTCTACGGTACTGCAGTTTCGTGTTTTTAATCGTTAAATTTAACTAAAATCACATCAAAACGAAAAGGTGTACAAACATATAACCCTACCAATATGATATATTTTTTTTCTTACCCTACCGGTAAAAATTTCATAACTATATATTTCACTGCATGTCTCACACGTAGACAACATTTATTGGTTAAGGAAAAGCCCAACTACGATCAAGGACCACAACAGATTTTGGTTCTATCAAATTTTTCTTTACCACTTGAAAAGCAAAGCGTGCAATGTGGATCATGGTCCATGTTGAAGAAAATGGGGAGAAAAGCAAAGGAAGCTGAAGCACTTTATAACCATCATATGTCCATTAAGTATTTTCTAGGAAAATAAAATGGTTTGGAACTGATCAGAAAAAATAAATTACTATGAAAAATAATGTAGAACAACGTACATTCTTGGGAAACTTGCACCAGTTCAACAGAAAAAACTATTTCCCTTTCACAAGTTTGAGTCCATAAAAATGAATCATGGTAAAAAGAATTTGTAATAAATTAAATGGATTCGCCATATATGACAGTAAAGAAACTGCTTGAATCCGCTGATCTAAATTGCTCAATATCTCTTTTCTTGTTTCTTTTCTTATTGGCTTCCAGACCTTTTAGCCGAGTTCTATACCTTCTCATCAGGATCAGAAGATTCTGATAATCCATCGTGTTTTTGGGATTTGGTACTGGGAAGTGAATAGCTACGCCGCTCTTTACCTCCCGGCTTGGATGAGGCATTGCCATACCAGACCATGCCCGCTATTGCAATGATCATGCCAAACACTACATGTAGATTGAGACCCTCTTTACCAAAGAACATGAATCCTAAGATCAGGACTAGAATTGTCTTCATATGGCCGAGGACTTGGAAAGATACGGCTGTAAATCTGCCGATACAGATAAATTGGCTAAGGTTGGTTCCAACGGCAATGCTGCAGGACAGGATAATGAATAACTGCAGACGACAAAGAGTGGCGACTGAATTATAAACTGCAAGAGAAATGTTTATGCATACAAGAATCTTAACATGAAATGTCCAAGTCATTACTAGTAGGATTATCCTCCTTGGAGTTCTCCATGATTTTACGTGTATTTAGCTTTACACAAGTACTAAGAAAACAAAAAAGTTATTCCACATCGCTTCTTTATGAGTGCAAACGCATTAACCAATCCAACAGTTTCCTTAACCCATATGAATTTTGATTTACAGGAAGTTTTCATTGGCCCATAATTTGTACATGTGGCAAAAATGCGAACGTCAATAACTCATAAGGCAGCAAAATAGGATGCTCAACAAGCATAAAAAGGAAGTGAATATGTAACGTTAGTGGACATCGGCAAATGTCAAGGTGTAGAGCCATGTCCTGATACGGTTACATCACATGTGCATGAGGCTCTAGAAAAACTTGCCACGAAACTTTCAAAACCATTGAATGATCACCACTTATCTTATTGTGAACAGAATAAAAGAAACAAGCAAAATTCACGTCTCATACGGAGCAAAGAGCTAAACTAATGTGTGAAACCTAACAATACACCAACTACTACTTATTACGAGATTGGCCTTTTCAGGACTTGTAAATGTTAGACCCCAAGAGTGGAGGAAAAAAATTTTGACCTCCTCCGGAGAATGTTAGGCATGTGTTGCACGCTTTCTAGGAGGTTGAAGCCAAAGGAGGGAAGTCCTAAAAGAGGCACCTAGTTTGTTCCTTGATTGTTTGATCAACCAAGAATGCAAATTAGGCTGGTTTTCCGTAGGTGGCTCCTGAAAGGAGCTCAATGGTGTTCATTGAGACGCTAGTGGGTTTTGGCACAAGTAAAAAAGGGCTCAAGTTGCTTCATAATTGCGTTATTTTCACATAGCTTTTGGTTATTTAGTAGGAGAAAAATTACAGCTTGTTTGATGGCTAAGTTCAAAGCGTCACGACTCTTAGGAGAGAGTGCATTAATGATAGTCTTTATAGGTGTCTTCTCCTATAGAGTTTGAAGATACTTCTAATTTCTTTATTCTTTTATGCTGGAAAAGTGTTTTGTAATTGAAGGATGATATTTTTTTCTCCTTAACCTCTTGTATGCATTAGCCCTTTTTCTCTAATGACAACGCTGCTGGTGTCATTATGTTTACCGACCATGTAAAACATAACATAGAAAAAAGTTAAATTTACAAAGGGGAAGAACGTTGGAAACACAAGCATCGTCCTTGTGTTCAGTTTACACACATGATACGTGTAAGGCATCATAAAAAACTTATCAACCAATGGACCCATAAGTGACCGCAGGCTTCAGAGATTATTATTATTATTTTTTTTTAATCTCTGAAGCCTCAAGCCATTTATGGGGCCATTACTTGATATATATTGTTCTTAGAGCCTTACACGTAACATGTGTGTGAACTGAATAGACTTTAGGCTTTAGAGATAAAAGTAAAAGTGACTGTACCAGCCAGAACTTAAAATCTGCCGTTTAAAACTTACCACAGATGTCATACTATAGCCATAAGCATCAACTCTTTTCTTTGTCAACCAGTAGTCCATAAAAGGCCCTAGTACCAGCAGTGACGCAGCTTGTGCAGGAGCAGTATGCCCCAATAAGTTGAAAGAACCAAGAGAATACTTTCGTTGAAGAAAATGAACATACTGCAGAAACATAAAGATCAAAGAAAAAAATACATAAGGTCAGCAGGAATAGTTGCATGTATGAAATAAAGGGAACACAAACCAGTCCAACAACAAAACTTCTCTTGATTACTGATATGTCTGAAATTTGGCTGTCTAAATATGAGGTGAAAATTGGAAACTCTTGATTGATTGAAAGAATATATACCTAATTTTAGACTGAGTTAATAGTAATAAAATTCTTACTTTGCGAAACAATTTGAAGTATGCATCTACAAAAATGAAATCTAAGAGATAAGTGAAACACAAGTTAAGCTGAAACCTGGCTTTTTCGAACCCAGAATGGCTTTATGACCCAACACATTCCAAAGTGGTAAAATCTATAAGTAACATCTCATCAGTAAAGTGGGGGACACTTACATACTGCTGGAGAGCAGTGCTCCAAACTGCCACTAAAGCAGCAATAAAACCTTTTGCATTGACGCTCACATCAGTAACAGTACAAACACCAACGCCAATGAGAACCAACAGTATGCTAAGCTTTGTGTCCCTTGAGTATCGCACATGGTCCAAGACAACTTCCAGAAAACAAGATACTGGGATCATACTCAGCTTTGCGATCTGAAATAAGAGTTCAAGGAAGAAAAATAGTATATAACTTATGAAACTCGGGAAAAAAAAAAAGAAGGAAATCCAGCTCAGAGCTATGCAAGTACCCACCTGATAGAATCCCACAGAGTTCCACATCAGACTCACATTCATTCCAACAATAGAGAAATTTGCAAACAAAACAAACTTCAAGAGATCGGACAATGGCAGATGTGAGGGCTGGATGAAGCCCAGCCATCTTAGAACAGATGTCAACAATGTTGTTGTTGCAAAATGCAACCCCGTTAACGTCGTAGCTGCATTGTATTGCACACAAAGTCAGGGTTATTTAACAACAGTCGCAACAAAATGGCAACAAAGCAAAATGATATAAGAGTACTCTCTTTCTCAAAACACCCAACAGTTACTCCAGAACTCAATGCATAGCGATTTTTCACTCAGAGAGTAGGGGACTCTCTCTCTGTATCTCTGTTTTAATCAAGGAAAAATCTCCTCTGTATGTGGAACGGAAAAAGTAAATATGCATAAAAGTTTAGTCACAATAAAACTCAAGTCATTGATCTTATTGAAAGAACAATTAAAAATACGGGGACTGAGGAAATTGGAGAAGATTAACTTTATTCCTCTGCTTAGAAATGTATATTACAGCCCTTCTTATAGATGGAGGTTCATCTAGTAATTAGGGAAAATATCCTACCAAATATCCTAATTTCAGTAACTACAAAAAAGAGGAAAATTTTAATCTAAGGAAATCGGGTAACATATCACCTATGCCTACTGTAATGTACAGAGCTATTCTAAGAAATAAATAAGCATATTCTATAGCATAAAAACAGAATATTCTACACTCCCCCTCAAGCTAGGCTGTAAATATTGATTAGGCCTAGCTTGGGGCTTAAGTCTTCGAAGTTCTTCCTTGGTAGAGCTTTAGTAAGAATGTCAGCTATTTGAAGACAAGTTGGCAAATGTAGTAACTTAATTACTCCTCCTTCTATCTTCTCTTTTATGAAGTGGCGATCAATCTCCATGTGCTTTGTCCTATCATGATGCACTGGATTCTTCGCGATACTAATAGCTGATTGATTGTCACAGAACATCTTCATAGATTCTTCAATCATGATCCTCAACTCTTTTAGAAGTCTTCTCAGCCACATTCCTTCACATATACCATGCGCCATAGCTCTGAATTCGGCTTCTACACTATTCCTTGACACAACAGATTGTTTCTTACTTCGCCATGTGACTAAATTTCCCCATACATATGTGCAGTAGCCAGAGGTTGATCTTCGGTCTCTTAATGATCCAACCCAATCAGCATCACTATATATCTTGATATCTTTGTCTGGTGATCTTCTAAAATACAAGCCCTTTCCTGGTGTTAGTTTTAAATATCAGGATCCTATAGACTGCCTCCATATGCTCTTCATTTGGATTATTCATGAACTAACTTACCATACTAACAAAGAAACCGATGTCAGGTCTTGTGTGTGATAAATATATAAGCTCTCCCACAAGTCTCTGATATCTACCTTTATCAACCGGTGCACTATCTTCTTTGGTTCCTCGTTTAGTAGTCGAGTCCATGAGAGTATCTGCAGGCTTGCATCCGAGCATTCCTGTTTCTTTTAAAAGATCCATAAAATACTTCCTTTGAGAGTAAAATGCCTGCTTTTGATCGAGCTATCTCTATCCCGAGAAAGTACTTGAGGCTTCCCAAGTCTTTGATCTCAAATTCTTTAGCGAGCAGGTCCTTGAGAATGTTGATCTCCTGCTCATAATCACCTGTTGAAATAATATCATCCACATATACAATAAGAATGGCAACCCTCCTTTCGGGTGAGTGTTTAACAAAGAGTGTGTGATATGTCTGACATTGTGAATAACCATACTGCTTGATCACTCTTGTAAATTTGTTGAACCAAGCCCTTGGTGTTTGTTTGAGTCCATACAAAGATCTTCTCAACTTGCAAACTTTGTTAACTGTTGCTTGTGTCTCAAATCCAAGAGGAATATTCATGTACACTTCTTCAGCTAAGTCTCCATTGAGAAAAGCATTCTTGACATCTAATTGGTGGAGTGGCCAATCTAAATTTGCAGCCAAAGACAAGAGAACTCGAATTGTATTCAGTTTGGCTGCCAGAGCGAAGGTTTCTTCATAGTAGATTCCATAGGATTGTGTGAATCCTTTTGCAATGAGCCGAGCCATGAATCGATTGATACTTCCATCTTCTTTGTACTTGATAGTGAAGATCCATTTGCAGCCTGTAGGATGCTTTCCAGGAGGTAGCTCTGTGATTTACCATGTTCCATTCTTTTCCAATGCACGAATTTCTTCATTAACAGCCGCCTTCCATTCCGGTATCTTAAAGGCTTCTTGTATGGATTTAGGAATATGAGTATGATCCAAACTTGCCACAAATGCCCTATATTTATTGGATAAGCAATGATACGACAAAACTTATGGATTGGGTGTTTTGTGCATTCTCTAACACCCTTTCTCACTGCAATAGGTAGGTCACTATCCTCAGAAGATTCGGGATTAGGATTACCTTGTGGAGCTTTTGATCTCGAATCCGGGTCCAATTCTTGGATTTACTTGAGAGGTACTTGTTGCGGTAAGTATGGCTTCCCCCCAATATTGTTTTGGTACATGTGTAGAGAACATGTGGGATCGGGCTACTTCTAGGAGCTTAGATGAACAATCCCTTGGCTTATCAGATAATCACTAAGAATGGATGCAAAATATTCCTTTGCATTGTCCGCTTTCAAAATTTGTATTTTGGTTTGGAATTAGGTTTGAACCATAGTATTTAACTTTTTGAATATCAAACCTGCCTCAATTTTTCTTTCATTAGGAAAACCCATGTTAGTCTGGTGTGATCATCTATAAATGTTATGAACCAATGAGATCCGGTAATATTTGTGACCCTAGATGGTCCCCACACGTCACTGTGAACTAACGAAAAGGGTTGTGATTCTTTGTAGGATAGGTTAGGATAGGAAGTTCGAACATGTTTTGCAAACTGACAAACTTCAAAATGAAACTCATTCGGATTTTTATTATTGAAAAGAGATGGAAAAAGTTTCTTGAGATACATAAAATTTAGATGTCCTAACCCATAGTGCCAAAGCATTATTACACTATCCCTTTTTGAATGAAAAACATAAACTGGACTTTGACTTACAAACACTAAACAATCAACATTGTGATCTTTCCTTTTAGAAGAATCATTCGCCTCAAGTAGATAGAGCCCTGAGCACTCTTTAGCATTTCCAATCATTTTCCCCGAGTCCAAGACCTGAAATTCACAAGAGTTTGGAGAGAATTTAGTGACACAATTTAGGTCTCGAGTGAGTTTACTGATAGACAACAAATTGCAATTTAATCGAGGTACTAAAAGGATAGAATTGAGTGTTAGGTCTTTTGAAATTTTTACTGATCCGGTTCCAATCACTTTGGAAAGTGACCCATCTACGATACTGGCTGTCATATTCTAATGGCAAGGATTAAAGCTTGTCAGGACTCTTCTATCTCCAGTCATATGATCTGATGTTCCTGAATCCACAATCCATGAATTCAAATTATCTTTCCTAACACTCAAGGCATTGATGGAATTACCTTTTTGAGCTACGGATCTGGTTCCAATAGTCATGGTGGACTCGGCTATTCCTGTTTGTGATTGCTCGATCAATTGCTTCAAAATCTCCCATTGCTCCTTGTTGCAAGGACTAGGCTCGGCTGGTGCTGAATTTTCTTCTCTGGTAGCAGTGTTGCCTCGACTCTCTTTGTTTTGTGGACGTGAGGGCTTCCAATCTATTGGTTTACCGTGGATCTTCCAACATGTGTCTTTGGAGTGACCAGGCTTTCGGCAATGTTCACAATATGGTCGTTCCCTTTTTTGCTTGTGGTCATTAATGTAATTTTGTGACCCGCGAACAGCTAGGGTCGAATTCTCCAATTAAGTTGTAGCAGTTTGAGTCCTCAACATTACCTTTTTCCTACTTTCTTCTCTCCGAACTTCAGAAAATGCTTCTCGGAGACTGAGTTGAGGTCTCATCTCTTGAATTCTTCCTCGAACTTCATCAAGGTTTTTGTTGAGCCCAAATAAGAATTTATACACACTTTTTCTCTCAACTATTTGTCTGTACTTGATTCCATCTTCATGGCACTTCCATGAGTGTTCTTCGAACATGTCCACCTGTTGCCAATACCGTGTGAGTGTGTTGAGGTATTGGGTCACGGTCAAATCTCCTTGCCGCAAATCATGAAGAACGCTTTCAATCTCAAACAACTCTGAAGTATTTTCCTTGTTTGAATAAGTTTCTCTTATTGCTTCCCAATTTCTTTTGTTGTTCCATAAAGAAGAAAATTTTCTCCTACCTCGTTGGTCATGGGATTAATTAACCATGACATAACCATACCGTTCTCTGATTTCCAAATTCTGAACTTCGGGTCATCTGCCTTTGGAGGAGCAGCTACCCTAGATAAGTAGTTGTCTTTTCCTTTGCCACATGTGAACATCATCACGGATTGGAACCATTGGAAATAATTGTTCCCATTAAGTTTGTGTCATGTTATGAGGATTTGATTGTTGTCTAACATTCCATTGGGGTTGGAGACTGTGGAATCTTGATGAGAGGTGACGTTAGATGTTGTGGAGGAGGAACTGAGTTTCTCTGTGACCATTCCGAATTTCACCATGTGTGCGTACGGACTATACGGACGCGCTGTATGGACTTGTACGGACGCGGAGGGGACGGCGGTTTTAGCCCTAGGATTTTTTGGTGATCAGAGGAGGCTTTGATACCATGAGGAAATTGGAGAAGATTAACTTTATTCCTCTGCTTAGAAACGTATATTACAACCCTACTTATAGATGGAGGTTCATCTAGTAATTAGGGAAAATATCCTACTAAATATCCTAATTTCAGTAACTACAAAAAAGAGGAAAACTCTGTTCTCCTATCCCCCTAAGTTGCTATATTATGGAAGTTATTTATTTATAGAGGTAATTATCACCCAAAGCTGCCTCAGAACTATCACCCAAAGCTGCCTCAGAACTAGCCCCTTGTGTCTACTTTCTCTTAAGAAAAAGCAACTTGAGGCGAAAAAGAAAAAGTTCCTTTTTTTTTTCATCTAAACCCGAAGCAAAACAACGAACGGCATCATCATAGTTTATGACCAAAAAATTCAATGTTCCATACTCACACCAGTTTAACATGATTTTAGAAATTGTGAACCTCAAGAAATTATATGCTCACCAAACTGATCGAATTTTTCCCTTTTTTTTAATAATAAAGAAAGATCCAAAATTAAGCATATAATTGATAAGCATATATTTGTTAAACATGAGATGCAATCAAATAAGTCAAAAGGCCTATACCAAAGCTGAAACCATATGTAGCCATAAGAGCTTTATTAACCAGGATTATTCCAACAGATGTCACCACATTGAACATCCATGATGCTGCATCAATGGCCGCCTTCTTCTCAGCTTTGCCTGTTGAAGACATTTTTATCCTTGGCTTCCAATGTATCACCAGATCCTTTACTGCTCAGTCTTCATAAAAAACAAATATTACGCTTGAATAACAGAACTGACACTTTTTACCTGCATCAGAAAGTAAATATTCCATCACAGAGAATACAAAGGGAATCGATTTTATATTCTTGTTTGCAAAGGGAACCAACAAAAACTGCTATAGTTTAGGCACATGAAGAAAGCTGTACTAGACACAGATTCGTGACTTATAATTCACCAAAAATTTCAAAGCATACGGAAATTATGACAAGTCCAAAAAGACAATTCAGAAGTGCAAGCAGACAAACATACAAGTACCATCTAAAAAATTTTGGCAGCCAATGCTAACTAACTCCTGAACAACGGTTGCACTAGCATTCAACTTCAATATTTATTGCAATACATACATACATATATATATATATATTTTTATATATGTGTATATATAGACACACACACACACACACACACACACATGAAGCTAAATTGGATTAGAAAAATACTTCTGCACATTAATCAAAGACTTTATAAGTTTAGAATAACTAATTACAATTAATACACCAATAACAATCTAACAACCACTCTGTTTATTAACACCAACGACTAACTCATAAAGATTAAGAAATACATATATATACACATATGTATGTATGTATAAGACGTAGCCACTTTTAGAAATTTGATTTTTCTTCCTCTTAATAATTACCATAAATATATAACCTATTCATTAAAAAAATTTCTCCGCTTTAGTGAGATATATATATATACACTTTGTTTTTATGGCTATGCAATGCGGATCAGGAGACCAAACGATGAAAAAATCGCAAGTACACCAACAACTATCGAGTTTACTGACACTATAATTACTGTGATTTAACTTAATCGAACAGTCTATGCACAAATTGAAAATTCTGAATCACAATTCATTAACAAGAATACACAAACACACACTTAAACAGATTCATTCCGTATTCTGATTCTTCACCAATCAAGTTAGTATTGCATTTCCACATATTCCATAAAAAAAAAAAAAAAAAAAAAAACATAAGCAAACGATGAATCCAAACAAAATTACACTGTTCCAAAACAGATCCATCAAATCTAGAGCAATACTCGATAAAGTTGAATCGAATCACAGCATAACAGATCATTCCTAATTGAAATTCAACCGCAGATCCGTTTCTTCGGCACGGAACATCGATCGATTCGAAAGTTCGTGAACTTCATTTTTCGTTTTCAAATTTTCTTTCCTTCGTCACCCGAAATCAATTTTCCCGGGGAAAAAAAAGGTTTTCCAGGAAAAGAATTAGGAAAGAAAAGTCAAAACAGAGAGAGAGATTGAATGGAGAAAGCACAAACCTTGGAAACGAGGAAGAGGAAGAGGAAAAGGAAGAGGAAGAGGAAGCTGATGTAGAAGATGTTGAAAATTCAATGGCGGTTGTGGGATTAAAATGCCGCGTCCGAGCCATTAAAGAGAGAAGAAAGAAAGAGAAGAGAGACGTATACTGTGAGAAAGAAAGAAAAACAATCTCAACGTTTTCTATCGCTCTCTTAAAAATTAAAATAGAAATTCAATATATTTTTTAATTTTTTTTTTTTTTTTTTTTTTTTTTTTACGTTTGAATCATGATTCATCGTATTCATCACATCTCAAATTTTTATTATAATATAATATAATTTGATATTTTAAGTTTTAAACATTATAAAAACTAAAAAATACCCTTAAACCTCCTTTTCTACCCTCCTTCCCCGTAAACATCTATTTTTAAAAGGTAAATTATAGCATATTTTTTTAAAATAGGTAAATTATAGTCAAGTTTGTCATGGTCAGAACCATCGGCCGGCAGCTGGCTCTTGTGATAAGCTCTAGCAACTAGCAACTAGTGATTATTTTTCGATGATAGTTTAACATTGTATTTACTTATAAATATTGTATCTACTATCTGATACCGTATTTAAATTTTAATATTGTATTTACCCAAAAAGCCGACCACCGACTACGGCGACTGTTTAACGTTGTATTTACAGGTAAATATAACATTTATAATAAATATTGTATTTACTAATAAATATCATATATACCTGAAAAATTCAGCCATCGACTATGATGATCGTTTAATACTGTATTAACTAGTAAATATCGTATTTACTAATCAATATCATAGTTATCTAAAAATTCAGGCACCAACTCTAGTGGCCGTTTAACATTGTATTTATAGTATTTATCAATAAATATAGTATTGACCAGTAAATATCATATTCACTAGTAAATATCATATTAATTTAAAATTTTTGGTACTGAATTTGATGACCGTTTAACACTATATTTTTTGATAAATACCGTATTTATCAGTAAATATCGTATTCACTAATAAATATTATATTTATTTAAAAATTTAACCACTTACTCCAACAATTGTTTTAACACTGTATTTACCAATAACAACAGTAAATATCATATTCTTTTTCATATAACCACTCACCTGTTATGTAAGTTTGTCAGCAAAACACTTCTACTTTGGTAATCGAAATATATAGAATAAAGTTTTCAACCTATTTTATGGATGCATTTACTAAAATAATACTGCAATTTTAATTTTCAATTTTCTCATTTTTCGTTCTCATACCGTTTTTCTTTTTATTATTTTTTCATTACAAGTAACCTTGCGAGTGTTAACTTATTTACATTTTTTTAATGCAAAATGATGTCATAATTGCACTTGTTAATTTCGAATTCTCTACAAGAAACCACAACCAATCTGAATATTGTTTACCAATCAATTCTTTCCATTACACAGTTGTAATTGCGTATCAAATTTAATTAGCATTATCTTAAAAATAATAATAATAATAATCTTAATGTGCATTTTCCTTGTGTTGGCATTCTATTTCTTGAAGGGGACTTTCATCAATTTTGGTGTCTAGTTAATATTCTTTCTTTAGAAGGGTAATATGAAATGACATTTTATAAGACTATATATCTTTCTTTATATTTATATAAATATAGGAAAAAGACTATACATCTTATTATCTCTCTCTTTTTTTTAGAAGCTTATTGTCTCTTATTCCTCTCATTACTAAAAAATAAAAAATAAAAATAAATAAATCCCTAAAAGGTAGGGCTATTCATAAACCCACAGACCTAACCCACTTCATCTCAACCCAGCCTAAAAAATGTAATTTCTAGTATTAAAATTTTTTTAGGCCCATTCAATGTCTGGCCTAAAATTTTGAGACGAAGTGTGGGTTGGGCCTATAATGACCCACACACTCCAACCCAACTCGCGCTTGTCTCCTCTAATATCTAACCCTAAGCAAGCAACTCATTTCTACTCTCTAGTTTCTTCATGTTTGAATTAAGCCTCTATGTTTATTTTATGTTAAGACTAATTTATGAGTGTAGACTAATTTATGTTTGCTTTATGTTTGATGTTAGATGTACTACTTTACTTCATGTTTGATGTTAGATTGAACTTTGAATTTCTATCTGTTTAAATGTTGAAGTTATTATTTCTATTTGATGATGAACTTTAAATGTTGGATTGAACTTTGAGTTTTTGATTCTTTAAATGTTGAAACCGAACACCCAACCCACCCCGCACCGCACCGCCCCAACCCAACCCAAGCATTGTTGGGTTGTGAAATTTTTCTTACATCGTTGAGTCAAAATATGTGCAACTCACACCCTTTAGTGCTGGAAAGAAAAAGCTCTACCCCGTACCAATATAACCCATGAACAGTCCTACTGAAAGGGAAAAAAGAAGAAAACAAAGGAAAGAAGATACCCATCTTGACCCCTTTAATGAGTTTTTATTTTTTATTTTTTTTGAAATTTCTATTTTTTTTTTTAATAATTGACACTATTAGGTAGAAGTTAATATTTTACACTTTGCTTAGTAATAACACATTAACCTTTCAACCAAACGATGGTGAATGCAATTTCATCTTTGTTGAACTAATTTATTAATAAGAACCTTTTCTAGCCTTCGAAGTTATTATTTTTTATTTGAATCACATCTTTAAGTGATTCTGAAGTTAGCATTTTATTATAATTTTTGTTTGGTCAACTTAGGTTTCTTCATACAACTCCTATAGATTCATGCACGCGTTATCTTTGAATAAAATGTTTCGTTTTCTCTCTTTTGCCAGAACATGTCTAAATTTATTCTACCAAATAAAAAACTCTTAAGATATGTTTGTCTCAAAAATCAAGTGAAGAACTTAAATTATGTATATAAGAAAAAAAAATATTATAATAAAATAGTTGAATTTGAATTTTTATAAGAGAAAATATTATAGCAATAGAACTTGAGTTGTGACTTGAGTTATGAAAAGAAAAATACCTTAAATTAGGAACTTTTTTTTTAATATTTAAGAATATTTGCTTTATAATGGATAACAGGATAAGGCTATTTTGCTACACTCGTAGAACTATTGTTTTAACAATCTGATTAGGTTTTTAACATTCAAATATGTGCATGTTTGCATTAAATATGTACCACAAAATACAAAAACGCTCATACTATAGATCAGATTGTTGAAAAATTAATTCAACGCTTAAAATATAGTTTTTATTGATAAAGTAAAATAGCATTCACCGTTATAAATACACCATTCTACTAAATTTATGAATTTTCTTTTCCTTGAAAACAGATAAATTAGTCCCCTCAAGAAAGAAAAAGAAAAAAGAAAAAAGAAAAAACAAGATAAGAATGTTCGTCCTTAATAAGAGTCAGTTTGAAATTGTTGTGATGTTAAACATTTTTGTTATTATTGTAGCGATGGTTAAAAGTTGTTGTGACCAGAAGCGTGTATGTGATTAATTATCAAAAGAAAAAACTAATCAATTCTCAAGATCAATTTTTCCTTTGGCTCTCTTGTGGTTTGAAGGAGTTCAAGATACCAAAAGGAGATTGAACGACATGTACCCACTCACACTCCAATTGTGAAAACGAGAATAGCAAAGAAGACTAATTGGTTGAGACTCCTCTGGTTCTGTTTTGAACGCTTTGCTCTGTCAGACAGGTTGTTTCCATAATCTCTGAAGGTATGTTTAGATTTTTAATATTTATATTATATAGCATCATGAACATATCTTAAGTTGACTTTGGTATTCAATAAAAATTTTAAATTTCCGTTACACAACACGTTGCTATTTTTCTGACACACATGACATGCTTCTCAAATTCAGCTGTTTGATAGTAGTTTTTAACAGTGATGAAGCCAAGAATTTTAGCCAGAGAGGACTAATTAGTGGTGGAGCCAAAAAAAGATTTTTTTTAGGCTACCATGAAAAAAACAACAATAAATTTTTATTTCAAATAGAGATATAGTATAGTTATAATTATTCAGTCGGAGCATAATTATAATTTTGTTATATAGCGGGGTGAGACACAAAATTTCATAAGAACCTTTTACAAAATTTATATTATAGAGCAATAAGTGTTTTTCAATATTTAGGGAAACAAAAGAAAGTTTTTAACTTTTAAGGGGGCTATCTACATATTTGGCGAACATATAAAATTACAAATAATAATAAAAAAAAAGGTTGAGGGGCATTTAAGCCTCCTCTGAGTTTTAGAAGTTGCTGAATAAAAACAATATTTACTAAATACCTGAATTTATACAGTAGCTTCTTAATAAAAAATTAAAAACAGCCTCTAAAGATAATACCAAACGGACCTTAAGGGGACGTTTGGAATGAGAATTCAGGTCCTGATTCGATTTATAGTTCGTGACTCATTATAGTATTTTCTCTCATAAAAAATACACGTAAATTGAAAATGATTCTAATCTATGAACTAAACGTCTCTTAAGGTATCTTTTTGGGGAAGTTGTTGACCTTCAATTTTTATACTATCCGTTTTCAATAATATGTGACTACATTCCTTTAAAAAAAAATAATCATAATAATGTTTTAACACATATGTGAAAAATAATATTAAATTTTTTTAAAAAAAAAAAAAAAAAAAGAAAAGTGTTATTAAGGGTCCGTTTGGTTGGGGGATTCGTCCCCCGATTTGAATCATGAATCATGAATCATGATTCGTTACAGTGATTTCTCTCACAAAAAATACACGTAAATCAAAAATGGTTCAAATCACATGATTCGAATTCCTGAACCAAACGGACCCTAAATTTCAAAATTTGTGAATCGTCTTTTTTCCATATTAGGAAAAGAAAATATAGACATCACTCCACACCCACCCAGTCTCCTATTAGGCTACTATAGAAAGTGTGATACCGATAAACAATCACTTCTACTTGCGAGGTTGAATAAAACACTTAAAAAAAGTTGTATACTGGATTCTACAAATAGACATCTAAAAATAATCAAAAATCGAGTACACATGACTTTTTAATGAGTTCTTTGCAATTCATATAAATATTCGATCAATCGATATTGAGAATCTCATCTGTAATGACCAAAAAGTCGTTGTTTGGTTTTTGTAAAATAAACGTAAATCATATATACTTAATAGAATAATTTATGGAACTTTGTGTTGATCTTACCCGTTAACATTTAAATTAAAACACTAATTTAAGAAATCTAAGCATGAAAAATAGTAAATGGAAGTATTTTTATATGTAGATCATAATTTCTTGTGGAAGGGACTTCCTAACTTATACCAGTAGAACTACTTAAGAGAAAGCATTTTTACTTAAGAAAATCATTTGCATTCCAACCCTTTAAAAATAGTTGTTAGAGATAAAACTTACGTGCGGAACATAAAACTTCAAAATAAGAAATAGTAGAAAATAGGCCAATATGAAAAACTTAAGAAAGTATATAGACCAATTTTTAGTTATAGAAATTAATAGGCCATAACTTATCAAGTTATAGTTCATAACCAGATAAGTTATGGACAAACTTGTCAAGTTATGGTTCATAACCGGACAAGTTATGGACAATTATAAATAATAATTTGTCAAGTTGTGGTTCATAACCAAACAAGTTATGGACGAAAATAATAATTTAGCGTATTTATTAACTTATGTAAACTATTGACCTATTAATTTTAATTCATCTCAAATTTTAGCATATTTTCCTCTTTCTCCCTAAATTTAGCATAAGAATTGCACATCTAGAAGCTTCATATATTAAATTGCATGCAAGGACATATTGATATTTGATTTATTTAGTTGCCCCCTATTATGACAATATTCTAAATCCAACACCAAATACATCTTTCAACGCATGAGACCACAAGTCACATATTCATTTTAATCCTATCTGGTGATACAATAAAAAAAAAAAAAAAAAAAAAAAAAAAAAAACTATTAGGCTAAAGTAGTTTCAGTTTATGAAGGGTGATTGTAAAGTATATGGTAGTATACCTACTGTTGATGACCAATTCTGTACGAGGTACGTCCAAGGGTTCTAACCTAAAAATTCCGTTCCACTACGTGATTAGACTCACTTCGTGGACTTAAGTCACGTTCGGAAAATTTACGTGAGTCGTGATTTAACTAGTCATGAGTAATCAAATGATGATATTTATAGATAAAAAAGACAAATACTCCTTAAAATATTGTATATATATTAAATATTATTATCTACCAAGCAATACAAATAGAGAACAATGTTTAATATATATATATATATATATATAGTAATAAATATTATTCTATATATATATATTTTATATATAACAATGCAACAAAATTTGTGTAATACGATGAAAGAGCACATACTACAAATACAAATTTTACAAAAGGTTAGTGTGGTAATTTTATCAATAAAATTAAATTCTTTCCTCTTCATTGTCATCTAATACCAAACAAAGGAATATAAAGTCATAATCAGTCATTCTTATCATAGCAAATAACTTTAAGAAAATTCCAATCTTTCCCTTCCTTACACTTCTCCTCCCTCAAACTATATCCATTCTTCCACCTTTCTATCCGTCCTACCAAACTGACCAAGGTAAGTTCAACAATTTCAATTTTATTTTTAATTCAATTTAATTTTAAATCTCATTTGGGTGTTTTAAATTAATTGGATTGTGAACAAATGTGCGATGCATAATTTGACCTAAAAGCCTTGCTTTTACCTTTTGGTGGTCTAAAAATCGCCCAAAAATCCAAAGCCCAAGCTCTGAAACCTTTTCCACAAGAAAAAAAATAAAAATAAATAAAAAAGATGGGTTTAGAACTCGTTTTGAAATGATTTAATTTTTTATATAAAAATGAAAATGTAAACGTTTTTAATATCAGACAGTAATTATTTTTAAAAATACATTTGGTAGTTTCAAGAGATTATTTTCAGTATGAAAAAAATACAATAATGTCTCTTTTTCTCTTTCTATGCTCGAGATATGAGAAAATGAAAATAAAAAATAATTAAAAATTATTTTTTATTTCTCTCTCATTTTACACTAAATAAAAAATTATTTTTATTTATATTTTTTATCTTTATTATGTAAAATACTGTTTTTAAAACGTTTTTATTTAAAAAAAAAAAAAACATAAAAAAGGGATTAATTTCAAACAGATTCAAAAAAATCATCATTTTGATTTCTGGAAGCCCAAAAATCCCAAGCCCAAGCTCTAAACCTTCTCCGGTAGATTAATCAATTTCAAGCCAAATGAAAGTTTTTTTATTCGAGTCAAACACGTGTGTAGAAATTTCTTTTCGCGCGCCTAGGGAGGTGCTTTGATAAGGTGTCATACGATGGCTTTTTAGCCAAAAATGGTGCGACCAACTTATGAAATATGTCTGATGCGCAACCAGACCTCCAGAGATGCAAAGTCATATAGCATGAAATTTAGGCACACACTCCTTAAAGTGTCTAAATCTGAGGCCTAAATTCTAGAATTTTGCTTTCAAGTTTGTTAATCAATTTGCTCCGGAGGGTTTGGAGTGCCGTGGGCATGTTACGATGTGCAGTAGTACGACCTTCGAAGCAACCGCCAAAATACCATCATCTTCCTCTATAAATACCTCTCTTCTTCAGCACTTCAACACACCATCAGACCATATTTTCTTACAATTTCTTCTCAAAACTCTAGTTATTTTTCTTCTCATTTTCTCCCAAGTTTGCACCCTTTGAACTTTGTATTGTTCTTCGAGTTTGTGTTCTTCATAATTGGAGTTTTAATCAAAGTGTTCTTGAGGTTTTCGTAGAAGTACGTCAACTTTAAAAAATCCTTAGGAAACTTGCCCAGATTTCCTTTTAGTCACCATTAAAGTTTTCGTTCATTTTACAAATTTAAATTTTCAATTCAAATTAAGATGTTATATTTTTTTAGAGTTCTTTAATTGTAACAGAAAAAGTTAAATGTGACATTTTCTGAGAGCTGTTAACTTTAAAAATTTAAAACTGAAAATTTGAATCGGTGAAATAAATGAAGCCTAAAAGATTCTTAAAGTTCTCAACTTTTTCCAACGAAGTTTGAATCCTGCTACGGGAGACTATCCAAGTTCGTAACTCAAGTACATTTTCAAAATGGCAACTACAAAACTTGTCGACATAATCATCCTTAAAAAGACAATAGCATTCCACCATTTTTCTGTACACCTAAAATTTGCCTCCAGAGTGACATGAGTTCCTCCAGAGCGAGCACTATTCAACCTAAGTGTGACAATTCGTGTTAGTAGATCGTATTCGTATCAACCTATTTATTAATCTTATAAAAAAATATCAACCTAAACACGACATGTTTATTAAACATGTTAAAAATATCAACCCAAATACGACTCATTTATTAATCGTATCAACCCATATAACCTGTTTAAATTAATATATTGAATAATAACTAATATAATAATGACTTATTTAACACGGTAATGATAAGATTAACATGTTTATTAATCAATTTATCTTTTTAAAAAAAAAATAAATAAAATTTACCTACAAATATTAAAATTCACATTATTTGTATTTAATATGTCATATAAACTTTTATATTATATCACATATCATTAGATTGCAGATGACACATATAGTTAATCGTGTCAATTTATGTTACTTCGTTTTAAGAGGTCAATCATAACCCAACTCATTTATTAATCGTGTTAATCGTGTTAACACGATTATGACCCAAATCTATTTATAATAAACTCAAACCCGCTAATTTCGTGCGAATTTCGAACCGTCATCGTGTCGCCACACGAATTATCAATCCTAATTCAACCCCGCAAGAAATAGCACTATCGTACTCCTTGAGTCTTTCATCATTAGACGTTTAGTTGCTCCTTCCCACCATACTTCATTAACGTGGTTCCTTTGTTATTATATTTTCATTCTCTTACATTTTCTTACAGCGATGTTTTAGTCATGACGATAAAAAGGGCTCTAGAATCGCTTCTCTTCAGTTCATTGTGGGCAGATCCATCTCCACTACTTCTTTAGAGGTGCTACTGTTATCGTCTTTTATGAGATAGCTAAGTATTTCGGCCACACTAAAATCAACATGAATAAATCATACACTTATGCTAATCTAAAGTCTTTTCACTCCAATCTAACACAAACACGACACGGTATGAAACAAAACAAAACTAAACATGAGCAAAACTGTCTTTTGTGGCACAATCGACTTGTTCTAGAGTTATTATTAATTATAAAAATATTTGTGAAGGTGGGACTAAGGTCCATGTGTAAAGTCACGTGATGAAAAATGTTCGTTTAGTTCGCTAAAAATATTTGTGAAGGTGGGGGAACTTAAGGTCCGTGTGTAAAGTCATGTGTTGAAAAATATTCATTTAATTCACTGATTTAAATTTTTAATTTAAATTAAAATATTATTTTATGTAACATTTTTTTATTATAATAAAAAAATTAAATATAATTATTTTTAAAATTTTTTTTATAATAAAATTTAAAATTTAAACTCAAATTCATCAAATAAAAAAAAAAATTTTAGGTGATACACCACCCTTTCCTTTGCTCCACGGCTCCACGGCTCCACCGAGGCTCCAACTTTCCTCTTCTTTTACAGAAACCTCATCGTCTTCCTTTTTCCTTCTTCCTTTATAACCAACAATTCCCATAATTCATTCATACCCACACCCTTAATAAAAAAAGAACGGGTAAAAATCTAATTCCCTCTCTCTCTCCGGTGTTCAATTTTCTGTTTGGATCCCGGGAAAATGGCGAAGAAACGAAAGTCGGACGCCACGCGACTCGACGAGGTCGATCGGACCATGTACACCACCTTCTGCAGCGCGGCCAACTCTCTCTCCCAGCTCTACGCCCAGGCCATGAACCACCAGCGCCTCTCCTTCCAAGCCGGCGAGCGCCACGGCCTGGTTCGTCTTTCTGTTTCCGATTGTTTTGGTTGTTTGACCCGATGTGGTTTCTGTGAATGATTTCGTGTTTTTTTTTTTTTTTTTTAGTTGTAGACGATGGTTTGTATTTTTGCCCTCTGTTTGGTTAATGTGAAATTAGAAAGGAAATGATGATTTTGGCTGCGATTTAGGAGCGGTGAACTCTGGAATTGAACCTAAACTCGTTGAAGCTAATAGATATTCCTTATTGTTAAACCAAAAAAAGTGCCTTCTTTCCGTTTGTGTTTTGATGTTTGATATTAAGGAGAATCTACAAAGGAATTTGTCTTACAAATGCGAAAAATGGTTGTAACGGCAATTTGTTTCCTTAAAGATTGTGTTTTTTTTTCTCCTGTATTTGGTTGCTGATGCAGAGGAAACAAACATGAATTCTGGCTCTGTGTTTGAAGCCGTAGATTCCCGAATTGTGTTCACATTCATATGGAGGCGTTCTTTTTGTTCAAGGGGATCTTATTTTTTATTTTTATTTATTTAGTTTTCTCGTTTTTCTTTTTGAGATATTTAATTCTCTCTTTTTGGGGAGGAATAAGTAGTGTAGGGTATTGCGTGTTGATTAGGGTAGTCATTTGGTTTTTCATCTGCATCTAAGGTATTTACTTTTTACTCATAAAGCGTTCATAAGTAGGATAAATTTGGGTCTCGTTCTTTTCACTCATTCGAGTTGAGAACTTAAGTTAAAAAGTGAATTCATGTGAGAGAAAACATTATAGCAGAAAAAGTTGAATTTGAATTTTTGTGAGAGAAAACTCTGTAACAATTTGAGTTATGATTCGAACTAGCAAAAACAAACTGGGCCTTGTAAAATCTAGTATATTTTTGTAAAGCACGGAGACTTTGTGACTCTTCTGCGTGCCTTATATTACAATAATACACTACTGCATCAATGCAACAAAGAAAATGAGGTGGGAGAGTTTCAGAAGTCACCTTATCGATGTGAAAGTGCTTGAGTAACTGTTGTATTTAGTGCCTAGAAACCTTCAAGTTTTTTTTAAAAAAATTATTTTAATGTGTTTTGAATAATTGAAAGCATTGTGATTATCAATTTGTTACAATTATCTAAGTCAAGCATGTCAATCTCAAAGTGGGAAAAAAAATACTACTTGATGATTGTATGTCATGTTATCACTTTGGACCATGACGTCAAGCCGTGTTTTCCCTTTTCTGAGTAGCCTACATCATGTAGAAACTCAATATCCAACTTCATTATCCCAGAATTCCATTTTGGTGGTAATATTGGTTGAATTATGGAGATTGACGTTCAAAATGAAAACACTAGTGCGCATTCAAAATACCTATTTGTTAAATGGTGTGTAGTCACCAGAGAACACTTGCTATGCATTCAAAATAACATGCTAAATGGCTGTTTTTTTCTCTACATTACTTTTGTGTCTTTCTAGATTATACACGTTTGACGTGGGTAAAAAGATTAAAGAATTTTAAGGACAAAGAATGGTTCTTGTTAACCATCTCGCTGACCTTCAACAAACATGACTTGAGTCGATTAGCTTACAGCTGTATGCCTTTTCTCGCTTATAAGCTTGTTAGTATTTCACACCTACAAATTCCTCTGCATTTGTCTGTATCATTTGGACACCACCTTCTCTATTGTATTACTCTTCAATCACGAACTCATTTCTATTTTTCAATGTGCATGAATTTATTGTTATCTCATGGTTAAAATTTATATTTTCCTTGCTTCATGTGTCTGGAAATAGTTGCTTGCTTGTTCAATTGTAGTTGATTTTTGTACCAAGTACTAATAGGGTCATGCCTCTTGGATTTATTCAAAAAGTTTGTTCAGGTAAATCGTAAATGTATGCAACCATATTGAGAATTTTGAACAGCAGGACAAACCATTCGCACATTCCTCGTCTACTTTATTATCAGTTTACCACCATCCTGCTATGTGTTGTCAATTTCCCTTGGTATCATAACATTTCTCTCTCTCTAATTCCCCGTTCCACATTGCACAGGAGAGACTTTATCAGTGGATTGTAAGGCAGCAAGAGGAAGGATCAAGAGTGACAACAGTAGATATAGTTGCCTACTTACAGGTATCTCCTGTTATTTTTTTATTTTTTTATTTTTTCGGGTGGTGGTTAGATATTATGTAGTGATTATTTTTAACTGGTTATTTCTATGTCCACTTTCACCGGAAGAAGATATCTTTTGGTTCTGATGTCATTTGTACAAGTTCGTGCTAACAGTTGAGGCCACACACGTATGTCATACTTAAATTCTACATCTTCTGGGTACAAAAATGAAGACATTGGAAAGAAACAATATATATACAATTATATATTTGTATGTATATATATACGTGTGTGTGAATTGTTCTCCCAAAGTCCTAAATGTTAAAAAATTCTTGATTTCCTGCTTTTGTCAAAGAAATTGGTGGTAGATTAGTTAAGAATTAGAATTTTTATAACATTCTGAAGATGGTAAATTTTGCCATGCTATTGACTTGCAGTTTTTTCAGTGGACGAGAAATCTTGTGCCTATTACCCAATACCTGACTAAAGACTGCCACTAACTTTGCTCTCTCCACTCTCTTTCACCTCGTTGCCACCCCAATACCAGAGTGAACATACCCCAATTCCAGAGTGAACATTGTTCTTGAAGGTTTTGAATGACTTTCCATGGTTTATCCCAATATTAGGTGCCATGTGATAGGAGTCAACGGATTCATAATTGTACTTGTAGGATGAATTTGTTTTATCTGTCCTTAAGTGGAGCACATTGGCGTGATAATTAATAGCTGGTCATTTTCATTGTGCTTTAAAAAAATTTCTATTTTAATCTATAATTAACTGGCATGGAAAGTGTGCATAAAAAAAAAAAAAAAAAAAAAAAAAAAAAAATCAATTTGCATTGCAATGTACAGCAACCTCACTTTTTATTTATTTTTTTATCTTTATTTTTATTTTTTTGTGGGCAGAATGAGCTTGATTTTGGTTCTGAGGAGCCTCCAATGTCTCCCAGGACGCTGCTGCAGCAACAACACTTGCAAACTGCAATGCACTCGGCCAATTTAGGTCCAACCATTCCAGCTGCTCCAGCTACGGCTGGCCAGGGAGGTCGGTGGGGACACTCTGAGCAACGGGCTAAGAATTCAGTGTTCTCAAATGCCCTTTCTAGCCCTGTTCGTCGAAGTCTTCAATCCTATCACCTTGCTGCACAGGGAAGTCACCATTCAGGTAATTTCACGCCTCACGGCGATGGGCATCGTATTAACAATGAGATAAACAGTTATCCTCAGCAAAACAGGGATACCAATCCTTCCGTGTCGAATGATTCCTTGGACATGCATACAGATAGCCCTGACCGTGACTTTCCTTGTTGAAATTACCTGTCTGGAAGGAAAAAAAGTGCTTGAGTAAGAAATGATGTCTGATTTGATAAAATTTACGGTTGTGATTAGAAGTGCTGAATTATAGCAAATTTGAACGCAATGTCAATGCTAACTAGTCTTTTCTGAAAGCCTATATTGTCTGGTTGCTGCTGATGCGCTGTGATTTTCTTCCCCCCTCCCAGACAGAATGGACAGACAGAATACTAGTTACTTGAAAAGAAATGGTCCGTAGATTTCTTAAAAAAAAAATATATATATATATATATTATATAGTGAATATTAAATTGTCAATTTCAGTTAATGTGTAATGGCTAGTGTAGGTGTTCAATTATGTAGCGCGTTCAAAGTCTTTATCTTCCTATTTAGTTTTTACAGAGGGCTATTGATAATTTGATTACATGAAGGTTTTGCTTTTCTTTATTTTACTTTCTTTTTCAATTCTTTATCTATTTGTTTGTTTGTTTTTTTTGTTTTTTTTTTTTTTTTTTCAAAGGGTATAATATTTTAAGGGAAAATTTCAAAAATTTTCTTCGAACTTGTGCACAGGCTGTAATATGTTAGATTGGGTGGGTACGATGTGTATAAGGTATACATGTATACATGTGTAAGAATTGAATTTAGTGGTGTCTATATTGATGTGGACGAGGATCAACATTGCTATGCGCATGCTGCTCCAAGATGGCTAGCACATCATCTTGAGTGAGTGGACCAACATTGGTTGTCTCCGAAGGCTTCAGAGTTGCTCCAGTGGTGGAGGCTTTTTGCGGAGTTTCATTATCGGCGAGACCAGGAGCTGGGTCTTTGTCATGGCACTCCTGGAGTTGATTGACTCTAGAGAGGATCTCATTGTAGGAATCTCTGAGGATTCAAAGGTGGCCACGACATTCGGAATCGTGGGCTGATCTCCTTCCTCATGGTGGTCAGTGTTGAGAATTTCATGGTGCGAAACTGACTTCATCTCTTAAGAAATTCCTTCATGGGCGATACGAGTTCATTTGTTTCGAGGTGCCATTGTATAACGGCGGCCTAATCTCTCTAATGGAGTCGCCTCTATGTTGGGACCTAGTAGATTTGGTGGGCACGACGTGTACAAGGTATACACATGCAAGTACCCAAAACGGTAGTGTTGATGCTGACGCGAACAAAACATGCGATGTTCACAGAGGAGGTTGTACAATAGGATCTCCAATGAAGAAAAGGGGATCGGTTAGGACCAAAGTAAGCCGAAGAAATTAGAATCTAGGGCCCACTTTGCTACAAAGTTGTTGAGGCACTCTCGAATGGGAAGATGTTGAACTCAGTCATGGAGATCGCATGAACGAAATATGGTGTGAAGAGTAACCCAACGGTTGATGGAGATTTGACTCGGCGAGTGTGGATAAGGCCGTTTCAAAGGAGGAATGCTTCGATGACAAGCACAAGTTTACTCTAGAGTGGCTATCTGACTCGTAAAGTGCAGATAAGGCTGTTTTAGAAGAGGAATGCTCTGAGGATAAGCACGGGTTGCCTCCGGAGCGGTTGTCTAACTCGTAAAGTGTGAATAAGGCTGTTTCAGAAGAGTGCTTAGAGAACAAGCACAACTTGCCTCTGAGAATGTGTATCAACATATGAAGTTTATGGTTTTTCGGAAGTGTGCTCTAAGACGGCAGAGTCCAGCCACGAAGGCGGATTTTCATACCTCCAGAGAAACCTCAAAAACTTCAAACGTAGCTTGTAGGTGAGTTTGGATGGATCAAACAAACTTTTTGAGTGAAATTTCTATGAAGGACTTCAAACCTGAAGAGCATAAGTTTGAAGAACAACTCTCATAGGGATGAACTCAAGTTGTAATCTTTCAGAAAGAATGTGTGTCAAAAGGGTCTCAAAAGTGTAATGTGTTTGTACCTTGAAATGAAGAAGCTAAGGGATATTAGTATGAGAAGGTTTGGGAGTCCTGGGTGGTTGCTTTGGAGCCGTACAGTCACGTCATGCCAGAGGTCTGTAAGAATCATTTCCTTTCAGAGTACCTACATCAGGTGACTTTCTTCTTTGACAAACAAATTAGCCTAAAATGGTTGTATTTACAGACAAAATCTGGAATTCTTGCTGACATTGGACCTTCTTCACATTTGGAGATCATGGAGTGTTTGACTGAATTTGGTGCTCCAAGGGCGTTGCACTGCTGTTCTCAGAGGTGTGAACACATGTCAGACTAGCTCCATAGCGTCGCCTTCTGATTTTAGCTAAATAGCCTTCACTAGAGCACCTGACACATTCAATTTTCATGGAGCACGGGAAGAACCTTCGGACACAGGGGAGTCTCTCGGAGCATATGAGGTATCTTTGGTCACATAGGAGTTTCTTGGAGTATGGGAAGTATTTCCGTGGTGGCATCTGCGGTGATGCCTCCGTGGCAGTGTCCATAGTGACGCCTCTGGAGCAACGACTACTACAGACAACCCTTGCCTACTCTGCTCCAGAGTAGAAAAACTTCTTGTCTGGCGCAGAGGGGAAGGTTCTTTAGCTTAAATTATGGGCTTTTGAGTCTCTAAAGGCTGAGGAAAGTGTTTCTAAGACTCTTAAAAGGCAAACAAAGGATTTTGGGGTTGAATTCTCCATCACTCATTCATTCCTTAGCCCAACTATTTTAAAACCCCTCAAGCGGGACTTAAAATCGGATCGGACTAAGAAACAAACAAGCCCGATCGATTACCTATGGCCCACCAAACACGGCCCACGCGAGTTCCCCGAGCGTGGATCCATGAATAGAGCCCAATCTCATCAGGGGACAGAATCATTGAGCCTAGACTTTTGTAAGAGCCTGATACAAAAATAACCATCAACAAACTTTAAAATGTGTAATTCTTTTTTTTTTTTTTTTCTAAAAATGTTTTAGTGGGAAAAGGCGAAAAGCAGGTAAGTGCACTTTTTGTTTTTTGATTTTTTCTCAGAGGATAGAAATTAATAGCAAAATAGAACAAAAAAATTTCTATGCACTTGACCGCTCCTCTTCTTTTTAAACAGTTTTGAACGTGTGTTCCGTGCATGTGATTTATTTAAAATGACTGTTATATAAATTGTTTTAAAAAAAGGTGTGAGAAGGAAAAAAAAAAAAAAAAAAAAAAGAATACAAAAGTGAGAAAAAGATCCAAAGCAAAAGACACGGAAAAAATATTTTAACATATTTTGTTGTGTTTTAAATTAGGTTTATTTTGTTTTGTTTAATTTGTTTTTAATTTAATTTGGTGTGATTTAAAAAAAAATTAGTGAATTTTTGTTTAATTTTTTATTACAATTATTCATAGTATTTTTATCCAACTAATTTCAAAAATTTGGTGCAAAATAATGTTAAAACGGACAAAATCGGATAACAAGTCAGTCTAAAATAAATAAAGATAATAAATTATAATAACTAAAAAATAAAATTGGGAATTATTTTAGCCTTCAAATCGAGATTAACGCGTGGTTTACGCGTGTGATCTAATTAAAATAACATTTATGCAAATTGCTTTAAAAAAAATGGAAGAAGGGAAAAAATGACAAAAAAAAATGAAGACAAAAGCGAGAAAATGATCTAAAGCAAAAGACATGGGAAAAAGTTTTTAAATTATTTTGTTGTATTTTAAATTAGTTCTATTTTGTTTTCTATAATTTGTTTTTTTTATTTAATCTAGTATGCGTTTACTTTATTTCAGTGTATTGTTGTTTGATTTTTTTCATTTGAATTATTTACAATATTTTGATCTGAGTAGTATCGAAAACTTTGGTACAAAACGTTCTTAAATTTGACAAAAATGAACCAGAAATCAATTCAAAATAAATAAATATAACAAATAATAGTAAAAAATAAAATTAGAAATGATTTCAAACATTGGATCGAGATTATTGACGGCTGTGATGGGTGCGTGAAGAGCAGTGCAGGCATAAGTGCGCCCGTGTCAGTGGGAGCAACTTTTCACTTTCCAGGTCGGCGAAAAGAAGGGAAAAAATTATGAACATTTAATAAGTTTAATAAACAATTAATTTATAAAACAATTCAATAAAAAAAGATTAAACAATTTATAAACAACTTGTAAACAAGTTGTTTTTTTAATAAGTTTTCAAAATCTCTCTGTCTCATTTTGTAAACAATTTATTTATTTTTATCTGTTTTTTAGCGAGTACTATGTTATTACGTTTTCACTTATTTCATTGTGTTTTAAATTAATTCTATTTTATTTTGTGTAATCTGTTTTTTTATCTAATAAGGTGTGAGTTTTTTTTAGTGTATTTTTATTTAATTATTTATAGCATTTTTATCTGAGTAGTATAAAAAGTTTGGTGCACAATGGTGTTTAAATGGACAAAATCAGACCACAAAATCACTTTAAAATAAATAAATAAATATAATAAGTAGTAATAATAATAAAAAATAAAACTTGGCATTTTCTGGTCGTCGAATCAACACAACAAATACACGTGGAGAGTGGCGCGTCTGACAGAGGGGCAGTAGACAACTCGACAGCTTTTCTGCATAAGGGCCCCACCACGTCTTACTTCAGCCAATGAGACGGCGACACATGGCGGGGCTGTCGGCCACTAAAGGCCTGCGCTGGATTGACTGCTCTGTTTTTACATGAAGTCAGTTTTTTTATCCAATTATTTATTGACACGCGAGCATTCTTTTGTGCAACGAATAGAAGTTCAACACGTTGATCACACTTTCAGAGACCACCAATCATCAACCGACACGTGGCATTTGAATTGAAATGCGCCACACTAAAACATTTTCTCATCTAGCAAAAAAAAAAAAAGTTGACATGGGTTAGTTTGGAAGGAGAAACGGGCGACACGTTTCTTCATCTTCTCTCAAAAAATGGTTTCTTCTTTAGTAATTGGATAGAGATTGTTGTATAGAAAAATATGCGCTACCATGTCGACCTTTCCGGGGCGGTCGACTCTTCCAGGGAGGCCGACGCTTTCAGAGAGGCCGACCCTTTCAAGAGGCCTCCAGACGGACAACTCCTCCAAGGAAGAGAGGCATCTGAACGGCCAACTCGTCTAAGGAAGAGAGGCCTCCAAACGGCTGACTCCTCCAAGGAGGAAAGGCCTCCAGACGGATGACTCCTCCAAGGAGGAGAGGCATCTGAACGGCCAACTCCTCCAAGGAGGAGAGGCCTCCAGACGACCGACTCCTCCAAGGAGGAAAGGCATCTGAACGGCCGACTCTTCCAAGGAGGAGAGGCATCCGAACGGCTGACTCCTCTAAGGAGGAGAGGCCTCTAGACGGACGACCCCTCCAAGGAAGAGAGTCACCCGAAACGGACGACCCCTCCAAGGAGGAGAGCCACCCGAAACGGACGACCCATCCAAGGAGGAGAGTCATCCGAAACGGATGACCCCTCCAAGGAGGAGAGTCATCCGAAACGGCCGACCCTTCCAAGGAGGAGAGGCGTCCACGTCCCCATAAAGGCCCCTGAATGGACAAGGGAGTTACATCTAGATTTGAAGAATGTCAAGAATGCAGGCATTAATTACAAGCCCCTAAACCGCCCCTTAATGGACGGTTGTGGATTAAAGGGGGATATGCATAGCCGCAATAGGGGACAAATTGGATGAGTGAACAGTGAAAAAGGTGGTGACAAGCTATGTGTCTGGGTTCATAGACTAGTAGGCCACTCAAGTGGATGGGCCTACCTAGAAAAACCACCCATGAAGTAATCTCTGGCTATAAAACGGGCAGGGCCCCAAATGAAAGAAAAAGAGGATTTTGGCTATTTTTCATATGTTATCAGAGAATAGAGAGCTGATTTTATGTAATCCAAAATGAGCCCAAAGGAAATACAATACACAAGTGGATGTAGCTCTTCATTAATAGAGTGAACCACTATAAATTTCTTGTCTCGTTTCATTCAAGCACTATCCTCATATTTCTCATATTACAAAAAATACAACTACCGCTCCATAGCACAATTTTGAGTATACAGTCAATTTTTGGCCGATAACCTCACGAGATACTAGGGGGTAACTTGGCGTAATTCTGTTGACGAAATTTGACTGTCAACAGAGATCTTCTGTTGTCCTTGTTATCTTTGTGTTCGGAACTGACCCTATCAGTTGCCATCAAAGTTCCTCGAGATCTTTGTTGTTCAGAATGATGTTGCAAGTTATTGACAAGACATTGAGCTCGCCATTGCAAGCGTTGTTGCTCTTGTGTGGGTAACTAGGTTCTTCTCCATGGGGGCAAAGCAAAGCAACAACATGCGCGACGCAAAATTAAGGAATGTGTAGTTTTAGATCTCGTTTATTTTATCGATTTGAGTTTAAAATTTTAGTTTTGTTACAGTAAAAAGCTCTCATAAACAGTTACATCTAATTTTTTTGTTATAGTAAACTCGAATCAGCAAACTAAACGAGCCCTTAGAGTTAGTAGATTTAGGATTTTGATAAATTCGGAATTAGGATTTAAATTTTGTAGATTTTATATAGGCCACATTAAAAAAAAAAATAGAATACCGCAAGAAAAAATAATTACATAGGAGTATGTTTGAGAATAGATTTTTGAATAGAGCATATTACTGGAAAATAAATAATGAGGCTCATTTTAAAACTTTAAAATAATAAAATAGATGTTCCAAAATACACAATTTAGTCAAATCATCTCCCATTTACATTTTTTTTTTCTGCCTTTGCTTAGTTTATCATGGGCGCCTTCGTTAAATATATTTTCAATCTTTTTATTAATGCTTCTTTTCCTGAAACTGTATTTGAGCAATAAAAAGCTCTTTTATTATACAATTAATCCTTAAAAATATGTTCTATTTATATGTTGCTCTTGTAATCCTTTATAATATTATTATTTTTAAATAATCTTTATAAATATTTTCCTAAAATTTGTCTTAATAAAATTATTTTTTCTTATATATTCTCATGTAAATATTATTTCTTTATCATATGTACTTCTAATTATTTTTTTTATTTGATTCCATTTGATTGAACAAATTATTTTTCTTTATATATGCTTTGCTTGTTATTGTTATTTTGGCTTTATTTCTTCTTACTTTTTTTTTTTTTGGTCTCTTAAATTCTTATATTTGAAACGTTTCACAAGTATCTTCCTATTTAGTATCTATATATGATTTGTCCTCATTGAAATTGAAAAATCTTTTTCTTGATTATGCTCAACTTATCTATGGACCCATTTAGTTCGTTGATTTGAGTTTTTAATTCGAGTTGAGATGTAATTTTATGTGAGAGCTTTTTACTGTAGTAAAAAAGTTAGATGTGACTGTTTCTGAGAGTTTTTTACTGTAGCAAAACTCAAATTTTAAACTCGAATCAGTGAAGTGAACAGGGCCTATATGTCTATAATATTAGACTTAAATACTCATTTTGATTAAAACATGTATACGTACATCTGCCTTTTTTTTATACTATTTTTCTATCTTATATTTTATTAAAACAATATTTCTGAAATATTCCCTAATAAAATAAAATTTCTCACTTATGCTGCTTCTTTAATATTTCTCTTTACAGTCCTCTAAAATATTATTTCTTCCAAATATAAGCTTTATAAGTATTTATCTTATTTAAACATTAGTTTCTAATAATCTATAATCTATTATCTATCACATACCTAAGAGAGAGAGAGTTTTGTTTTCCAATTTCCAAAGCTTTTGTCCCTCTATTTTGTCTTTTGTGGCCTTTACTTTTTTATTTTTTGTAGGAATGTTTTGGTTGGTTGAATCATTTCATGTTTTTTATGATGATGATGATGATGATGATGATGATTATTATTATTATTATTATTATTATTATTATTATTATTATTATTATTATTATTATTATTATTATTATTATTATTAGTAGTAGTAGTATTATTAATAATAATTATGATTATAATTTGCTCTTTTTCCTCCTTGTTTAGTCTTTTATGGGCTTCACTTATTCTTATTTACTAAAACCGTTTTGAGGCTTGTTGACTCTTTTTTTTTTTCCTGCTTTTTTCTTCAAATTTATGTCCTAAAATTTTCTCTTTTTTTGTTGAATGTTTAAAAATCTACTTTATTAAAAAATATTCTTTTCTTTTTTTTATCCCACTTTCGATAATACTTATAAAGTACATTCTCATTGAAAAATTTTCTTTTCATCCTCAAAAATATTATTTTGTTCATTTTAATATTACACTTTATACCAAATGAGTGACTGAACAGAATGAATGGAAGAATTATTGTGTTATTTCTAACATTTTTTCTCTGTTTTATTTCTTTCTAAAAGTTAAAAATATTAAGAAATGGTTAAATGAAATTTTCAATTATTTTTATCTTAATTTTCTCTATATTAAACAACATATATATATATATATATTTTTTTTTTACTTTTTACTTTAAAATTCCTATAACTTTTCCCTAATGTTTTATTATCACAAATATAAAGTTAGTGTTAACTAGTTTTTAAGAGTTAATTAAAACCTTTATTATCAAATAAATTAGAAAAATAATAATGTGGTAAAATCAAAACTTTTATAAGTGGATAGAATTTATGGCCGTGTTTAGAATTGATCTCGTTTTTATTTTTCACATTTTTTGAGAAAGAAAAAATAAAAACGTTTTCAAAACGGCATTTAGCACAATAAAGATAAAAAAGGGAAATGAAAACGATTTTTTGGTTTAGTGTAAAATGAGAGAGAAATGAAAAATGACTTTTAGTCGTTTTTCATTTTTTACTTTCGTTTTCTCCTCTCTCGAGCAGAGAGAAAGAGAAAGCGACATTAATTGGTTTTTTTATACTGAAAATAATCTCTTGATAAAATTACCAAATGCATTTTTAAAAATGATTTCTGTCTGAGATTGAAAACATTTTCATTTTTATTTTCATACAAAAAAATTAAAATCATTTTAGAGCGAGTTATAAACACACCTTATAAATTTCCTCTCACATGCTCTAACTAGTCTATCTATCCTCCTAACTATATTAACAGAGTAGAAAGTTGCTCACTGTTGGACATTGGTAGTCCTTTAGGCGCCACTTTATTTTTATTTTTTGTTTTTTTTTCTTCTTCCTTTTCTTCACTTTACATTTTGCTCATTTTTTTCTTTTCTTTCTAATCCATTCTTTACCCTTTTTTCCCCTTTATTTCCTTTGTTTTTTTTTTTTCTTTATTTTTAGCTCCATTTTTCTAAGGTACACTTTTACACTAATATTCTCTTACGTTTTTTCATTTTATATCTCTTTTATTTTCTATTTATTTTAACTCTTTTGCTATTTTCTAGGGTTTTTTTTTTAAACCTTAAATTTCAACTTTTCTATCAGAATAACGACTTTGTTTGCGATCAATTTTGAATTCTATTCCAACCAGGTTCTTTCATTCATTTCATGATTAAATTAGTTAATAAACTGTACATTTCATTAATCTCTGGTTAGTTAAATTTCTAAAGTAAAGATAAGTGAGCCAAAATGAAACAAATGCATATATTGATAAGTTATTTGTGTAAATAACACCTTTTCTTTTTGAATTTATGAGTAAAATTTTCTTATATTTATACTTTCTATTCATAATCAAATATTTAAAATCGATTCATAATTGTATATCTACTTTATAAAGAACTTCAATTACAATTCAGTATTTGCATCGCATGTACCTCAACTCTACATATATATATATATATATATATATATATATATATATGTAAGAGTGGATATGTGGCCATTATTCATTTCATGGTAAGCTAAAACTGCAAACGGTAATTTTAGATTGTTTTTTTTTCTTTTTCTTTTTAAGTTTCGAATACCTTTACTCTTTTTTTTTTTTTTTTTTTTTTTTTTTTTTTTTGTTATGCATGGTTATTTTTTACTCCTTGTTGACTTTTCATTTTTTATTTGTTATCTTATAATGTATAATGTTTCATATGTATTTCTACAATTAAACGTAATCTTTTTTTTTTCTTAAACTACTATTAATATATTATGTTCCAATTTTTTAAGTAAATTTTTTTCTGCATATGATTTGTCTATATTTTACATGATAAAAATTTTAATCACAACTTAATACATGCATAGCAGGTTTCTAAACTAGTATATATAGAACAACCAATCTTGTGCTTTTTAGAAGAGTCAATCTTGTACTTTTTCAACCAAAACTGCAACGTTTTGGTTGAAAAAGTACAACCCTCCCCCTTTTTATTTATTTTTTTTTTTTTTTTTTTGTTTCTTACCCTAAAAATTAGTTATTTTTCATTTTTACCATGTTTTTGACTTTTTTAATTTTTGTCCTGAATTTTATTTTTTTCACTTTGGTTTTTTTGCCCTAAATTGATTTATTTTTTTATTGACCTTTTTTTGTCCTTAGACTTTATTTTTTTGTTTTGATTTCTGTTGTTATATAACTTATTTATTTCTTTATTTTAATCTTTATTTTGAATATTTTTTTATCTTTTTATCCTAACACTTTATTTTTTTAATTTTAATTTGATATTTTATTTATTCAGATTCTATGGGTGCATTTAGAATTGGTTTTAAAATAATTTTATTTTTAATAAAAATTAAAAATGAGATTATTTTGAGAATTATTCTGGGACTGATTCTGAAATTGAGTTTGATTGATTTTTTAAGAGATTGTTTTGAGTATAATAAAAAAAATAAAATCGTGTTTATTAATTAATATATTATAATATTATTGATAAATACTAAAAAATAAAAATAGAAAAATGAAAATAATTTTACACTATTTTTTTATTTTTTATAAAAATTATTCTCACTGTTTTTATTTTTAAAATATTTATTAAATAAATATTATTTTATTTTTATTTTTTATTTCTCAAAATACGTAAAAATTATTTTAAAAAATATTCTAAACACGTATTATATATTTTTAATAACAACATGGTAATTATAATTAAATTACTGCCGCGTGAGAGGAGCTTTAAAAATGAAGCGGCAATAGTTTGAAACCAACACTTTTCAAGAAAAAAAAAAAAAAAAAAGAAAAAGAAAAAGAATTCTCTCCCGCCAAGGTTTTTATCCACAACCAAACACCCACATTCATTTTTTCCTCTCGGCTAGTTCGATTCAGGTACGAAAGTTTTTTCTCAATCTCTCATGTTTACGTTTCTCTGCAATTCTTCAAGATTTCGATCCGAAATTCCGTTTCTTTTGCGTTCTTATTTAAAGCATTCGGTTAAGGAGGGTAATTTCTCCATTTTCTTTTCTTTGATTTGGTCTTTCTAGGGTTTTTGAGGTGTTAGATTTGGATTTTCGGTCTTGTTTCGAGAAATTAGAACCAAAATTGGAGATGTAACTTTTGTAATAATTGTAATTTGTGAATTATGTATCGGACGCCCAAAGTCACAGGTCACGAGTTTCCATGATTTCGAAGTGTTTTTTGGGAATCAGGGTTTGAATTTGAGGGATAGCGGAAATTGAAAGGTGGGTCTGTGAGTTAAAGAAGTCAAACCCTAATAGTCGAACAAATTGATCCCATTTTCGTTTTTGCTTTTTGTTAGATCTGTTGATATTGTCTTAGATTGTGGTTCAAAGAATTCAGAAACCATTTGATTATGATTTCTTGTAGTGAATTCAATAATTTCTTTTTTTAAAGTTTATTTATTTTTTAAAGACAGTGACTTTTGTTGGCTTAAATTGCAGGAAAGCTGAGCTACCATGAAAGATGCTACACAGGGGAACAAAAGGGCAATCAAGGTTCCTAGAGATTGCAGATCAAATATATCTAGTCCCGGAGCCAACAAAGTGAGAAAAACTGGTGGGCAAAGTTCCAAAATTATAGGTAGAGCCTTAGAGGATCTGATTCAAGTGTCTACAATATTATTCTTGAATTTATTTTGACTTGAAACTTTACAGACAAGCCACAAGATTTTTGGTTTTCTTTCTGTATGAAGTTTGATGAACATCTGGTGTCATTTGCAAAGTATTCTTTATGCGTCTTATTTGTTTTGATTAGCTGTTGCCTGTCCAATCCTGTGATTGTGCTTCATTTCAAAAAGGAATATAGCAGATACATTGATGCTGAGTTTTTCATTTCTTGTTGTTGTTGTTGCTGTTATTATTTTCTTTTTCTATTTTGCATAAGAGTATCTACCTGTACCCTTTTTAGGGCAAGATGAATGTGTTTTGATAAAAAAAGATGAACATTCCTTACCTTGTTCTGCGGCCGATAGAACACAAATGGAGTCATCTGCTGTAATTGGGCTTCATCCACTACGAGAACTTCTTCCACTTACAAAAATCAAGTTGCAGCTTTTCCCTATAGATGAAGGCACTCGCATTGGATTAGAAAAGGTAAACTCCTGAACCATGATGAAGGATAGAGTCATATCGAATGCGATTAGATTTATATGGTTTTGGAAGATAGTAGAGGTTCTTTAACTTGTATATTTTTGGAAGATACTTGAGATGATTTTATTTGTGATATCTAGGATGGTCATCATCCATACTTGGAACTCACTCTCAGAGCTAAGAAAAAGATTTCTTCTGTGCTCAAGCGTGTCAATAGCAAGTGGGGGAGTTCAAAAGTTGCTCTTGGTGAGCCAATGTTATTCCCATACGATATACATGGCGATATTTCTGGCTGCAGAAGTTGGACAATGAAAGATAGTGACATCAGTGCAAGGGATGTCTATGCATCTATTGGAAGCCCTGCAACTTTTCGCTTAAGGTATAAGGTCTAATAGTTTCAATGGTTTATAGGCATAACTTATTTTAAGCTTCTGATTTGGTCTTGTTCTCCTTTTCTTCTCTCATTACTATCGATCTTTATATTTAAGGTATGGCTGGTTCTCAACTTCTGAACCCAAAACATTTGAAGAGCCCTCTACAACATCAACTTCTTGCAATATTTGTTTACAATCTGGAGATGCAAAGAAGGATTGTAACTGCGACTTGAAAAAGGGTGATAATGAGGAGATGCAAATTGTGACATGTGAAGAATTCAAATTGATCAATGTAAGTGAAACAGAAATAGTTTCCCGCTGAAAAGACCTTCAATAAATTAGTTGTTTGTGTGCTAATAGTCTCTTGCTACTAAGATACTGCTTGGAAGATTGAATTTGAGTTGACTTTCTTAGACATTACTTGTATGCTTGTCTTGTCCACAAGAGTTATTTGTTTGTTTATTTAATTCAGATGTGTGCATGTGGTTGAGATTTGTTAGACAGTTATTTGAAATTGACGTGCAAAAGCTCTTGAGGTTCATTTTGCATATATTAGTGATTTATTTGTCAAAAGTGTAGTGCTTTTCTAAAGGTGCTCCTGTTATTCTAAGTAGGATGATGCACTGAGGACCGATAGTCAACCTGGACAACCACAATCAGTAGCACATTGGCTCGATGATCTAACTAATACAAGCTTTGGAGCTCTCCTGTCTGATGCATCCTTACAGGCTAAATTCAACAGCTGTGAACCAAAGTCAACGGAAAATGGTACTTGCTTGCAGCCTGACCAAATAAACTCCAATTCAAAGCTACTGGCGTCCTGGGCTGATTGTCTAACTAATATAAGCATTGGAGGCCTCTTGTCCGAAGTATCCTTACAGGGAAAGTTCAATAACGGTGCAAAATCTGCTGGGAGTAATGCAGACTTGCAGTCGACTCCCATAATTTCTGATTCACTTGATGCTTTTTTTTCTGCCCAAACTGGTTGTCCTCAAGGTCCAAAGCTACCTACTCACATGGCACACTCATCTATTCTGGATGCTGAAGAGACATGTCATGCGTTCCCTGTCCAAAGACTATCTTCTTCAGGCAAAAGGGTTTCAGCTATCAGTGGAAGTTCTGGAGGCTGTAGCCAGGATGCTGGGTCCAAACCATCCAGATCTCCCAAAACGGATGAGGTTTGCTTACTCTTTTCATATATACCATGCCGTTTAATGCAAATGTCTAGCCTAAAACTGACCTGCAAAGTTATCAGGATTTTTATCAGTCAAAATCTTATTCCCTTCCGTTATTGAAAGATCTGATACAGCAATATAGAACGTAAAATGTTTCATGGAAAAAAAAAAAAAAAAAAATAGTAGCATGTGTTAAGACCTGAACAATGTGAACCAGACAATGCGAGCCAGAGATGATAACGTTGATACTTGGGCTAGATGAGTTATGGGAATTAATTCCATCGAGTAAAAATATGTTTAAAAGTTTTTGTGATGGTCTCGAAGAAAATTTTATGGTCTTAAGAATAAATTTAAGGTTACGATCTCTGAAAAATGTATCTTCCATTGGTAGGTGAATAGGATTGCAGCTGTTTGAGAACCTCTTTTATGTATTTGCTTAATTACTCTTTGTCGATATTTTGTTGTTAGATTTTGCCTTTGTGAATTTTAGCTTGAGAATGAAAATAACAAACTCGCGTTTCTTCCTTTACATGTGACTAGATCAAGGATTTATCTAATTTGGGTTGGTCATTTCAGAACTCTTATATTATTGGGAAAGAAGGGTTTTGTTGAGACCTGAAAAGCGTATACTTTTTAATTAAGTATAAAACTGGCAATCATTTTTTGCATTCACTAATATAATGTTGATTACAGATCGATTCTCAAGCTAGGGTTCTAGAAGATCAGGTATGTCAAGAGGCTCGGACCGATCTCGTTCTCGCTTCAAGAACATGTAATGATGAAAGCAGCCTTGGGCTCTTGGGCATCAAATGGGTATAAATTTTTTACTATTCGATAATTAGTTGGCTCTTCAAGTCATATGCGTGCTTCATAAATACCTAATGTGATTGTTTCACTTCTTCTCTACAGAACGACTCTTTGGGACCTTTTGATCTCGGCCTACCTGCTTCGAGAAAGCTTGTTAATGGTGGATCCATTAAGTAGCGATTGGAAACTGAAAAGTTACTCGATTCCGGTAATTAGAATACATGTAAATTCAGGAAACCAAAAATATAAGAGGGAGAAAAAAAAAAAAAAAATAGAACTTGACTCTGATTTCTGTAACTATGAAAAAGTAATTTGGTTTTGGGGAACTTTGCAGTATCTTGGTGAGAGTAAACAAGACTGGTTACTTTAGGTTTAATTTAAGTAACGTCATTCAATTAGTAGTGTAACTTCCAATTGGACGTGTATATTCAGGAAAGCTTTCCCACCCACCCCCGCTTTGCGGTTTGCAGGTTGAAACGGCACTGAAACTTTCCTCTAAAGTTCATAATAAGATTTACAATTTGCTTTATTACGTATGTAATATAGAGTTGATATAAGAATTGAGATTAGAATTAATGTCTCTAACATATCAAGCTCGAATTGATGACTTCCACCACGTCAAGATGACACTCTACTGCTTGATTTATCTTTAGTTTAGGTCTATTGGGGTTCTCGGGGGGTATAGAAAGATGCAGGACCCCCATGCCTAATTTCACAGAAAAAAGAGAGAGAATTCACTCTTTTTATTTTGTTTAATAGAGAGATTTCTTGATTACTAATGAAGAAATGTGTGTGGGGCAAGGCAATTGTATACACATCAAGCCACATATTACGTATGTAATATATCGGAACATTATCACAACCAACATCAATTGAGTTGTACAAATGAGTACGTCATTACACATATTACGTATGTAAGATTGAGAGGGGAAAAATACGTACAGTATCGTTTCCATTAGAAGCCATTGTTTATTCTCTCTCATTATTACTAATTGTGATTGTGTTTAATATGTGTTGTATTTTTGCCCAAATAAATAAATAAATAAATAAAAGGGTTTTTTTTTTTTGAAAAATTATTTGGGTGTGTGAAGAGTATTTTCATAATACTTGACTTGGAATTGATTTTATTTATAAGTATTTTAGTAATTCGTAAAATTTATCAAAAAGGAGTGTGGGGAGCTGTGGATCTTCTTTTGATAATTAACGTTTTGAACTTCGAATTGTTGAAATGTGATCCAAATTAATAACGCCATTTAAATTGATATGGGTTGTTAGCCTTTGAACTTTTCTTATTTTAGCAAATTGTCTTCCAGACTTTGAATTTTGGTATGTAGCCCTAGGGTGAACAAAACACACCGCCAACCTGACTAACCCGATTAACCCATCCAACTTAATTCATTATAACCCGGACCCGACTAACCAGATCAAGAGATCAACCTGACTCACCCAATCTGACTATTAATTAGGTGGGTTTGGGTTGAGTTGTTCTTAACCCGAACCCACCCAATCTATTTATATATATAAATAAATATTTTCCTACCTCATAATATATAATATTTATCTTATATTTTACATTAACTACTTTACACATTGTGTTTTATGTTGTATGAGTTTTTATTACTGTTTGTTTGTTAGTTTATAACTTATATATTTGAACTTCTTTTGCTTATATTTTATTTTTATATTGGTTTATAATTTATGAGACAATTTTAGAGATTTATAAGACTAATATTATGATAAAAAGTTGAAAATTAGCTTTTCTTTTTTATTTTTTTTTTTTTTTTTTTTTTTTTTTTTTAAGGTTGAATGATTAGTTTTATTTTTATTTTTTATTTCTTTTCTATTTTCAACCCAATCAACCTACCCAAATTTTAATTGAGTGGATTGATTTTAAACTTTGAGTTGATTTGGTAGGTTAAATTTAGGAAAATTTTGACAAATGCCCCTTAAAATGGTACCATTAAGGATTTTTTTTTTCTCAATATTGGCCTATTGAATTTTGTCCCTTTAGAGTAAGTAATTTAACAAAATATTATCGATAATTTGACATATTGGCGGAGGTGGGCATAGTTTGACATATTTACTATCTAAGGCCTCATTTACTTTGCGGATTCGAGTTTTTAATTCGAGCTGAGATATGACATTTTTTGAGAGCTTTTCACTGTAGCAGAAAAAGTTAGATGTGACATTTTCTAAGAGCTTTTAACTGTAGAAACCTAGAACTGAAAACTCGAATCGGTGAAATGACCGAAACTTAAAATTTGATAAATTATTATCTATAATTTGACATATTATGATCAAATGGGAAGCTCATCACAATAAAAGAATAGAATTTCAGAAAGATGTGTTTACAGGTCAGTTTTTATAATTTTTAATCTCAAAAACTCATCCAACCCACCTGATGTTCACCCCTTTGTAGTCCTCTTCTTTTCATTACTAATTTAACCGACACTATCAATTTAGGCACCACTGCAACAGTTTAACATGTTTAAGAGTTAATTACTAAATTCAAATTACCAAAGCATGAAAGTTAATAAAAATAATCAATTGAAAATGACAACTCCCCATTACTTTAAGAATGTATTTTCACCGCTTAATTAACCTTATACATAATCCATCGGATGAGAATAATTTTCATAGCAAAAACAAATATGTAAAACACGCTTAAATGCTTTGTAGTTTTCATTAAAAAAAAAAGAAAAAAAAAAGAAAAAAAAGAAAAAAAGTGTTTCTACTAATAGAAAAAGATCAATCGGTGTCGATCACTAATTTCTAAAACCAATGAACTTTCACATTTTTTTCCTTGTCAGATAACCTTTAACTCGTACCCGCCAACTAAAAAAAAAACAAAAAACAAAAAAACAAAAAAGATCTCCAACGTTTATATTTTCAAAATCTTCCTTTTCCTTGGCAAAGAAGATAATCAAGAAGAATAGAAGATACTCTCCAATACTCAATCAATGGCGGAGAATACAGAGATTGACAATGACCAAATGAGGACTAATTCTCTTACTCTTTCTCCAGCATACTTCCAAGCAGTGCAGGCCAAAGGGACGGTAACATCAACCTTTCTTATCATTTTGTGGCATTTCACAATTTTCCATCAAAAACACACTTTTCTCTCACTCTCATCCCTATTATGTCACCTAGTTCCCATCAAATATTTTTCTTCCTACCAAACACTAGTACCTTACCAGGGAAAAAATGGGTTGTGTCCAGGGAAAACCGGGCTCGCCGAACCAGGAACTTGAGAGGCAGAAAGCAAAGTATGATTATGTTACGGGAAGAAAAGGAGACAGTTCCATAAGCCTAAAACAACGCGCGGCCGGTGAGGTGTTAAAGCTCGAACCCGAGATTAAGATTAGGAGGGTTGTTTTTGATGAGAAGGAGACTAGTAATGGTGGGAGTGAAGGAAGTGTTGGAAGAAGTTCGAAGAGGCTTGCGAAGAAGAAGAAGAAGAAGATTGGAGGTGATGAGCGTGTTGGTAGGTGGCCGGATTGGCTTGTTGAGAACATACCTCAAGGGGTTTTGGAAGGTTTGGTCCCAAGGAGTGTTCATTCATATGATAAGCTTGCTAAGGTTAGCGGAATTTCTTGAAGGTTTTATGATATAGTTGTCTAAATATTGTTGCCTAGAAATTTTTTTTAAATCTTTGTGTGTGAGTGTAAAATCCCATGAACAGGTTGTTTTCTTTGACTATTCTCAGGTTATTCTAATAATAATGGTACATCTATTGACAATTATAATAAGTAATAATTACTGACGTGACAATGACAGAAAAGAAAGTAATCAAAACCAATCTTATTTATGAAATATAGAGCTATAAAAAATCAACTTTTTCTTTTCCGGGTATTCCCATTTGGAAGGTGAAAGGATTTACTTGTGCTAGTCTAGTAGTGTTTTATAAGCTAGCCATGATGTTCCTTGCATTCTGCTATTACTTACTTTTGGTTTGTACTAACCGTAGAACTAAGGCCACCCACAAAAGAAAAGCTTATATTTGTTACTTCCAATGTTGATCAGATCTCTAATGTTTGCCTGGATTTCCCCCCCCCCCAAAAGATTAATCCGTAAGAGTGAAAAATCAAATTAGAGTTTTCCTGATTATCACAAAATTTCCTTCTATTGTTTTCTTAGAGGACAAGAGTTAGTTTGAAATTGTCTGGATATTTGGATTTTGCAGATAGGCCATGGAACCTACAGCAATGTGTACAAAGCTAGAGACCGGGTGACTAAAAAGATCGTTGCTTTGAAGAAGGTTCGATTCGACACGTCGGAGTCCGACAGCATCAAGTTTATGGCAAGGGAGATAAGGATACTACAGAAGCTAGATCATCCCAATGTCATCAAGCTTGTAGGCCTTGCCACATCAAGAATGCAATATAGTCTTTATTTGGTTTTTGATTGTATGCAAGCAGACTTGGCCAAAGTAATCACACGTTCACAGAAGCTCGATGAAGCACAGGTTTGCATTTCCTCCTGCTCATTATATTTACCTTAAAATACCTTAAATTAACATTGATCATTTTTTGAACTTTTTGCCATTGGAAAGAAAGTGCAGAAGGAATTTGTTTCATATTGATCATTTTCTTGAGTGTCAAACAATGCAAGGAAGAAACAATTGAGAAATACCACTATTTTGATATCTTTAGGGTTAATTTCACTTTTAACTCCAAATTATGTTTGTTGTTCCCTTTTGGCCCTTGAACTTAAAAGCATTGCGAATTGCATCTTAAACTATGCTTCTTGTCCTAAGTTTGGCCCTTAGATCATTAAAACCACTAAAAACTCAACAGAGTCAACCATGTGACATTCACTTTCTTAGTTGATAACACGTATTCTGACTATGTTTCGTGTTCCATTTTGCTAAACAATGCTTTTTGTCCCATGTTTGGCCCGTCGGTCATAAAAACCGTTAAAAACTCAGTAGAATCAACCATGTGACACTCACATGCTTTGTTGACGATGATTATTTTAAACAAACCAAATTTAAAAAATTAAAAATTTAATGGGAACATCATATACATACAGGTGAAATGCTACATGCAACAGCTGTTTTTAGGTCTCCAACACTGTCATGAGAGGGGAATTTTACACCGAGACATTAAGGCTTCCAATTTGCTGGTTGATAAAAATGGAACACTTAAAATTGCGGATTTTGGGCTTGCAAATTTTTATCCTCCTAAAAAGGGTCCTCTTACAAGCAGAGTTGTGACACTCTGGTATAGAGCTCCAGAGCTGTTGTTAGGTTCAACAGATTATGGAATTGGTATAGATCTTTGGAGTGCAGGATGTATATTGGGTGAGATGTTCATTGGAAGACCCTTTATGCCAGGGAGAACTGAGGTAAAACATTTTATTCTACTATGTCACTTTGAACATAAACCATTGATTAATTAGATATTAAGTAAACTCACTAAGCCTCAATTTTAGTTTATTACTTTTTTGTTAGATTTTTGGCGTTGTCAGTCGTTAAACTATTAGCATTGTGACAGTTTGATCTTAATCTATGACCTTTGTTTTTTTGCCAGTTTTAGGTCCTTGACCACAAATTAACAAGGGATTTTTAAAGTTTGATGAAAGTAAGCATATATATCGTGAGATAACTTGAAATTTTGCAAAAAGTCACATAAAGAGCAAGATGTTTCCTTTAATACCCATGGAAAGGCTTCAAAATTAAAACATTTGCACATAACCTGATTTTTTTCTTTTTGCAAAATTTCAAGTTTTTACTTGATGCGATTAAATTTATTGTCAAACCTGACCCACCAAAAAATTAAGTTTAGGCCTTAGGAACTGATCGAAAGAAAAAGAATTCAATGACCAAACTGTCACTTCTTAAAGGTTCAAGGACCAATAGAACCGTGTGTGTGTGTGTGTATATATATATATATATTGATTTTTCATCCCAAAGTTGTAAGCTGAAGCTAAGTATAATAAAGTGTTTGGTATTCTTCATTTACTTTTTATTTTTCAACTATTTCGAACATATTAAGCCTTATGAAAAACACTAATCAACAAATGTCCTATTAATATTGTGAGGAGCCCAGAAATGAGAGGGGGGAAATTGTGCTTCCTGTTTTCATGTTTTGTTGAAACATTTTTTTTTATGAGATGTTTTTAAGGCCTGCCATTTTTTTTTCCTATTTCTACTAAGTTTTCTACATTGCAGGTTGAGCAGCTGCATAAGATCTTCAAGCTTTGTGGTGCACCCCCAGATGAGTTCTGGACAAAGATGAAATTGCCGACAAGTTTTCGACCGCCAAAAAACTACAAATCTAGTTTTGAGGAAGTCTTTAGAGATTTGCCTAGCTCTTCTTTTGGTCTCTTGAAGCAACTTCTTTCTCTAGACCCGGCATTCCGCGGCACTGCTGCTTCTGCTCTCCAAAGTGATGTGAGTACTATTGAGTTTCTAGAAAGAAAGCTGAGATATTTTCTAATGAATGAAAATAATATTTTTCATTACTGAATAAGCTATACAGTAATACCTTAAATAGCTCTCATAGCTCTAACTAATTACAACCAAGGCCAATGCCTTGCTGACATGTGTACACCGATCTAACTAACTAATAACAACATAACTAATCAGTTATCTCTAATAGCCCCCCTCAAACTCAAGGTTGAAAGACTTTCAACTTTGAGTTTGTGCCTAAGAACAGGAAACTGAGAACTTGATATAGGCTTGGTGAGCACATCCGCTGCCTGATCGATAGCTAGAACATGTTCCACATGTTTTGTCCGAGCATGCAAAACAGGGTTGGCAGCCAACTGCACGGTGCTGAGATTATCACACCACACCACTGGCCTAGTCAAGGTTTCAATCCGTAATTCCTTGAGCAGTGAGGAGAGCCAAGTAACTTCAGCAACCACATTTGCTAAGCTTCTGTATTCAGCTTCGGTTGAGGATCTAGAAATCGTGTGTTGTTTCTTAGAACACCAGGAGACAATATTTGAACCCAGAAAGACACAATATCCAGAGGTTGACCTTATATCATCTGGATCGGAAGCCCAATCTGCATCACAATAGGCTAGCAAACTGAGTTGGGCAAATTTCTGAAGATGAAGACCAAAGTCAAGGGTGCCTCTCAAGTATCTAAGTATCCTCTTCACAGCACGCCAATGGGATTCAAGTGGTCTATGCATGAACTGACACACTCTATTGACAGAGTCAGACAACTCAGGCCTAGTTATAGTCACATACTGAAGAGCTCTAACAATACTTCTGAATAGTTGAGGACTGTCCACTTCATCACTTCCAAAGGCTGAAAGTTTGACGCCAGATGTCATAGGGGTTCCAATGGGCTTAGCATCCTACATTCGTGCCTTACAAAATAAATCCATGATATACTTTTTCTGAGACAAAAGCACCCATCAGTAGTGTGAGTGACATGAATTCCCAAGAAGAAATTCACTTCTCCCATATCTTTTAAAGCAAAGTAGTTGTTTAGTTGTTTTATTAACTGTTGCACTACACAAGAATAAAGGTGACATGTTGAGAGTGAAACCTCATGAACAAGGATTGATCCGACTTTAAGGAGATGAATCCTAGTGCAAGTAGAGCATTTTTCAGCTTGTCAAACCAAGCTCTAGGGGCCTGTTTCAGCCCATAGAGCAATTTGTGAAGTTTGCAAACAAACTGAGGACGTTTCGGATCTTCAAACCCCTGTGGTTGAGTCATGTACACTTCTTCTAGTAAATCACCATTAAGAAAGGCATTGTTGATGTCTAACTGTCTAATGCACTAGCCTTTTGCCAAAGCAACTGTAAGCATGACTCTAATTGTTGTTGGTTTCACAACTGGACTAAAAGTTTCATTGAAATCAAAACCGGCAACTTGATTAAATCCATTTGCCACCAGCCATGCCTTATACTTGTTAAGTGTGCCATCTGGATTTTCCTTAACTTTGAAAACCCATTTGCAGCCAATCGGTTTTCTCCCTACAGGCAGAGGAACTAGAGACCAAGTACCATTTCGTAGAAGGGCCAGAAACTCATCATTCATAGCGGCCCTCCACTGTTCTTAAACTAATGCATCCTGAACTGAAGTTGGCTCTTGGGTTGCAATGTACACCTTTGGTTTGAAAACACCCTTCTTGGAGCGAGTGACCATAGTATGAGAGTTAACTACCTCCTTTCCTTTTTGAGATGGTTGGTGTGCCAAGGATGTAGGCACAAAAAAGTCAAGGGTGCCTGTACAAGGAACATTAGTCACATCAATTGATTCACTAGGAGAGGGTCCTGGAGCAGACAAGACTAGGTAATTTAGGAATATCCGAAGTTGTGGAAGGAGCATGAGGCAAAATAGAGGGCTGAACAGGGAAGACAATAGGAATAGCGGGAGTAGGGAAGGAAACGGAAGACACAGAGGATGAAGGGGGAGAAGTGGAAGGCAGTTTCGAAAAAGGAAACACCCCTTCATCAAAGATTACATCCCTGCAGACAAAAATTCTGCCAGACTTATCAAGACATTTATACCCTTTTTGATTGAGACTATAACCAAGGAAAGTACACTCAAAGGATCTAAACTTGAGTTTATGTTTATTGTAAGGTATGAGATAGGGATAGCAGGCACAACCAAACACTTTTAGTTGGGAAAAATAAGGTTTAGTGTGAAATAACACTTCCAGAGGAGTTTTGAATTGAAGGACAGAATTAGGGAGCCTATTATACAGAAAGACAGCAGTTCAGAATGCTTCATCCCAGCATTTTAAAGGTAGAGACGACTTGGCAAGTAAGGCTAGACCATTCTCAACAATGTGACGGTGTTTCCTTTCGGTAACACCATTTTGCTCATGCACATGTGGACACGAGACATGGTGAACAATACCATGAGACATAAGAAAGTCAGTGAAAGCTTTGTCCTCACCTCCCCAATCAGATTGGATTGATTTAATTTTGAAATCCAGCTGCAATTCAACCTGGGTTTTGAAGTTAATGAATGTTTGAATTGCATCAGACTTATTCCTAAGCATATAAACCCAAGTAAAACGAGAAAAGGCATCAATGAAACTTATATAGTACCTGTAGCCACTTGAGGACTGCACGGGTGCTATACCCCAAAGATCAGTATGCACTAATTGTAGAGGAGCAGTGTAGCAAGTTGTAGACAATGAGAAAGGGGGTTTATGAATTTTACCAAGACAACATGCTGCACAAACTGAAGAAAGAGTTTTATTGCTATGAGGAATGTTACAACTCTTTAGAACTGTGGTTACAATTTTGGCTTATGGATGGCCTAGCCTGTTATGCCACAGCTCAAAAGTAGAACATAAAGAAGAAATAGCAGTATTAACTGTTGTATTATTTATTGACAGAAAACTAATGAACATGAGAAACATGGAATTGAACTGGACAGGACGGTGACTTTGAAGACAGATTGATCTAAGCTTGGTCAAACACATACAGCCCGTTCTTAAGATTTCCCTCCAGAAGCACAATTTTGGTAACCTGATCTTTGACAAAGCACTTATGAGAATGAAACTCAAAGAAAATGTTATTATCATGAGCAAACGTAGACACACTAAGAAGATTTTTTGTAATCTCATGAACATGTAAAAGATTTTTTAAGGAAAAGATTTTAAAAGCATAAGGAGACACAAAACTGGAATGACCAATTTGTTTAATGGCAAGGCCCTTCCCATTTCCAACATAGACCTGTTCAAGTCTGAAATAGTCTGTCATCTGAGACAGGTTGTCTGTGTTTGAAGTAATGTGACTGGATGTTCCTGAATCAGGATACCACCCTGGATCTGCAACTGTCTCAGGGGTGGCAACGAAGGCTTGAGCAGGAATCGAATCCACAAACGGATTTGAATTAGTGGTGGTAACATGAGCATTAGGGTTGAAAGGAGGCCTCTGTCCACGTTGGAATTGAGAAGGTCCAAGAAAAGAATGATCAAACCTCTAATAGCAGTCAATTACAACATGTCCAGTACGGCCACACAATTGACATTGTGGTCTGTTAGAAGACCAAGAGCCACGGCCTCCATTGTGACATCCTCGATCACCACCTAGACGGCCTCCACCTTGAGATGGAAAATTACCGACAGATTGAGACTGAAAATTCCCACGAGGAAAATTACTCCCAAATTGTGGTGAAAAACCAGAATTGAAACTTTTTTTGTTCGCTTGATTTGAATGGGAGGAAGCCAAATTAGCTTGAGCCGAATCAAGAGACTTGTGATTTTTCTCAATTCGAGCCTCTTGCGAAAGAAGAAGAGACTCAATTTCTTCAACAGAGAAGGCATCATTTCGAGCTTCTACCGTAAGAACAAATGTGTCATATTCAGAGGATAAACCTTCAAAGATTGCTTCAAGATGCTCTTTAGAAGGAACAGGATGACCGACTAAATTTAACATACTCACACAATGGCGAATTTTCAACAAATAATCATTCATCGTTAAAGAAGTCTTCTTGATATTTTTGAGTTGAGTCTTATATTGAGAAATCTTGGCACGAATTTGAGCAGCATAATAGAGATTCAAAGTGTACCAAACTTGTGCTGAAGTTTCACAATCAACAACCCTAGCGAGAATCGTCTCGGTCATGGAAGAGAGCAGCCAAGACACCAACAGCTGATCCTGTTGCTCCCAGTTCAAGAAATTTTAATTAATCTGTCTTGCGGCTTCATTTGCGACACTAAGAAACTTCAACGGCAGAGAGCTTGAATCAGAGTTGAAATCCAACAGCTTGTCCCTCAAATCATTGAAAGGGCTAATTTTCTCCATGGAAGGAAATTAGAGTGACTAAAAACAACAAGACTGAAGCGCACAGAAGAATTGGAAGCTTCAGCCATGGCGGACAAGGGACCGCTTTCTCCAAAATCTTGAGGCTCTAATACCATATTGAGTTTTAAGAAAGAAAGCTGAGATATTTTCTAATGAATGAAAATAATCTTTTTCATTATTGAATAAGCTGTATAGTAATACCTTAAATAGCTCTCATAAGCTCTAACTAATTACAACCAAGGCCAATGCCTTGCTGACACGTGTACACTAATCTAACTAACTAATAACAACATAACTAATCAGTATCTCTAACAAGTACAAACAGCAAACATTGTACGAACCACTATCAAATTTGTTTTGCAGAGCAATTGATGGTACTAAGAAGATTATAAGAATCTACATTTGAAATTTGACAGATTGCAAAGGAGAGGGAAGTTGTAATCATCTAATGTAACGATGGAGTCAGAATATTTTATCAATACGTGTTATAGTAAAAATGAGATTTTTTTTAAAATAAAGGACGTAGTTTGAGTATGACACTGTGACACTGATATAACTTAATTAATAATATGGGGGTATAACTTAATTCTTTTTTTTTTTTAGTTTTAAGTGTAAAACTTAAAAACAAAAAACAAAAAAACAAAAAGAGAGAGAGAAGGATTGTGATGCAGGGCTTGAACATGAGTGGGCCTATGTGGTCTCAGGCCACGAGAATGCATGGGCCCATCTGCATGGTTCTAGGTGATTAGTAGGATTAGATTGCGCATCTTTTAATAGTTGCAACTTTTAGGAAGACTCTCTTACATCAAGTTAATCATTTTTATAGCACTAACAAAAAAAAAAAAAAAAAAACTTTAAGAATAACGCCGGTTTTGATTATTTTCTTTTGTATCACTGTGATGTCAAATTTTTCTATTAATTATATTAACTAGCAACAATCATCTATTTAGCAGTCTCATGTGATTCAATGCAAGATGTTAACATGAATATGGTAACTACTAATTGCTTAAAGAATTACACTACTTTGATCCAAACTTTGGGAGACAAAGAAAGATTTAGACTCATGGAAGTACAATTTTGTTGATCAAGTCTAATACTGTTCTCCTCTTCAAAATTTACATAATTGATCATGAATGTTATTCACGGTCTCTTTTCTGAATAATTTTTTCTTGTTTCAGTTCTTCAGTACAAGTCCATTGGCGTGTGAACTTTCTAATCTACCGGTAGTTTACACAGAGGAGGATGAGCCAACTAGAGGAAACGAAAAGAAGTATGTTGCACTTTGGAACATGAAATTCCTATTCAAATTCAATTTTTTTTTTTAGTAACAATTTTTCTACTTCTGTATATAACATATTTCATATAGAATGAAGCATATGAAATAAAAGCTACAACAAGATAGTATTTTTAGATGCATTTGAACTACTTGGATGAAAAAATTGGATTTCAATTATACATGTATTTATTTATCTTTTGAACTTTCCTTGACACTGGTCCATTGCTATTTCCTTTTTTTTTTTTCCAAGTACTGTGTTCTTTAAGTAACCAAGCAGTTTCATTAAATGCTATCAAAACCAATGGTTTAGATCATATACCATATGGTGGGCTTAAAATTTCCTTGAATGGTCCAAGTAAGAAGCATTTGAGAAAATTGATTCTTCTTTTTCTTCTTTTAGGACGAAGAGTTCGAAATCAAAGAAATCGTCTCAAACGGATTACGAAGTTCATCATCAGAAGGACCAACTTGATGGACAGGCTATAGGTGATGTTGAACATTTTAATGAGGTAATTCCTCACCATGTTGAGTTGCTTATATTTTTTGGTCATTCAGTCCACCATATTCTCTTTGATATGGAGGTGAATGGCATTTGAGAAGCTTTTTCTTATAAGCAAGAAGTTGAATGGTATTGATCTAGTTGATAACGTTGGAGCACTTGATCAAGGTTTCAAGAATATCTGGTTTGGACTGATTTTCTTGCAGAGCAAGAAACAGTAGATAACCTCTATGTATTTTGAGATTGAACTCAACAAACAATTTTGACGACCACAATTAAAGCTATATTTGTCCTTTTATCTCGTGCAGGTCAGAATAAAAGTGTACTAAAAAGATAGTCTGTGCTTTAAAAAAAAAAAAAAAAAAGTTTTACTTTGATGTACTGGTTACTGGTGCTTCTAAGCAAGTGTGGCTCCTTACTAATGTCTTTGGCTTTTTAGTGTTTTAGTTTCTCATTTCTTTTAGATTTCTTCCCAAACCATTTAACCCCTCTTGACATTTCTAACAACACAAACGCCGAAGGCCTTTGCCAACCCCAGCAAGTTTACTTTAAAAGAAGAACAACTTCTGTTAGTTGATATCAATTTTTTCCTTTTCCTTTTTTAAGGGAGATTTCTACTGTAGAACCTGAAAAAGTGAACTACATCAAATATGTAACGGAAATTGTCAGTTATATATATATATATATATTTTAATTCTAATGTGATTTGGACTAAATTTAACGAACCCTTCTTAAAGGTGACATTGTTAGCTCATACATTTTATTTTTCCTTTTTCAGGAAAAGAATGCTGAGCAGCCAAACTTGCACAACCAAGAGATGGGCAACAGTGCAAGCAGCAGTACTACTTCCTCCAGTAGTAAACACAATATTGGACATGAAGACGAGATCTTCAATGCATATTTCTCCCCAGTTCTTAGTTCTCACCAGAAAAGATTTTCAATGACTCAGGCTCACCCTAATTCTCTAAGGAATATCAACCCTGATGTCCTTAAAAACATCAACAACTTCACTCTCTTGCAGGCCTCAGTGACTGATATTATCAACCACAAGGAAGGCAGTGCCCTGGCTCAGTATTTCAGGTCTCTCTCGGCATTGGATTTCCGAAATCACGATCCCGAGAAGTCGTCAGAATTCTCCTTTGTGGCTGACAAAGAATAGGCTAGCAAATATTGCTTATTTAGCTTATGCTGCTAGTTATTCAAATCATCATATCTATGTTATTCTATTTTCATTATCTGGGACCACCTATGGATGGTTTCTAGAGAATAATATAAGAAGATTTGGTTTGATATAGAACAATGGCAGCTGCACTGTAGTGATCTATTTATTTATTTCTTTATTTGTTTTGATTCTGGGATTTTCAACGATAAGCATTTTACAATTTAAGTCATAACTTGAGTTATGACTTGAGTTTTGTATGTGAGAAAAACATTGTAGTAAAAAAGTTAAATTTAAATTTTTGTGAGAAAAAATACAGTAGCAATAAAATTTGAGTTATAAATTGAGTTGTAAAATAAAAAGGCCTTAGTGATTTAACAATTTACCGATTGACATATCCAATAATACTATATTACTTCCTGATGGTTGAATAATAACATTGACGATTTTGAGAATTCTCTAATACGATATAAAAAAAAATACCATATTATTATGACACAATTGTTGACCGGTTAAATTTTTATTGCGTTCCATTATATTAAATATATTTTTTAGTCTGATATAATTATAGTATGATCTAACGGTTAAAAATTATGTTCTACTAGTAAGGTAACTTTTTATATCCTACTACAGAATTCTCTCAACTACCAGAAAGTGACTATTGCGTTACTTCAATGAGTGTATCTCAAATCTCTAACATTTTTTTTTCTCAATTTAATTAAGGGGGTATGAATTGGATACTTAATTACAGCAAAGAGAGATATTTTCATTTCTATGTCTGAAGAAATTCGTTAAGCAAAGTCATCAATTCGTATGCATACAGGATATTTATCTCTATAACAGTTGTAATGTGTGTGTGTGTGTGTGTGAGAGAGAGAGAGAGAGAGAGAACAATGAAAGGATGTTAGTTTTGCTAATTTTTTCTTTCTTCAATATAAACAAAAAACAAACTCTTGCGTGAAGAGGCCTGGTCATTTCTAACTGGTAAATCTTATATGTGAAAAATGTTCTAATGACAATTTGAAAGCTTCCCAAAATCACTAGCAATGAAGTCTGTTAAAATTCAGGACAATTGTCACTTTTTAAATTGAATTTGAACTTTTTAACAAGACAAAAACTCCGAGTAATTAACAATGAAACATTGTAACAACTTATAGACTAATACTGTACATTTTATTTGATATATCCCCAGTTTCCAACCTCCAAAAAAAAAAAAAAAAAAAAAAAAAAAAAAAAAACAACAGCAACCAAAACAAAAACAAAAACAAAAAAAAATTAGAAAAATGGAAAAAAAAGGGAGATTTTATTTTATTTTTTTTCCTTTGACTATTAAAGTTTCAGTCATCATAGTAGGTGTCCACAAACTTGCTCTTGATCCATTTAAAGCTGTTGCGCAAGGAGGATTTGAGCTTACCTTCCATGGCATACATATTATAGTTTGCCACCCTCTTCCTCCTCTTCATCTCCGGGTTACTGGACGAACCAAACTCATCTTCAACCTGTACACTAGGGCCGTTGAAGCTGTACGACTTGGCCCGGTCCTCGAACCCGAACCGGGTATCTCCATAAAGGCTGGAGTAGTGCCCTGGCAATGATTTGCTCCTGTCCATGATCCCAAGTGCCAAAGGAGCTAGAAGGCTCTTCACTTATATGGGGAGAGAGGGAAAATATATAAAAACACTTGTATGGACACCATGCAAAGCGTAATTAATATATGTATTATAGTGGAAGTGTGCATGGGCCACTGGGGTTTGGTTTGATGAGTAAAGAATTGAATTATCATGATTTGGTGCGCCGTGATAGGATAGCAAAGTGTTTGTGTTCTTGGGAATATTGTGGCAGACATGATTTCCCAGGTCAATTGTTTTCAGCATAGTAGTGGAAATTGGTCTTTGTCATGGTCCATAAGCATACGGATATGGAGGAAAATATATTATCTCCAAATACATAAAGATGTACATATATATATATTTTTGGGAAAAAAATAATTTGGACTGTTGAGAAAAAATCAATAAATTAATTAATTTTAACCTCATGCCCCGTTCACTTCACCGATTTGAGTTTAGAATTTGAGTTTTACTACAGTAAAAAGTTCTCAGAAACAGTCACATCTAACTTTTTTGCTACAGTAAAAGCTCTCACATAAAATTACATCTCAACTCGAATTACAAACTCGAATCAGCGAAGTGAATGGACCCTGAGATTTGAGCTGCAAATACATAAAATTTTAAAATGTACCGTAACCTTACTCGAAAATGTAGTAAGGATTGTAAGGTTTAGTTTAGTAGCTCTTAACAAATTTACACAGACACGGTCACCTCGGTAAAATGACTCATGCAATGTAATCTAGATGGGCTATTTTGAAAGAGAAGTGTTCAAGTACTTCAATTGTTAGATAAATATGTTCTCGTTTGGTAGTATATTGAATAGAAAAATATGTGAGCAATATGGCGTGTTATAGACTACGTCACCATGAGATAAATATTATGTTTAGTTTTTTTTTTTTTTTCTTTCTTTCTTTCTTTTTTAGGACTACAAGAATTAGTAATTAGTTGAAACCTAAATAAGATAGTATCCTGAAAATGCCCGTTGATTTGAGGGAAACATTCCATATAGAACATCTACAGAACTGCATTCAACCTTTGAGCAATTGATGTGTTTTCAAGGGGGGAAAAAAAAAAGCAAAAATAGAAATTACAAGGTTCTATCAAGTATCAACCTTTGATGGAATGAATTAAAAAAAAAAAAAAGATATTTTCTTTTTGTTGGTGGCATAGTTTGGTGATGAAATAGTAGTTGTAATTGGCACAGGGTTTTGCTCACGAGGAATCATGAGATCACAGAAAAGATGGCTGCAGCTATTCAATAAAAGATGTGCGAAGAACCCCAATTTTAATACCGACTCTCGTAGCATTGAGTTATCATTTTTTAATATTAGATGTAATATTTCATTATAGGTGGTAATATTCTAAAAATCTATTAGTAAAATAATAACAACTCACAAATTATATATTTTTATTCTTCTCTCATAAAAATTTAAATTCAAACTCTTTTACTAGTTTTTTTCTTATGTACAAAGCTCAAGAGTTAAGAATTTAAATTGTGAAACAAAAAGATATGTGAGAATTAGGGGGGCTGTGAAATTCATAAAATATTGAACCACTAATTCTCTATTCAGATTCCAAATAATGATGAGGGCCCAACCGAGCGAAGTAGTGGGTAGAAAGTCTTGGCCCACCACAATAACTTCTATCAAAATGGAGTGGCCCAGAAAACCCATTTGGAACATACGATTCCTGTGGGCAGATGGTGTTGGACGAGCACACTTGAAAAATCTAATTCAAATATTAAAATAAAGGGGGGAAAAAATTTTTGAAAAATGTAAAATCAGGAAGTTATTTACAAGCTTACCTTCCTTCCAAAAAAAAAAAAAAAAAAATCTGTTTATCTACTAATGAAAATTTTAAAAGAATTTTGAGAAATACGAGCTTCCTATTGCTATGTGAATGTCACCTCGCCAGCCTAATTCTAAGCATTACTGTTAATCATTTATTTCACTAATTCAAGTTTACAATTCGAGTTTTATTACAGTAAAAAATTTTCAGAAATAATCACATCTAATTTTTTTATTATAGTAAAAAATTCTCACATAAAATTACATTTCAACTCGAATTAAAAACTCAAATTAACGAACTAAACAGATTCAATTAGTGATAAAATTGAAAAATGATAAGGCAAAAAGTCTCGCCGAAGCAACATGAGCAGAGAAAGCAAATAGAAGGCGCAAAATAGCCATCAAAGCAACATGAGCTGGCGGGCTTCTATCGCTACTCAGGAAAGAACAGAGCAGGATAGCATTTTGCAGCAAATCTTTGAATTTGAGGGCAAAAAAGCTTGCTTCTTACGTGGGTTCCAATGCATCTAGCAGAGCAAAGCAACGTTCCGTTATTTTCGGCGACACCCTGCTTTGGCAGCTCCAAATCATCATTATGTATCTACAACTAGTGGTCATGAACATTACTAGTTTTTGAGCTAGTAAAAAATGGAGACAAATCTAAACAAGTCCAAAAATTGACATGCGAACCTGTTAGACAATAGTAGTGGTAATAGCATTGCTCATTTTAAATATCTTATTATTTACAACTGCGTCTAGAATGCCATGATAAGATGCTTAGAATCAATCATGACTCAACAACCAGATTACAATAGTAATTGATGCATATTGGAAAGAGGGTAAAAAATGTCAAAGAATAAGTTGACAAAGTAGAGCACGATTTCACTCTCTCCTAAGTGGTGGCCAGGGGCCACAGATTTAGCTTGATGGTAGCTACACAAGTCAACCTCCGATATTGACATTCACAATTCGAATCCATCCACCCACTCATCAAATGTTAGGGCAACTATGATTTTATAGGACAAAAGAAAAGTGCAAAAGTTGCAAGATAAGAATATACCTCATTTTTGACTCTATACTATTTGAAGTTTCCGTCGAGGCTAACGATGGAGAAGGAATTGTTTAAGATGATTGGTGTCCAAAAAAATCAGCACCATCCTCAACATCATCGGTTTTAATAGATCCACTTTGTGCCATAAGTATTCTGTACACTCTCTTCGAACAAACCTCACCTAATCTTCTGTCCTCACCAAGTAAGCCTTCTATTGTCAAGTCCTTGAGCAGAAATTCCTTTTCATGAACCTGTCATTTTAATATAAATACAAGTTTTGCCTCAACGGCTGAAAACGTAATTTTAAAACGAGGGTATTTAGCACATTTGGCCCCAAATGTATCGCCATTGGCAAATTACCCTTGAAACTTAATAAATTATTACAAAGGTTCTCCAAACCAATGACAATTGTAGAAACCTTGACCAAACCTCTTCAAACACGTTACGTGACCTCGTTTGAAGGAAGAGATTGAAATTTCAAATGATGCTTGGAACATGTTTGGGCCCCGTGTAATCTCCAACATGGACAAATGGAACCCACTCCATCCCTACCTTATCCTCCACCAAGGCGCCATCATAGAAATACAACAGCATGACTTACCATGACAAACGTAAGGAATCCTCTCATACCATCTTTAGACTAATAAAAGGGAATCTCATCATTCCTATCCAGACTCGTAATATAGTTGTCTTTCTTCCAACATAATTATGAAACATTATTTACTATATGCAATAATTACTTGTATTACTTAAGTTCTAGCTCCCTCGAGCACTTGTAATAGCTAAGATATAATTGGTTTCCTAAGAAGGAAAATGGACGAATTGTTAAGAGAAATAAAGAAACTCTTATTTACTTAGAACAAAAAAGGATACAAGGAAGGCTAGTAAGAAACTAACTATGTCTTTGCTATTACAAGTGCTCCCTATTTATATTGAGGGAACTAAAACTTAAGTGCTACAAGTAATCAGTACATATAAGACTAGGAAAAGATGCTTTATAATAATGCTGGAAGAAAGACAACTATATTATGAGTCCAGATAAAAAAAAATGATAAGATTCCCCTTTATTATTCTAAAAATGGCATGATGGGGTTCCTTATATCCGTCATGTTAGTTATGATGATGTCTCTTCATGATGGCACCTAGGTGAAGGATAAGGTAGGGGTGTCACGTGCAAGATAATGTTTTTTTCCAAATTGTATCACTCATCGATTTGAAGATACCAAAATATTTTATTAAATTCAAGGGGTAATTTACCACATTAAATGTCAAGAGGCAAGTCGTCAATTCAATCAAATTTCAGGACAAAACACCAAAAACCTTCAAAAAAAAAAAAAAAAAAAAAAAAGGTGCAGTAATACAATAACCCTTGGCAACTCTTTAATTGATCATTGTTCACTTGTCAAATTTAATAGTGAAGTAATCCAAAAAAATAGAATATAACTCTAGTGAAGTAATCCAAACAAATAGAATGTAATTCTCATTTGATACAACACTAATGTGCATCAACATCATATATTGTTGTATTATATTGAAATAGAGCTGTAAATACAGGTTGCCTAGTTTTATTTTTTCTTATAGATCTTTTTTTACTTTTTACCAAAGAAGAGCAGCACATTATGTCCACATGTGTAATTCTGTGAAAAACTTAAAAAGATGTACAGAAAGGTTGTGTTGCCAATAATTATAAAGTTTAGGGTTTGTTTTGCCAAGATTAAAATAATAGGGACTAAATTGTCACCTGTTAAAGAGTTTGAGGGCCATTGGTGCCAATTACTCCAAAATCAATCATTCGAAATATATATATATATATATATATATATATATATAATTCATTAAATTTCCTATGGTTGGTTTGGACCTCCTTTTGTCTATGTTAGCCCGGGAAGATTTATCCATTTTTCTATGTTTATTGCGCTTTTGTTAAATCAATTGGTATCAAAGCCTGGTTAAATTTCTAATTTCTTAATGGGGTAATCATTATGTCAGTGTCAGAAAGAAAGGGTTCAATTTGCCGTTGCTTACCGATTTACTAGGATCCATGTAAACACTCAAGAGCGATTTCATGGTGGGGTACTTCTTCCATATAGCAACTGCAAATCGTGGCTGCACCTTCGGTATAGCAACCAAAGCTTTTAACCTGGATTAAAAAATCCATAAGGAATCAAAAAAAAAAAAAAAAAAAAAAAAAACGTCAAGACGTGGGAAAGAAGGCTTAATGAAATAGTACGAACAAAAAGATCGATTAAGTACCACAACATGTCTTTTAGATTATTGAGAGCATGATCCAAAGATAGTCAGAAACGAGATATGACTTTAAACGTCAAACTCTTATCCCCTTGATCATTCTCATATGTTTATAAAATACAAAGGTAAACACGGTAAAGGAATTTTAAGAACTTCCTTGTGACAGAAAAACTTGAATTTTCAAGGAGTGGAGTAAACGGAAAATAACAGCAGAAATGTAGGCACTGTAATTTTTAGATTTGCATAATCAAAACTACTATAAAATAACGCGGGCGGGTGGGGGTGGGTATTTTCTATATTGAGGAAAATTGGAGTGGAAATCCCATCGTGCTAGATGGAAAATGTAAATAAATAAAAAATAAAAAATAAAAACCAAGAAGAAGAAGAAGAAGAAGAAGAAGAAGAAGAAACTAAAAGCAAGCAGCGATATATATATATATTTTAAAAAAAGGACACTTTAAACGGCATCTGATTGAAAATGTAGGAAAGACATCATACTCACCACAAGTTATTTTTTATTAAATTCTTGTCAACAAAGTCCTTAGGAATAAGGGAACCGTTAGCATTTACTGACAATCGTGTTAACTTCTTTCTGCAATTTAACAACAATAAGAAAATGAAAATTAGAAGAATGGCCAGCTGAGAGAGATTATACATGATGTTTACACCAATATTGATTATGCAAAACCACTGTCATCAGAATGGCAACAAGCTTTTGGAAATTCTTAACTATAGTTCAAGACAAGTTGATGAAAGAACCATATGCAATATTTTTGGCAGGAAAAGAACTAGGACCAGATAAACACATTGTTGTTAGTACATGCTCAAAACCAAAATAATGTTCTTGAATTATTGTATTTATTTATCTATTTATTTTTTATTGGTCATTTCAAAAAGATACTTGTGAAGTACCTAAATTGGCAAGAGGCCAAACTGCAAGTCAAACCAACAACATGCTCAGCCAGTTCCGCCTCATCTACACACTGCCTGGAATGCACTTTAACAAAGTGAGTGGTTAATTTTGCCAGTGCCTGCAAGGAACATGCATAGAAATAAATATTGGCTGTCTCAGTAATATCTATGAGAAGAAAGAAATTAGATAATCATAGGCATGCTTGAGTTTTTATTTCACCTCCTCAACGGGGGGCCGCCTCCAACCACTACAATGTGTGGGGTTCTTGTACTTATCTTGTTCTCTAAGACGAATAGAAAACATGTTATACTTAATTATTATACTCCTTCAGCAAAATAAATAATTTAATTAATTAAATTCTTGTACGTAACAGCGTCTTGAATTCTGACCTCTTACCTCTTATTGATATATGACATTAACCTATTTGTGAGAAAACACACTGTGTGAGATGGATAACGGCTTCGAACACCAAAAACATGGTCTGAAAGAGATCCATTAGTAACAAAGTCACAAAATTCTTCAGCCTCATACACAAGCAACACATATCGAATCTCTATTGCTTCGGAAGAAAGCTGTGATAATTCAATGAATAAATATAAGCAAAGGAAAGAAAATAATCAAATTAGTGATTCAACACAGAAAGACACAATATGTAACTACGTTTTAGTTGAGAAGAAGACAGGTTGAAGCTTACAATAGAGCGATAAAGCCAATAAAAAAAATAAACAATTAATTCCAACGAACTTACGTGACTTTTAGCACTATTAAGTAGCCCATCTTTTTACTTACGTAATCCTCATCCTTTTGTCAATTTTTTTTTTCTTGTGGGTTGGGGGAGAAGGAGTGGAAATAATACAGCTGTATTCAATGACAAAACTCTCCAAAAAGAGAAGGGGGGGAGAGATAATACGAAGTTGTAATCTCAATTCTAAATTCCAAAAATTTTAAATTCCAATTTTCTTGCCAGCACTCGATCTTTTTTTACAGATTCAATAAACGCATTTAAAATTACCTAGTTACCGGGACGGTTTACAAATATGAAAATAATCAGCACTAGTTTTTGACACTAAAAAATTTAAGAAATAACTTGAGACCATGTCTTGTGTAATTCACACTTGTCACGGAAATGTAACGTAAACCAGATCAAAGACATATATGACGCCCCTAATTCTCACCACACTCTACTTGTCAACCCAAGAAGATAAACTAAAATTAACCAATCATTGATCACAGTTTAGGATAGCAAGTCACTAACCACGCAATGAGCAATCTTTCAATTTATCAATTTATCAGACCTACATATGGTTTTTATAGATTTAAAAAATGCATATGATAGAGCACTGAGGGAAATTTTATGATGGGTGCTAGAAAAGAAAGGAGTGCATGTGAGATATATTAAAGTAATTAAGGACATGTACGATGGGGTGGTCACGAGTGTGAGAACTGCTGGAGGCTACACGGCTGAGGTCCCCATTCGGATCGGCCTTCATCAAAGATCTGCTCTTAGTCCTTATCTTTTCACCATCGTGGTGGATGAACTAACAAGAGAAATCCAAGATAGAGTTCCTTAGTGTATGTTTTTTGCGGATGATATAGTTTTAGTTGATGAACACAAGGAAGGAGTTAACTGTAAGTTAGAACTGTGGAGACAAACTCTCGAGACGAAGGGATTTAAGTTAAGTAGGACGAACACTGAAAACATGCATTGTAGGTTTAGTAACTCAAGTAATTAGAGTGATGGAATTTCTTTAGATGGTGTGGAGATGGGGGCTTCTAGGAAGTTTAGGTACCTTAGGTCTATAGTGCAGTACGAAAGAGATATAGAAGAGGATATTCAACATAGGATTAAGGCATGGTGAGTTAAATGGAAGAATGCTACAGGAGTTTTATGTGATGACAAAATACCTATTAAGTTGAAAAGAAAGTTCTACAGGACTGTAATCTGCCAAGCTATGTTATATGGTAGTGAATATTGGGCTATTAAAAGACAACATATATCTAAAATGAGTGTGGCAGAAATGCGTATGTTAAGATGGATGAGTGGCCATACGAGAATGGATCGCATAAGGAATGAAGTTATTCGTAGTAAAGTAGGTGTAGCACCAATAAAAGATAAGGTGCGCGAAGACCGCTTGAGGTGGTACGGGCATGTCCAAAGTAGATTGCTAGAAGCACCAGTTCATGCTTGGGAGGACATTCTTATACTTAATACTAGGAGAGTGTTACGAAATCAACACAAATTGCTAGAAAGAACGTAATTGCTCAGGTATTATTCAAGTAACTACTATCGGAAGATTCAATCGCAATCTCCTTTCACACTACCGGAAGATTCAATCAAGAACTTCCTAAACACACTTTCTCACAAACAGAGGTTTTCCGAGAGACCTCACTCTCCAATCTCTACACAATATATTTCTCTACCCTTATTTTCCCCTTACTACTCTATTTATATCCCTTATTCCCCCCAAAACCGTTATTCTACACGCTATTACTCTACAATAGGCAGCCCCTCCACAGAATTCCCTTTTTGCCCTTGCCTTTTATTCCTCCTCACGTAAGTGAAATGCACCGGAGGCTTATCAATACCCGCCGCCCAAACTTGCACCTTGTCCTCAAGGTGAAAAAGAGGAAAATGATGTTGGATAGTCGAAGAAGACTCCCAGGTAGCGTCAAAAACAGGCATGCCCTGCCACTGAATCAACACCTCCATATCACCCCCACTGCCCGTCTGAGGGCGGCGCACATCTAAAACCTCCGCCGGCTCCATCAGCATCTCCATGTCCGCCGAAAGCTGAACAGGAAGCTCCTGAGAGACCTCAGCCGGCCCCAAACAACGCTTAAGTTGGGAAACATGGAAAACTGGGTGGATTTGGGCTGAAGCCGGAAGCCGCAAACGGTAAGCCACCCTACCAATCCGTTGCTCCACCTCATAAGGGCCAAAGAAACGTGGAGCCAACTTCTCATTTCGCCGACGAGACAATGATTGTTGCCGATAAGGGCGCAGCTTCAAATACACCAAGTCACCTTCCGCGAACTCAACGTCGCGCCTCTTGCCATCGGCCACACTCTTCATTTTATCCTGTGCGCGTAGCAAATGCAATTTCAAGGCATCCAAAGCCGCATCTCTGTCCTCCAACTGACGTTTGACGGAAGCCACAGCCGTCTTACCGGAACCAAATCGAAGCAATGGTGGAGGATCTCGGCCATACACTACACGAAAGGGTGTAGTATGAGCGGCAGAATGGTACGATGTGTTATACCAGTACTCAACCCAAGCCAGCCAACGCATCCATTGGCGAGGCTTATCCGACGCAAAGCAACGCAAATACGTCTCCACACACCGATTGACCACCTCGGATTGTCCGTCCGTTTGAGGGTGGTAAGCGGTACTCCGTTTGAGAGACGTACCCTGCAGGCGAAACAGCTCTGTCCAAAATCCACTCAAAAAAACTTTGTCGCGGTCGGACACAATGGAACGAGGGATTCCATGTAAGCGAACGACCTCCCTCATAAACGAATCAGCCACAATTGGAGCTGTAAAAGGGTGGCGGAGTGCCACGAAATGAGCATACTTGCTCAACCTATCCACCACCACCATGATCGTATCATAGCCCTCTGATTTAGGAAGGCCTTCGATGAAATCCATGGACAAATCGTCCCAAATTTGATCCGGAATGGGAAGCGGTTGTAAAAGTCCCGCTGGCAGTAGATTGGAATGCTTGTTTCGCTGACAAACCAAACAAGCACCCACGTACTCCTTGATATCCTTAAACATGCCCACCCAATACCAAGTCGAGGCCAAACGACGATAGGTTTTGAAGACCCCCGAATGCCCGCCAATTGGACTATCATGCGCCTCCTTTAATAAGGTGACAACAAACGGAGAAGACTTAGCAATAACTAGTCGGCCCTTGTACAAAAATCGTCCCTGCTCCAACGAAAAACCAGGGTAACTAGCGGAATCTTGTGACAATGCCTGACAAATCTCCGACAACCTCGGGTCTAGTAGCACTTGCTGCTGCAACTCCTCATAATCCCAGCCTTGGACACAAGATATCGTGCAAAGAGATGAGACACTGCCCATGCGAGAAAGCGCGTCGGCAGCCTTGTTCTCCAATCCCGGCCGATAATGGATGTCAAAATCATACCCAAGCAGCTTAGTAATCCATTTTTGATGCTCCAAGCTTACCACCCTTGTTCCAAAGAAGAATTTTAAACTCTGTGGTCGGTTCGAACAATGAAACGCCTGCCTAACAAATACGGACGCCACTTTTGTACCGCCCAAGACAATGGCCATCAACTCCCGCTCATAAATGGATCGCGCCACCCCCGAGTCGACAGAACATGGTCAAAATGCAATTGGCCGGCCATTCTGCATTAATACCGCACCCAAGCCATGTCCAGACGCATCCGTCTCCACCACAAATGGCTGAGAGAAATCCGGCAGGGCTAACACTGGAACTGAAGTCATAGCCTTCTTCAAGGCCACGAAAGACTCCTCCGCCGCTTGATTCCACCCAAATTGATCCTTCTTGAGTTGGTCAGTTAACAGGCTTGCCAACGTTCCATAGTTCTTGACAAACTTGCAGTAATAACCCGTGAGTCCCAAAAATCCCCTTAACTCCCGCAACGTTTTGGGCACCGGCCACTTCAGCATTGCCTCAATTTTCCGCTCATCGGCCGCCACTCCATCCGCGGAAATAATGTGTCCCAAATACTCCAAAGAGGATTGTCCAAAACAACATTTTTTATCATTAACCTTCAAGCTATGCCGCTGTAACAACTCGAAAACCCGAAGCAAATGCTCCACATGTTCTCCTAACGATGCACTGTAGATCAGTATGTCGTCAAAAAACACCAACACAAACTTCCGTAAAAAACACTTGAACACCTCGTTCATTAAAGCCTGGAAAGTGGCAGGGGCATTTGTCAGCCCAAACGGCATTACCAAGAACTCATAATGCCCCTCATGAGTTCTAAAGGCCGTTTTAGGCATGTCCTCGGCTCGCACCCTAATTTGGTGATAGCCCGAGCGCAAATCCAGCTTTGAAAAAATCTTTGCTCCATGCAACTCATCTAATAGCTCCTCTATCACCGGAATAAGAAACCGATCTGGTATGGTAGCGCGATTCAAAGCCCGGTAGTCCACACAGAAACGCCAACTACCGTCTTTTTTCTTGACCAAGAGCACCGGATTGGAATAAGGACTGGCACTGGGTTGAATGATGCCTGCCTGTAACATCTCATTAACCAAGCGCTCAATCTCATCTTTCTGTACCTGCGGATAACGATAAGGACATACTCTAATCAGTGACGTTCCCTCGTGAAGCACAATCACATGATCTCGAGCCCTAGTAGGCGGTAGCTCATGTGGTTTCTCAAAAACAGCCGTGAATCGCTGTAGCACCTGCGAAATCTCCTCCGCTATAGGCACTTGTGTACCTTTATCCAAAACTTGAACACATCCAAACTCCACCAAAATTCCCTCCCCTTCTTTCTTAAGTGTTTTCAACATGGATTTCAAGGAAACCAACGTCCTACTTAAGCTCAAATCCCCCTGCAAAGTAATTGGCAACTCCCCCACCTTGAATTTCATTGTTAAGGTGTGCCAATTTACAGTCATATTACCGAGAGACCCTACCATTGCATACTCAAAATAACATCTGAACTACCCAACTCAAGAGGCAGAAAATCCTCAACCACCTCTACCCCTTGCAATCCCAACACCAAACCTTTGCAAACCCCGGAGCCCTTCACAGCCTTCCCGGTCCCCATGACCACTCCATATGCTTGGGTTGTAGTCAACGGCAAGTCCAATTTCTTGACCAATTCCGTGGAGATAAAGTTGTGAGTGGCCCCCGAATCAATGAGTACCACCACCTCTTGACTGCCAATCTTTCCCCTAATTTTCATAGTTTTTGGGGTAGTAATTCCTACCACAAAATTCAAGGATAATTCTACTAACTCTTCCTCATCCCCTACTGTAATCTCCTCTTGATTATTCTGATTAACATCTTCTTCTTCTAAAATCAAAATCTGCAGTTCTTTATTCTTACAGATATGGCCAAAGAAGTATTTATCATCACATTTAAAACAAAGGCCCTTTTCCCTCCTTTTCTGGATTTCCGCTTCAGAAAAATGCCTCACAACGTGGGTACCTGTAGGCTGAAACGACCGGTCGTTTTGGGAAGGACCAAACGACTTGTCGTTTGGCAAGCTTGACTTGAGAACATTCGTTGACTGACTTCGAAATGGTTGTGTATAAGCCTGTTGTCGTACCCACTGTCCAGTCGTCGTTCCTCTCGCTCCCTTCACGGCCAGATTCTTGTCTTCCACCCTCTGAGCCAACTCGATTATACGGTTCAAACCGCTCGGCTGCAGCAGACGTATTTCCGCTCGGATCTCTGGCTTGAGCCCGTTGATGAAGTTACCTTCAAGAATCTCCATCGGAATTTCCGTCAAAGGAGCGGCCAGCATCTCGAATTCGCGGATATACGCGCGTACGGTTCCGTCTTGCCGGAGAGCCAAGAATTTCTCACAATTCGACCCCTCCTGTGATGGTCGGAAACGATCGAGCAGCAATTTCTTAAATTCCGGCCAGTCACGAACTGGTCGACGCCCGTCCGTCCACTGGAACCACGCTAGAGCTTCGCCGTCCAAGCTGATCGCCGCCGCTTCCAATTTCTCCCTTTCTCCCATGCGATTGAGGGCAAAGAACCGCTCGGCACGAAAAATCCACCCGTCGGGATTTGTGCCTTCAAAGATCGGCATCTCAATTCGCCTGGTCATACCTGCCATTCGAACCTCGCCTTCCCGACGCTCGTACGTCGGATCGCCTCCATTTCTATCCTCCTCCCTCGTCTCCCTGTTCTCCGAGCTTTCCCCTCCACGAGTGTACAACAACGATTCCAATTTCCCTAAAATTAACGCTACGTTCTTCTCTAAAGCCGGAATTTTCTGCAAATCTCCCCTGACTCCTTCCATTTCCTTCGTAATTCCCTCGTAAACTGCATTCAGCTGTTCTTCCACGGTTCCGAGTCGCTCCTCCATTTTTCTGGCGGCCATCCCGGTTCACGCAAGATCGGTGCTCTAATACCAATTTGTTACGAAATCAAAACAAATTGCTAGAAAGAACGTAATTGCTCAGGTATTATTCAAGTAACTACTATCGGAAGATTCAATCGCAATCTCCTTTCACACTACCGGAAGATTCAATCAAGAACTTCCTAAACACACTTTCTCACAAACAGAGGTTTTCCGAGAGACCTCACTCTCCAATCTCTACACAATATATTTCTCTACCCTTATTTTCCCCTTACTACTCTATTTATATCCCTTATTCCCCCCAAAACCGTTATTCTACATGCTATTACTCTACAATAAGCAACCCCTCCACAGAATTCCCTTTTTGCCCTTGCCTTTTATTCCTCCTCACGTAAGTGAAATGCACCGGAGGCTTATCAGAGAGCGAGAGGTAGACCAAGAATTACGTAGACCGAAGTCATTAGGAAAAACATTCTAGATTTAGGCCTTCAAGAAAGTTTAACTTCGAACAGAACAGTGTAGAAAAGTGAAATCCATATAGCCGACCCCAATTAAGGAGGATTTTGTTCTAGTTAAGCCATGGTGTGATTATTGCAAGAAACTATCGCACACACGTGAGACGTGCTAGAAGCTGCATGGAAAACCCCCGAATTGGAGGAAAAAAGGAGAGGGCCAAGCATTTCAAATCTCAAACGAAGATCAAGAACTGCAATCTTTGTCTAGAATGCTTCCATTCACAAAAGAAAAAATAAGCACTCTGTGCAAACTCCTCTAGTCCTCAAATATGTTTGTAAATTCCTCTCCCTCCCGTTCCCTAGCTCAAAAAGGTAATTACCTCATAGTTGCCCTTGTAAGCATCAATTCCAACTCTACTAATCCTTGGATTATAGATTTTGGTGCAACAGACCACATGACAGGATCTGAATGTTTGTCATATAACCCTTGAGGGAATAAAAAAAATTAAAATAGCTTATGTATCTCTTTCAGCAATTACTAGAAAAGGTTCGATTGCTATTTCTCCTTCCATTACTCTACACGCTTCACGCTCCTAACCTGTCATGTAATCTCACGGTTGATCACTGACATACCATTAAAAATATTTGGGTGCACTGCATTTGTTCATATCTAAATAATCGTGGAAAACTAAATCCAAAAGCCAAAAAAAAAATGTGTTTTTGGTTACTCACCAACACAAAAAGGATACAAATGTTTTGATCCTGTTCTGCAAAAAAATTGTCTTACAAAAAGTTGTCATCACAGAAACTGAGATGTGTGCAAAACCAAGTAAAAAGGATGAGCTTTGTGTTAAGGAAGAAACATTTTCAAGAAAAAGGTCTCTCATTGAAGCACATCCAAGAGTCCGACCTGAGAAAAAAACCGAACTCATTCAGATCATCAGGTAAAATTCCTTCTGAGCCTAATAATACCAGGTCTAATAAGTCACTTGAAATATTCTTATTTCTCATAGAAAAGGTGTATGTACATGTACCAAACATCCTCTCTCGAAAGTTGTCTTACGAAAAGTTTTCATCACAGAAATTGAGATGTGTTCGAAACCAAGTAAAAAAAAAAGATGAGCTTCGTGTCTATTCAAGGAAAAAACATTTTCAAGAAAAAGAAGGCCTCTCATTGAAGCACATCCAAGAGGCCAACCTGAGAAAAAAACGAAACTCATTCAGATCATCAAGTAAATTTCCTAATAAGTCTAATATCCCCAAGTCTTATGAGTCACTTGAAACTCCTATTGCTCATAGAAAATGTGTCTGTACATGTACCAAATATCCTCTCTCCAAATTTGTGTCTCATGAAAAGTTGTTGTCACAGAAATTGAGATGCATGCAAAACCAAGTAAAAAAGAATATGAGCTTCGTGTTTATTTAAGGAAGAAACATTTTCAAGAAAAAGAAGGCCTCTCAATGAAGCACGTCCAAGAGTCCGACTTGAGAAAAAAACTGAACTCATTCAAATCATCAGGTAAAATTCCTTCTGAGTCTAATATCCCGATGTCTAATTAGTCATTTGAAATTCTTATTACTCATCGAAAGGGTATTCGTACATGTACCAAACATCTTCTCTCCAAATTTGTCTTATGAAAAGTTGTCACCACATAAACTGAGATGTTTGAGAAACCAAATAAAATAGAAGATGAGCTTCGTGTCTATTCAAGGATGAAACATTTTCAAGAAAAAGAAGGCCTATCATTGAAGCACAACCAAGAGTCCGGCCTTAGAAAAAAAAAATCAAACTTATTCAGATCATCAGGTAAAATTCCTTCTGAGTCTAATATTCCCAGGTCTAATAAGTCACTTGAAATTCCTATTGCTCATAGAAAAGTATTCGTAAATGTACCAACTATCTTCTCTCCAAATTCGTCTTATGAATAGTTGTCATTACAGAAACTGAGATGCTTGCGAAACCAAGTAAAAAAAAGAAGGGATTATTTTCATAGATGCCCCCTGAAGTATGTAAATAGTTTCAAAATGCTCCCTTATTTTTCAAAACGATTCAATACACCCCCTGATGCATAGAAAACGATTCAAAATTCCTCCGTCAATTTCCGTCTATAATTTTAACAGATTGCTGACGTGGCATACCATTACAGGTTAACAAAAAAAATTTTGAAATGCAAACCTTAATTATTGATAAAAAAAAAAAAAAAAAAAAAAAAAAAAAAACAATTACTTAACATAAAATGACACAAAAATCAAATAACATTCAAAGGCCAAGGAAAAAACGCCAAAACAAAAATTAAAAAAACGAAAATAGAAATCAACCCCGCCCCTGAGGCTGTCGCCCAGCTCCAATTGCCACCTCCTGAGGCAGCCACTCATTCTCCGGCACCAACCCATCCTCGATATGCTCCCCACGGCGTCGACCCAAGATGATTTGGTCTTCACCTTACAGACGTAAACAAACATCATTCCCTTCACCCACTTCACCGTCCAGCTTCAATTCGTCCCCAATCACCACCTCCCAAGGTCGTTGGAACTCCACTGTCCCAAATCGTCGCCGATCTAGTACTCCTCTTGGTACGCCACCGTATTCGCAAACCACCTCCACCCCTTGCAAAGGTAGCCTTTGCTCCAAAAGCAACTCTAGTCATCGAAGCCAACCTCGTAAACCAAGAATGTCCTCTCTCACCAAAGGCCTGAGTTCAACCAGCTCTAGGGTTTAGGTTTGTTTGCTCTGCAACTCAAGTAAAGCCAAGAGGAAGAAGACCTTTTTTGGGGGGGTTTTTTAATGATTTTTTTTTATTAATTTTAATACATAAGTTTTGTTTTCTTCTGTATTGTTCTTTTGCTAATCTTTATTATTTTTTGGGTAATTTGCACAAATGGTCTTCAATTTCTTTAGTAAGTGACAGTTTGGTCCCTGACCTTTTTTTTTTTACAAAATGACTCCCAATCTCTTTAAACGGGTGCAATCTGGTCCTTTCCGTCAAATTATGTCAAATCTTTAACAGATTTCCGCATGTGAGCATCATGTGCCTTCTTTTTTTTCAATTAAAAGACAAAAATGCACTAAGGGCTTTAAAAATATATAATATCCTCCTTTTATTTTCTCTATTTTTCCTGGATAAATAAATCATCAAATATACTAATTTCTGAGAAGTTGATTTTTTCTTCTCTTGCTTTCCTTTCTTTCCTTCATCACTCAAATTCAATTCAATCTTCTTTGATTCTTTCTTCCCCAACAAAATAACAACAAATATCCAAAATCCCTTGAAACCCACGAATTCTCCACCATGGGTTTCGGCAGAGACCTTGCGAGCTCGTCCTCCAATGCACTCCGAGATCCGCTGCCGCCGACGGAGAGAGAAGACACGGCTTTGATTGGCAATGCCAAGCACTTGTCATCGCAGCCCAAGACCTTCGCCAACGTCTTCATCACCATCGTCGGCGTCGGCGTTCTGGGCCTACCCTACACCTTCAAGCACGCCGGCTGGCTCACCACCTTCCTCATGATCTTCGTTGTCGCCACTCTCACCCACTACTGCATGATACTCCTCGTCCACACCCGCCACCATCTCAAAACCCTAACCAACTTCTCCAATATTGCGTATTTCGACGATTTGGGATTCGCCGTCTGCAGATCCTTCGAGAGAATTCTCGTCGACGTTTTGGTAATCCTCATTTAGGCCAGCTTCTGCGTCGGGTATCTAGTCTTCATCAAAAACACCATGGCCGATTTGCTCAATTCCTCGGAAAGCTTCTACATTTTGGGCTGTTTGCCTTTCCAATTAGGGTGAAACTCAATCAAAACCCTCACGATGCTCACATGCGGAAGAGCGAGAGATCTGAGAATAAAACGTAAAAGTTTCTAGGGAAGTTGTAATTTTCTTGGTTTCTGTGGAAGAGAGGGCATTTTTATCTTTTAATTGAAAAAAGAAAGCACGTGATGCTCACATGCAAAAATCTGTTAAAAATTTGATGAAAAGGACCAGATTGCACCCGTTTAAAAAGATTGGGGGTCGTTTTGCCCAAAAAAAAGATTAGGGATCAAACTGTCACTTACTAAAAAGATTGGGGACCATTTGTGCAAATTACCCTTTTTTAATACTTGTTCATTTTATTTTAAGATTAATTTTAAAAATTCCCCTCGAACTATGTACCTTCTTAGATGGGCTATATACCTTACACGTGGCAATTTCGTCACTCATTATAACAAAAGGATAAAACTTATTAACGGAACAAAGTTTGAGTGAACAGATGTTACTTTTTAAAATTCATGGGACAAAGTGTTAAAAGGGTAGTTCATGGGAAATTTTTGAAATTAATCCTTTATTTTATTTAATATTCAATATTATTGGTTTTTATTAGTTAAATATCTTTAATTAACTTTTAAATACTCATTTCAACTGCCACGTATGCATTTTACATCCAAATGATACACATACATGGATGAAGGGGACATTTTGAATGATTTTCTATATATCAGGGGGTGTTTTGACCTGTTTTGAAAAATCATGGGACATTTTAAAATAAGGTACATACTTCGGGGGATATTTATGAAAATAACCCAAAAAGAAGATGAGCTTCATGTCTGTTCAACGATGAAACATTTTCAAGAAAAAGGAGACCTCTCATTCAGATCATCAGGTAAAATTCCTTTTGAGTCTAATATTCCCAGGTCTAATAAGTCACTTAAAATTCCTCTTGCTCATAGAAAAGGTGTTCGTATATGTACCAAACATCCTCTCTCCAAATTTGTCTTATGAAAAGTTGTCATTACAGAAATCAAGATGTGTGCGAAACCAAGAACAAAGATGAGCTTCGTGTCTATTCAAGGAAGAAACGTTTTCAAGAAAAAGGCATTGAAGCACATCCAAGATTGGATGCCCACCTGACAAAAAAAACCAAACTCATTCAAATCATCAGGTAAATTTCCTTATGAGTCTAATATCCCCAGGTCTAATGAGTCGCTTGAAATTCCGATTACTCATAGAAAAGGTGATCGTACATGTACCAAACACCCTCTCCAAATTTGTCTATGAAAAGTTGTCATCACAAAAACTGAGATGCGTGCAAAACCAAGTAAAAAAGAAGATCAGCTTCGTGTCTAAGGTTTTCAAAAAGGGCCAGAGGCGCACGCCTTGAGGCGCTAGAAAAGCACCTCAACTCCTATGCCTTTGAACGGCGCCTTAGGCGGTTATTGAGGCATCCGTCTCACTGGAATAGGGTTTCTAGGGGTTTTTACAACCCAAAGGATGCAAGCCCAAAATTTTTAAAAAGCCCAAAATACCCAAGCCCTTACTAACTAATAAAAAACCCTAATAACAAAAGAACAAGACAAGCCAGTTTACACAGCAATATCTCTCCTTCTTCTTCTTCGCACCTCTCCTTCACGTGTTCCTCTGTTGCATCAACCAGAAGCAGCTGCAGGATAGAAGAAAACAGAGCAAGCCAACCCTTCAAGTGGGGTATCTAATCTCTTCTATTGACTTGTTTTTTTTTTTTGTAGTTGCAATGCACCGTGAACCATTTTTTGGGTTTAATGTGTGGTTTTTCTTTTTTTTTTTTTTTAAGTTAGGATGAGACCTCCACAAAATGCTAGCGGTGGTCGTAATGGGAAACGGGATCTGGCTTGGAAATATGGAAAAGAAGTTACATCGGAAAATGACAAAAGGACTTATGTTTACCTCCAATATGTGTTTTGCAATCAAATTATTAAAGGAGGTGTTAAGAGAATGAAAGAGAATCTTGCTTGCACTCATAAGAATGTAAAGCGTTGTCTAAGGTTCTTGATGATGTGAAGAAAGAAATTAATAACTATATGAACAAGTGGGCTGCTGAAAAACAATCAACGCATCAGAATTTTAAAGAAATGGTGGATGTTGGCTCTTATTTTGGTGATGGATTTGCTGGCTCTTGTCAGCCGCCGTAAGTGGTTAGTGATAAAGGAGTTAAGAGGTCCCATGGACAGATTTTTGAACAATGTGGATAATAAGAAGCAAACGAAATACCTTCCCTTAGAACAACATCAAGTGAGAAAGAGACCCGTTCTCGAGTATGTCTCAAAATTGGTAGGTTCTTTTATGAAAATGCACTTGCTTTCAATATTGCTAGGAGCCCCTCCCTCTCCTATTTTAATGTGTAGATCAATTGGCAACTCTTGTACCCCTAAGTATGGATGAGCTTAGAATATGGATTTTGAATGAGGAAGTACTTACCACTAAAAAATTTGTGGAGGAGGTTAAAATGACTTGGAAACAAACAAGGGTTTCTATTTTATCTTATGGCTGGTTGGATGCTAGAAATCGAGGTTTGATCAACTTTTTAGTCAACAATCCTCATGGAACTATTTGCTTGAGATCTGTTGATGCCTCTGATAAAAAGAAAGATGCAAATCTATTGTTTGAGATGCTTGACGAGATTGTTGAAGAAGTTGGGGAAGATTTTATTGTTCATGTTGTGACTAACAACGCAAGTGCTTATAAGGTTGTTGGAGTAAAACTAATGGAGAAAAGAAAACACTTATTTTGGACTACTTGTGCTGCTCATTGCATTGATTTGATCCTTGAGAAACAAGGAGAATTGCCACAACATAAAACGGCTTTGGTGAAAGCAAAAAAAATTAGCAATTATGTGTATAATCACCCTTGGGCGTTGTCAATGATGAGAAAGTTCACCAAAATGGATCTTGTTCGACTTGCTACAGCCTATCTGAATTTGGTATGCATCTATAGACTAATGCAGCCTCTACAATCTATGTTCGTATAGGAGGAATGGAACAATAGTTCGTATGCAAAGAAACTAGATGGGAAAGAAGTGAAAAAGATAGTCATGAAGGATAATCAGTTTTGGGCTGTTGCTCGCTATGTTCTTAAGCCTACACAACCCATAATGAAGGTGTTAAGATTAGTAAAAGACGCCCGCCATGGGATTTATATATAGGGCTATAGACAAGGCAAAAGAGGAAATTGCTAAAAACTTGGGAGGTGACAAGAAAGACTACAAAATGATTTTGGAGATCATTGATGAAAAGTGGAATTTTCAGTTACATCAACATTTACATGCCACAACGTACTACTTGAATCTAAGGATTCGATACTCCAATAATCCTTCCAACAAGCTTGGTTTGTACCATAGCATGAATAGGATGTTAAATTGGCTAACAGTCAAGAATTTATGGATAATGAGAGATTTAAATTGGTTGATGCTTCTCTTAGTAGTGATGATTGATGAGCTGGGAGATTAGGCTTTTAGAAGTGCATTATGAAGCTTATGATATTAGGATTTGATAAATATATAGTCTTTTTTACGCTTCTAATAGTGAAATAGACTTTTCTTTTATGTGGATGTTTTGTTAAATTTCTTGTTTTTAATGATTATTAAATATGAATTTAGTTTTTGTTACTATTATTTTAAAAAAAAAAAAAATTATAGGCATTTTTTTAGGCTTACGCCTCGAGACTCGATTCGGCCTTTTAAAACCTTGTTCATGTCTATTTAAGGAAGAAACATTTTCAAGAAAAAGAAGTCCGACTTGAGAAAAAACCGAACTCGTTCAGATTGTTAGGTAAATTTCCTTTTGAGTCTGATATCCCTAGGTCAATTGGTCACTTGAAATTCCTATTGCTCATAAAAAAGGTGTTCCTACATGTACCAAACATCTTCTCTCCAAATTTGTGTCTTGTGAAAAGTTGTCATCACCGTTTCATGCTTTTATCTCACAGCTTTCTAGTATAGAAATTCCTAGGAAAGTGCAAGATGCTCTAAATGTTGCAGAGTGGAGAGAAGCTATCTTTTAAGAGATGAAGGCTCTTGACAAGAATGAGACTTGGGATGTGGTGGATCTACTAGAGGGAAAAAAAAAAAAAAAAAAAAAAAAAAAAAAAAACTTTGGGATATAAATGTATATTCACTATTAAGTATAATTCAGATGGGAGCCTAGAGAGATATAAAGCACGGTTGGTAGCAGAGGGGTTTACTCAAACCTATGGTGTGGACTACTCAAAGACATTTGCACATGTGGCCAAACTCAACACAATGAGGGTGCTTCTTTCGATTGCTACAAACTTGGACTAGCCCCTACAACAATTAGATGTCAAAAACGTGTTTCTAAATGGAGACCTTGAAGAGGAAGTGTGCGTGGACACTCCACCGGGCTTTGAGAAAAGAGATGGTTTGAAGGTCTACAAACTAAAAAAAAACCTTATATGGTCTCAAACAATCACCCAAAACTTAGTTTGAGAAGTTTACTCAGTCAGTAAAGAAGCAAGGATACACTCAAGGCGAATCAGATCATACTTTATTTGTGAAGTTCTCATTAATTGGCAAAGTTGCAATTTTGCTTGTCTATGTAGACGGCATCATACTCATCGAAGACGACATTGTGGAAATGGAGAGATTGAAGAAGGGCTAAACTGCAGAATGCGAGATTAAGCATTTGGGGTCACTATGGTATTTTCTTGGAATGGAGGTTTCCTAAAGAAAGGAATTATGGTTTCCCAGAGAAAGTATATACTTGATCTCTTGAAAGAGACAAGTATGAGTCGCTGTAGACCATTTGAAACACCAATGAAGCTAAATCTAAAGCTCAGAAATAGTGACAGGAAAGATCCAATTGACACAACTAGATAACAGAAGCTAGTTAGGAAGCTAATCTATTTATCCCACACTTGACCAGACATAGGCTATGCAGTTAGTGTGGTAAGTCAATTTGTGCACTCGACATATGAGGAGCACGTCGAAGTTGTATGCCAGATTCTAAGATATAAAAAGAGCACTCTTGGGAAAGGCTTGTTTTTCAAAAAGAATGAGCAACAGGGAGTTGAAATTTATAGAGATGCTGATTGGGTCAGATCCATCACCGATAGGAGATCCACCACTGGCTACTGCACATTTGTTTAGGGAAATCTGGTTACTTGGAGAAGCAAAAAACAAAACATGGGGGCAAGGAGTAACGCAGAGGCAGAGTTTCGAGCAATGTCACATGGAATATGCAAGATACTATGGCCAAGACGAGTTCTAGAAGAGTTTTGAAGACCAATTGAAGGACGAATGAAGTTATACTACAACAACAAGGCCGTGATTAGTATCGCAAACAATCCGGTACAACATGATAGAACGAAGCACGTGGAGATCGACAAACACTTCATAAAACAAAAGTTAGAAGGAGGGGAGATTTGCATGTCGTTTGTTCCTACAACACAACAAATTGCTGATAGCCTAACTAAAGGGCTCCTGAGACAGAATTTCGTGTTTTTAATAAGCAAGTTAGGCATGACAAATATCAATGCGCCAACTTGAGAGGAAGTGTCGAAAGTTAGAAATTAGTTAGGAACTTAAGATTCTGTTTCAAATAAGATTATGTTTCGTTTAAAATTAAATAGGATTTCCTTTTTCTCAAATTCAAATAATAAAATCTGAATATAGGATTCCTATTAGATATTCAGATATGGTAGGTTAGATATCATTAGATTTTCAAATCTGAGAGTTGAGATATTTGTGGCAGAATCTCTTCTCCCACTGCTCTATTTATTTGTATTCGTTCCGAAGTTATATTTCAATAAAAAAGAGAAGAAACATTTTCTTCCTTTCACGCTTATAAGTTTCTATCCTTTTAATATAGTGAAATTAACCAGGTGTTGCAATCTTTCAAGGAGAAAACATCAACATGTAGTTAGGTTGAAAGATGTGACAAATCATGTTTAAACAAGCTTTAGCACTCAAGAACACACGCTAATTATTGTCATAGCTCACAAAAATGAATTATCTAACTACATATTTTCATCACAGTAACACTCCAATTTGTTGGTTAATTATCCTTATAAGTAAATCAGAATTGACCTCTCCTAGCACGAAATAGAAAACAAATTATCCACATAAAAGCAAGCATACAACTTTTAACAGCAAACTAGAATCCGCTAAAAAAATTTAATTTTCTCAAATGAATAAGAATTTGTAAAATCATTAATCACAAAGGATGTGCCAATAAGCAATAACTACAACCTACTAGTAGTTTGGTGCATTTACGATACAAGAATTTCTAGAAGACTTGGATACGGAGTTCACTATAAATTACCTCAGATATATGTTCCGGATATTTCATGGTCCACAGAATTGTTTTTTCAATTGGGTTCGAAGTTATGCGGTATTTAAGCCCCTTTTCTGAAAACCTTGTTAACAGATTTCCTAAAATAAATAGTAAAACAACTTCTCACCAAATGAAGGGATATGAACATAAAGACATGCTAAAATGCAGAATGAACATCTGAAGAAGAAAACTAAAGATTGGAAAAGAACCCACCTCCAACTGACCCTATTTCAATTACTTTTGCATCAATCTCTGCCACTATGGATTGAACAGCGAACTTCCCATTTTCCCACTTTTTCTTTTCTTTCTCCATTTTTTTCAATTCCGCAACTTCACCTTTGAGAGCTTCTTTTTGAAGCTTTTCTTGCTGCATCATGGATATCAATAAGCTATTATTCATTAATAAGACACGCACCATAACAGTCAAACTATCAGGAAGAACTTACAAGCTTCCTTAATTTTTTCTCTTCTTTTAACCGAATCCTTTCCTCCTCTGACATCTTCTTTCTTCTTGTTGCTTCAGTTGTACTATTTTTCTTCTCAGTACTAGCATTTGTTGTTTTCTTTTGCGAAATTTCCTGCGTTCGATCCACGCCAATAGTTTCTTTTCCAAGACTCTCACTTGCCTGAAAATCGTCATCACACTGATTAGAACACGAAATATACACTTGATCATTGTGTACAAACCTAAAATATAAAGAAATGCATAGTCTATGATGGCTTCTAAAGATTCCGAGTATTAAACACACATAAAAGGATAACATAAATCCTAGAAGGAAATTATAATTTTGATTACAAAAGTAAGAAGGAGATGATTATTAACCACTAATATGCATACTAGATCCCCTCATTCTCTTTTTATATGCATACCAGATCCCCCACTCTCTTTGCACACCGATAGTCCAAACTTTAGCAACCAATTACGGGTTCCTACTTCCTCCATATGACTAGCAACCAGGAACTTCCAACTCCCTAAGGCATCTTTGCTAGAGGGTTGCCACAAAATACAGTATAGCTTTACTTCACCAGCAAGAATAAATAAGAATAAGTCATACTTATTAGCCCCTAATTTGCAAAAGAAAAAATATTTTGAAACAGGTAAAATATATAGACTAGAACAGCAGCAAAAAGGAAAAAGAAGATCATTACATGATGCATCAAGATAAAGTACCTGAGGAATACCATCCTGCAAACAGGTCGGACCCAAGAAACTGTCTTCAGACATAAGTGTTGCATTAACATGACCTAAAACACATGTTCCATATGTTTCAATTAGTACAACAGGGCAAAAAAAAAAAAAAAGATTCAACAGGGTAGAGACAATCTCTTTAGCATTTTCTTTCCTTCTTTATTTTTTTTGTTTTCAAATAGGAAAACTTGCGTTTATCAATAGAATGTTCAATTACAATTTCTTTAGCATTTTCAACAACTGTACCCGAGAAATTAATGAATCCATTGTCTAGATACAGATGCAACATGAACGTACCAAAAGTAGATGTCGACTCGACACATTTAGTACTCCAATCTAAGTCATTCATCACATCAAAACCAGAATCCATAGTTTCATTGTCCACCTGATTTCCTCTTTCTGATCCACCTTCAGACTCATTATCAGACTCCAAACATATGAATCGATTGATGCCTGAATCTAAAAGCACCAAGGCCAATGCAATCTGCTTAGTGCTAAGATTCAGATCAATTACCAACATGTCTTGTAAAAAATACATGGAACTGGAAAGCATATTTCACAAAATAGAAATAAAAAGCTAATGCTAAAATTACGATCACGGTCCCACAATCATAAGAGACCCACAACTGAAAACCTAAGCTAGTGCCTGAATCTAGAAACAACAGGAGAAAAACTTCTAATAACAGCAATCCGAATAAATGCCTGAATCTGAATCTGAAAGACAGTAAAAACATGCAATCCAAATTAATACTAAAGATACAAAAACAACAAAATTCCTTACTTTAAAAAATAAACCACACATTGAGCAGAAAAAGGAAAAACGAAAAAGATTGTTTAGACTATCACATTTCAAAAAGGATTCAATTTCCAGAAGCAAATTAACACGAAACAACGCAATTGAAATACATCAACAATCCGTAACAGAGACATCCACACAAACATAGAAACGCGTATGAAATTGATTGGAAAACTGACCCGAGAACTTGTGGTCGGAATTGAATTTCGTCGAGCACTTGACGATGACGAGGTCGGACATCGGCGTCTCGGGGACGAACGTCGGGGTGGAGGTGGGGACCGGCTTCCTCGGGGTGGGATCGCCGTCAAGGAGAACCACCGTAGGGATGGGGTTAGGATTAGGGTTAGGGTTCGGTTCCGGCCAGGTGCGGCGTTTCTTGGATTGAAACGGCGTTTCTTCCTCGTCGGTGAGGAGGATTGGATCGGACATTGTGCGGAGAGGAGAGAAGAGGAGAGGGAAACTACAAACTTTGATTTTGGTTTGAAAATGAGCGGCTAGATGAAGAAATATGAATGTTGTCATCTAGTGGCTGCAGAGAAATGAGGAAAAATGGGCTTACGAATAGAATTTTGAGTTTTTGGCATAATTGCCCTAAAATTTATAGTGGTTTAGCAAATTACTCTATAAATTTTTAATTTTAATAAATTACTCCTTAAATTTGTAAATTTATTACAATTTATCCTATTTAACTAAATTTATTCAAATTTTTTATTAGATTTAAGGGATTAAAAATTGAGATATTAAAATATTTATGTTACATTTTAATTGAAATGTTGAAATTTTTTTATATTAATTTAACATAATCATCATCAAAATGAGCAAATTGCAACAAATTTACAAGTTCAAATAGCAATTTACCAAAATTAAAAGTCTAGGGGCTAATTGTTAAATCACGACAAATTCAGAGAACAATTGTGCCAAAAACCCTAAAATTTTTAGTCGTTAGGTCCCTCATTTGCTTCCTTCACGCGATTTTAATTTTCTCTCAACCTTAGTTGTTTTTTTTTTTTTTTTAGATTTATAGCATATCATGAAAAAAAAAATAAACTACTAATATTTTTTTTATTTTTAACCGTTAAATATTAATTAAAAACTATTTTTATTTAAAAAAATTAAAATTTATCTATTATGCACATTTTTTTAGTTCTAAATACTTATTAAAGAACTATAATTTTTCTTTTTCTTTTTTTACTAATTAAAAAAATAAAAGTGAAAACTCCGCCAAATGAATCCATTCATTAACAAAAAAGTCAACTAACCACTCACAACAAAAAAGCACCCAAACAAATAAAATAAGTGAAATCACAACTTAAATTTTTTTATGTGAGATAAAATATTGTAAAAAGAAATTAAATTTGAATTTTTTGCAAAATAAATACTGTAATAAAAGAATTTGTGTTGTAATTTGAGTCGTAAGGGACCAAGAAAGGCTCCCCCCACCAACTTAGGACCCGTTCACTTCGCTGATTCGAGTTTTTAATTCAAGTTGAGATTTGATTTTATGTGAGAGCTTTTTACTGTAGCAAAAAAGTTAGATGTGATTGTTTGTGAGAGCTTTTTACTGTAGCAAAACTCAAATTCTAAACTCGAATAAGCGAAATGAACGGAGTCTTAGTTTATGTACTTCTTTTAGTCTTTTATGCTATGTTTGGTATGAGATAAAGGAAGAAGACTTTTACGCTATGTTTGGTATGAGATAAAGGAGGAAGAAAGAAAACCGGTGGAGATATTATTATGTGGAAAATAATAAATTGGGTTGTTTGGTAAGAAGAAAGAGAGAATGAAAAGAAAAATATGGTGGATAAAATTTGTTGCGGGGCCTACAAGTTTTTATCTTTCAAACATTAAGTGGAAAATAGAAAACTTAAGGTCATGTTTAGAATTGATCTTGTTTTTATTTTTTACATTTTTTGAGAAAGAAAAAATAAAAAAGTTCTTAAAACGGCGTTTGGCGCAATAAAGATAAAAAACAGAAATGAAAATCATTTTTTAATCTAGTGTAAAATGAGAGAGAAATGAAAAATGACTTTTAATAGTTTTTCATTTTTTGTTTTCATTTTCTCCTTTATGGAGCAGAGAGAGAGAAAGATAGACATTAATGAGTTTTTTTAAACTGAAAATAATCTCTTTAATAAAACTACCAAACACATTTTTAAAAATAATTTTTGTCTGAGATTAAAAACGTTTTCATTTTCATTTTCATACAAAAAATAAAATCATTTTAAAATTAGTTCTAAACACGCTCTAAAATTTACCCATTGACAACTAAAACAACTTTTTGCCTTCATTTAAAAGCTAAAATAATATTAAATAATTGATAAAATAGTTCTTTTACTTATTACATATTTTCTTTCATCCCATCGTATCAAATAACATAAAAGAAAAATAACTTTTTTTTTTCTTCTCTTTTTTTTTATTATTTTCTTTCTCTCTTATCAAACGGAGTTTTACTTCCTTGGCAATTTATCCTTTGAAATAATATTTGGAACTCAAACTTTCAAATTTGTTAAATGAAATTCCAAAACTAATTTGTTGTATTGTAGTTCAATTGTTAAGGAAGTCAATTAGTAAAAGAAATATCCACAAATATTTTTGTACAAATACATGCGAAACCTTTTGTTGGTTGACAAATTTCGTACTCTGATTTATGTCTGTTATTGATTCAATTGCATTGCTAATTACTATCCAATTTAAGATCACAAATACTAAATTAAAATAGTAAATTGCACAGTTACACCTTAAGCTATCCATTTTTTGCATAATCGATCCCGAACTTTTAATTTTAATAAACTATACCCTAAATTTTAAAATCAATTGTAATTAAAGTCCAATAGCTAATGCCGTTATCAAATTAATAGTTCTGGACGTGAGATTTGCATGTAATATAATTTGAAAAATGACAATTCTTATCTTTTATGTGCACATCTCGTATGTTAAACCATCAATTTAATAAGGTTCGTTAGCTTTGGACCTCAATTGTTACTGATTTGAAAGCTCAAATCCATAACGTGTAACTTATCAAATTAATAGATTATGATGCAACAATGCAACTCATTCAAAATTAACAATTTTAGGGGTTGTTCTTTTGCAACAAAACTCAAAAAAAGTTGAAACTCAAGTTACAACTTTATTCAAGTTTACGTTCTTTTAAGTTCCAACTTTATTCAACTTTACTCAACTTTATTCAAGTTAAAATCTTCGGCCCCATTCACTTCACCAATTCGAGTTTAAAATTTGAGTTTTACTACAGTAAAAAGTTCTCAAAAACAATCACATCTAACTTTTTTGCAACAGTAAAAAACTCTCACATAAAATCACATTTCAACTCAAATTATAAACTCAAATCAGCGAAGTAAACGGACCTGAACTCAAGTTATAACTCAAATTCAACTCAAAAATTACACTTAAGTCACACTTTAAAAGAATAAGCCCTTAAAGTCTAACTTGATAATGACAAAATGCTCAAAACGGAGTAGTTCAAATTTTGTTTAAAAAAAAAAAAACTGTCATGCTATACACCAACTAGGCAACCATGCAACTAACCACCACTATCACTATGGTAAGAGCCATGCTTTGAAAGAGTGGGGCACGTGATGGACCATGGGCTACCATGCCCTAGGTCACGTGACCAAACAGAGCAATCTTATTTGCACCACTTTATGTCCAATTGATGTTGGATTTGAGGTTAGGGGATTTAATTTATACACATATGGACATGAGAAGCTTCCCTTTCATGTTGGGTGTGTGGATGGACGTGGCTCATGTGGCCCATGTCTCTCTCTCCAACCGGAGGCCGGTCGGGCGTGGTCTTTATACATGAGAAAAAGAAATCAACCTTATTGTTTTCTCATATGGATTTCCTTTGTCATTTCATGTGTTTGTCTCACTTTGACATTGCCAAGTTACCAAACCATGTGATTTAAAATGGCAAAACTAATTATTATTTGGGCAAATCTTCAACAATGGAATGGGTTCTCTATGGAGTTTCATGCATGGCAATTTTGGGTTGCGCCAAGGGGAAAACATTGAGAATTAAATTAATATATTTAAAATGGCATTTTTGGCATTTAAAATACACTTGACTTGAGTTAGACTCTAGTGGAATTTTATTTGTAAGTTTAAATTAATATACTGTGCTTTTATTGCAATTTTTTTAGTTCTAGCGTTTTATCTGAAGACCTGAGTTAGCATAATATAAATTAAAAAAAAAAAAAAAAAAAACAGGGTTTGTCCTTTTAGGACCGTTTTTGAAAACGATTCACAAGAAGGTTCCAAAAGGCCCATCATAATCAGTTCTTAATTTTTTGTCTAGTTAATTGTATCTTTCTTCCTTTTAGTTTATTCATCTTCTCTTTTTTTTTTTTTTTTTAATTTCGTATTAGAAATATAGAACTTTGCGTTTTGGAAGCTTTTGCTTTCCGTATCAAGAGATGGGCATATAATATATATATATATATCACCACCTTTTAAATTGTTAAAGGAAAATATTCAGGATTTTAAGAGAATGATAGATCATTGACTTTTGTATATGTTATTACTCTGATATTTTCTTTGTAATATAAGATAGTATAGAAAACTTAGTGAACATATAGAAGACGTTTAGTTTATAGATTAGAATTATAAGATTATAATTATTTTTAATTTATGTGTATTTTTTATGAGAAAAAATATGAATCATAATTCAAATCATGATTTGAATCATCTAATTAAATGTCTAAAACTCTGAAATAATTTATGTTACTTGTATAAATATATCCCTTACAGCTTCAAAGAAAAATATGTTTTTTAGTGCAAACCAACTTAGTATAGTATTAGAACGGGATGTCCTAAGTTTAAATCTCGTAATTACACTTTTTATCCTTATTTAAATTGTTATAATGTGTTGAGTTTTTAATATATTTCGAGTTTGTTATTAAATATTCACATGTTGTGTTTTTTAAATAATTTACCTATACAATTGTTCATTGTTCAACTCATACATAAAGAGAGAATTAAAATATAAAATTATTATTAACTCACCTTTTAATAACTTAAATTTTTTGAATTGATTGATAAACTAACGCGTAGTCCACTTTCACTAGTTGTTTGTAGAGGTACCAAAAAAAAGTAGGTCACTTGCAGTTGCATCAGCCAATAAGGGACCAAATTATAGTACTCCACAAAATAACGCAAATAAATTTAAATGATTCTGGAAGAAGATTTTATTCTAGTTTATTGTTATATTATTTATATGTGTGTGCAATATTATATCACACATCATACTTGTAAGTATATATTGTAGGATCAATCTTTTTAATAAGGATCGAAAACACACGAAAATTCATTTGCATTTCTTTTTGGGATACTTTTGTGGCAGGGCTTGAAAAATAACTGCTGATATGTCTTCATTTTATACATTATATTTATATTAGAAATTATATGTTCTATTTTTTTATATGATTATTGAAAAGTAAAAAATTTGCATTATGGGTAAGAAACCGTATAGTAAAAAACCCTTCTTTTTGTAAGTTTTCATTACTGAAATTTGTCAGAATTAAGCTACTATAGGTTGAATCTCGCTGTAATCATAGACATATATCAAGACAAGTATGCTAGTTAGTACCTACTACAGACCTACACCAGAGTGCTTCCCAACTCATCCAAGTGACATTAAAACACTTTTTAAGCCTGTTTAGTTTATTGATTCGGGTTTTTAATTTGAATTAATATGTGATTTTATGTGCGAACTTTATATTGTAACATAAAAGTTAGACATGATTGTTTCTGAGAGCTTTTTACTGTAACAAACTTTAAATTCTAAACTCGAATCGATGAAATGAACGGACGAGTTTATATATCACTTCAAGTACAAGCTAGTTACTTAATCAATGTGGGGATAGGACAAAGAACTTGAGTTTGGTTTATTGTCAAGGGAAAAAAAAAAAGTTATTGTACCCTTTTGGAAATACAATGGCCAATAAAAATGATTAAGTCAAATAATTTTTAATTTTTTTTTAAATTACGATATTGACACAACAAATGTCAAATATAAAGTAGTAATCTATGGAAGTAGGTAACTAAGAAGTGGTTATTAGAGTATCTATCATTATACATTATTCACTAGAGGTCCTCAAAATGAAAGATGAATAATAAAAAAATATTCATATCCAAGTGCTAATAACTCCAATCCATCACCTTCAAATAATTTGAAAAGTTCTTGGGGATGACTTTGGATACCATACCAGCCATCACCTCATGATATTAAATAATAAAATTAAATTAAAAAAAAAAAGAGGAAAAAAAAAAAAAAAAAAAAAAAAAGCAAATCAAAATTTTATTTCAAGATGAAAATAATCTGTATACGTGTTCGTCATGGAAAAGAAGTTCCAACATCAAATCCTTTTTTAGTTGCTCAATCTCTCTTACTCCTACTTAATCTGATACATTCTTTGCATCAATGTCTGTCCCAGGCATGTTTATTGTCTGTGCGGAAATGAGGGGAGACAAAAGGCAGGCCCACCTAGAAGATGATCACCACCGGTCCAGGCCCATGTGATTTTCGTACATAGCATTACCCATCACCACTTAAATCTGACAATGATTGTAGGCCCACTAGTGTTGTCTTTCCCTACATTCATTGATGCTTTGTTTCTTACATGATTAAATATCAAATATGAAAATAATTATTATAATAATAATAACTAGTTGATTCGGTAACAAATTTGTTATGATTTAAGACAAAAAAGTTGATTGTGATAACAGTTTCCTAGGTCTTAATAAATTTTCTCCATTTTTGCTTGTTGCATTGTTATATATATGAACAACTAATTGTCTGCCCCGTATGCTAAAATGGCTCTTCCTTTTCTTCTTCTTCTTTTTTTTTTTTTTTTTTTTTTTTTTTTTTTTTAAATAGACACTGTCCATTTTGTTCTATTTTTCTATCTAATTTTGTATTGCATTGTTGTTTGCTTAATGCTTTATAATAGACTTTTTATTTAAAAGGGTCGATGTTTATTTCTTATCGCTCTTGGTCAGTAGGCTCCAAATATTTGGCCTTCTTGAAGATGCTCCTTGGTGATGCCTTTTTATTTGAAACGCTCTGTATAGAGTAAGGCGCTCTTCTTATTTTTCTTCTTCTTCTTCTTCTTTTTTTGTTGTTTTTTTAAAGGATTTTTCTATGGTCCCTCACCATTTTAATGGGAGAAATTTCTCTCATCATAAAAAGTTAAAAGAATTGTTATAACCAGTTAAATTATTAGCGTAATTCTCTTATATTAAGTTGTTACAGTTACTATTTTACAAATCAAAAGTCATTTTTAAGCATATGACAAATAAAACACTATCATATACTTACTGCTCCAAACAAATGTCATGCATCACTCTGGATGTGCCTATTAAAAAAACATGACAGATATAATTCTTAACGACAATATTATTCAGGTTTAAAATGACAGTTGGTTAAGATAACATGATTGATATTAACAGTAAAAATGATAGTAGTTTATTGATGTGCCTTTTAATATTTTTTATATAATTATTCATGATAGGTGTATATAACAGTCATTTATTGCTATATTGCTATATGTTTAAAAACGACTTATGACTTTTAAAACAATAACTATTACGACTTAATATAAGAGAATTATGTTAGGCTTTCAACCGGTTACGATTGGCATGTGGGCTCATTACGATGGCACATGGAAGAGTTGTCCCCCATTTTCAAACTGGGGGCTATAGACAACTCATTTTTTTAATAAAAAAGGAATTAATAGTGTTTTCACGCACCAACTTAGCCACACTTCCAAAATCTATTAGGATCATAAGGAGAACGAAAGGGTGCCATGCTATACTCTCGTCAATGATTCTCAAAGGTACGCTTGTCAAATACACATTCTCATTGTTGAATGGATTTTTTGGAGCAGAAAAAAATGTATTAAGTTTTTTAGTGACCCGAGCGTACGCTAAGGAAACCACCCTAGCGTGCGCTAGGGTAACTACCTGAACGTGCACTATGATAACTACCAGAGCATACAAAAGAAGTTTGAAGGTCAAGAGTTATTAAGTATCAATGTCAAGTAACTGTTGACGATTAAAGACATTTAATGACTTAAGTTTAATTCGTTTATTAATAGTTTGTAACACCCATAAAGGTGGACAACCTTATTGTAATAAGAGAAAATTAACTCTCGAATTAATTGAAGAAATTAAACCCCAAATCCCCAATGCACTATAAATTCTCTCGGTTTGAGAAGAAAAGATATACAACCATTCTTGAATACAATTGCCTTGTGATTATTTTCACTTTGTTCTTGCTATTTTTTTGAAGTTCTTTGTGTTCTTCGAGTGTTCTTTTAATTTCTTTAGATAGTTTGCTTGTTCAATCTGAATTATTAATTTAGGGACGTTGGATAAGTGTTGAACGAAATTTTGCTCCAATACTCATCATTTAGAGAGCATTATTTGTGAACAAAAAGAATCCAACCTCTAACGGACGGAAGAGAGAGCCATAGAATGATCTTCCATTGCTATTATACCACCACCACCACCACCGGCGGTTAACAAAGCAATTGTATATAAATAGGATGGTGTAGAGTGTGGGATAGAAATGAATATCTTTCCACTCTCAAACTCAAGTCCAAAAAGTAAATGGGAAAAGGTTTTTTTGGATATACAACATAGCTAGGGACAAAAATTAGACACCCCCATCTGGCAGATAACATTCAAAGGGAACTGATTAAGGCGTTTTTGGTATCAATAAGAACTCTATTCTCTGAGCTCCATGCTATCTATGACAGCAGGGGACAATGATGTTGACCCCATAAATCAAATTAGTCAGCTAAAATTACAAGCATTCTAGCCCCTCACTGTCACGTTGCACCACAATATGTCCTAGTATCTAGACAGCAATTTGTACTGTAGTACTACTATTCTACTTCTATATATAATTAAGTAGCTATGATGAAATTGATATGCAAAGAAGGAGAATTGGAATCACTCTAAAAGAAAAGATCTTCAGATGGCTATGCTTCCATGCAAGCGCCTTTTCGTTGCAACTCTCTTGTTGTTTTTGTTCATTTCTATCACAGCTAGAGGTAAGATTTTCTTCTAGAATTAGACACACTCAACTTCTGCATCATCATTTTCGGATGTTGAAGTTCCGTACTAAATTTATTTTTCGGGTTCTTTTTCATATTGGCAGCAAGGATCTTGCAAGAAGTTAGTGATGTAGCTAAGAAGGGCAATGAAGCTACTAGTGAGGCGGCTAAAAAGAGCAATGGCGATGAGTTTGTACCGAACAAAGATAGGGAACTCGACGGAGATGAATTAGCATCGATGGACTACTCCCCCGCGGGAAAGACTCCTCCGATACATAACTAAAGGTCCAAGAATTTTGTTGAGAAGAAGCACAAGTTCAGCTTCATTGATTTTCTTTTTTTATATTTTTCAACTTCTATAGCTTGAGTGAGTGATACAAGGTCTGGTTCATAGGAGGAATAGATTTAGATTCAAGAAAAGACAATGGAAAGTGTAAATTAGGGAAAGAAATGTTGTACTATGGTCCATTTATGGATGTTTTGTAGCGTTAATGTGGATCAAGAAAAGGCTTGCAAGGCATGAGAAAGACACTTTTGACTGTATTATGGAAAAGAAATGAAATACTCTATATTAAGTCTCTTCCAAGTTTTCAACCGAATTTCTGATTGTTTTAACTAAGCATCCATTTTCTGAGTTCATTGGTTGACTAGAACAATAACAAGATAAAATAATTGTGTGAAGAGCGAAGATAAGCAAGAGGTGGAATGTTCAGCAAATTCTTTTCCAACACGTCTTAGAGAGCTTGTTTGGTAGAAGGGAAAAGTGGAATGAGGGAGTGTTTGACAGGAGAGAAACTAGCCGGAAAATAGATTTGGTGAGGAATTTCAAATCATTCAAGAAAACCCACTTTTAATTTCTCCCAATCTGCAAGGATTGAAGAATAGAATCCACACTAAACACAATAAAAGAAATATTCATACTTTTTCTCGGCTATAATATATGTATTTTTTTCCACCTATTTTCTCTCTCTTACCAAATATTTGCCAGTTTTGGTTCATTTAAGTTCTCCAAAAACTTTAGATGAAAACTATGACATACCAAATTTTAGCCAATAAAAGATAGAAAGAAACGATTTCGGTAGGAAAAAAAATTTTTTTGGCATCTCAGGTCATCTTTTTTTTTTTTTTTTGGCATCGTCCTACGGGAAGATCACAGCAAGAGCTCGCTAAAGAACCACATGGAAACATTTATTGCGCTTACGAACTAACCATTTCCCTTCCCTGATAAACTCAATTTGGTTGACAAAAACATTTATCATTTGAATTTCTTCATCTTGCTGCCTTCTCTCTCTCTCTCTCTAAATTTAAGACAGCTTACTATATGGTCTTTTGAAGTCGTATTTAAGACGTATTCATACGTGCCATTTATATCCGTAACTTAAGAGTTTAACTTTTCTGCCGAAACTCAGGACGCGTTAACATCACTAACTCAAATTTATTGATTTGAGTTAAGAAATTGGATTTGAGTTGTAAAAAATTTGAGTTTAATTTAGACTTTGAGTTAAGTGTTTAGGAGATAATTGATTTGACATTTAAAACTTGAGTTATAGGGCCCGTTTAGTTTGCTGATTTGAGTTTTTAATTCGAGTTGAGATGTGATTTTATGTGAAAACTTTTTATTGTAGTAAAAAGTTAGATGTAACTGTTTCTAAGAACCTTTTACTGTAATAAAACTCAAATCGGTAAAATGAACGGGCTCTAAAAAAAAGAACTTTATCTCTTTTATGTATTGGTAGATGTTAGATTAATTTACACGAAAATCTATGTCCCGTTGTATATAAAAGAGTAGACGAACTGTAGTGCATGTTTGTTTCAATTTTTAAAAACGTTTTTTACGTTTTTTGAGGACCAAAAAATGAAAATAATTTGAGAACGTCATTTGGCGCAACATTCTATAAAAATTAAAAATGAAAAAGTTTTCTAAACCTCTCCAAAAAATGTAGAAATTCTGAAAACGATTGAAGTTCATTTTCATTTTCTTCCGTGTCAATCTCTTCTTCCTCTGTCCAATTTGGTATTATTATCCACATAATTCATACAATCTGGTATTCAATTCGCCCATATAACTGTGCATTACTTGACTTTTTGTCTACGTGAATATGATTGAATTCAGGACACCCATCCCAAGCATGAATTTTGTTTTGAGTCCGAAGTTTAGCTGTGTTTTGGATCAGGCACATGCTTAAATGTACCCTATCCCAAATTTGAAATGACTAAGTAGTACATTATGATAATTTTTTTTTGTTGGGTCAACTGGCATAATGAATGATGCTTTTTTATATACTAGTTTTTTGTAACGTGCTCCTTACATATTTTGCGTTACAGACACTTAAAAATATTTATTATTTATTAAATGATGAGAAATTTATTTATGCAAACGTTTAAGGTTTTTTGAAGTTATTCTAAGATAAATACGTGTAAAAATAACAGTTGACAAAAAAAAAAAATTAAGTAGCAATACATTTGAAAAAAATATAAAATAGGAACACATGCGAAAGAAATTACTCTTCTAAAAGTAAAGTGAGAAACAATATATTTTTAGAATAACACAAAAAAAATTGAAATATAAAAAATATTCACTAAAAAATAAAAAATAAGTAGAAGGACTGTCATGTAGCAGTTCTAAGACTTGTTTAGTTTGCTAATTCGAGTTTTTAATTCGAGTTGAGATGTGATTTTATGTGAGAACTTTTTACTTAATAAGAAGTTAGATGTGATTATTTCTGAAACTTTTTTACTATAATAAAACTCGAATTAATAAAATAAACGGGCCCTAAAAAAATAATTTTGTCTTTTTTATGTATTGTTAGATGTTAGATTAATTTATACAAAAATCCATGTCCCGCTGTGTATAAAAGAGTAGATGAACTGTAAGGCCTGTTTGTTTCTGTTTTTGTTTCTATTTTTCAAGGTTTTCGAGAATGAAAAATGAAAACGCGTAGAGAAAACTCATTTGGTGTAAAATTTTCTAAAAATTAAAAACAAAAATGTTTTTGTCCTTTTCTGAAAATTTGAAAACGATTTATTCTTGTTTTCATTTGCTCCTCCATTTTCCTTTTCTCTCTTCAGCCCAGATTAGAGATCCCCGTTTTCATTTTTTTTTCTGCCCTTGACCAGTGTGAACCTGCGCCATTTGCTTCTCCGTTTTCCTCTCGCATGACCTGCGCCATTTGCTTCTCGGCCGAGCTCCTCCGCCGTTGCCCCCCCCCTCTTCTTCGACTGCCCCAACATTTCCTAACTAACATATATAATGTTATATTAATATATTTATTTAATATATTATTATTTTAAATATTATTAAATGTTTTTAAAAATTAAACCACCAAACATAATTTCAGTTTTTTTAAAATTGAAAACAATCTCAGAATAAAATTACCAAACGTATTTTTAAAAATAATTCTAAAATGAAAATAAAAACATACATTTTTGTTTTCATTTTCATTTTTATATAAAAAATAAAATTATTTTGGAACGAATTCTAAACGCTTCTGTAGTTTTTGGTTGTCATTTACGCGTTCCGGTGCTTTTATTTTTCCTTCTTCCTTTTCCATTCTCTTCTCTTTTCGTTGCTTTAATATATATATATATATATATATATATATATGTATATTAGTTCATACACACACACTCACATATATATATATATATAAAAATTAGTTCTTTCACTTTTTTTCCCAATCCTTATTGACTTCTTCTTTTTTATTTTCCATTTAACTCATTTTTTTTCTTTTTTCTTTTCCACGCCCTATTAAATACTAAATGTTGAATTTTAACTCTTAATTCTAATTCTAAACCCTAATTCTAATATTAAATTTAAATTCTAATCCTAAATCCCAAATCTTAAATATATAAAAGCATGGATATATGACTATTATTTATCGTTAGTAATCCAAAGCGGTATCTTTTAGCGTTTTTCTTCTTTTCCCTTTTATTTTTTATGTTTCAACTCCATTACGTTTTTTCTATTTCGCTATATCATAATTTATGTTTATTCTATGGTAATCTAAAACTACGAGTTTTAAGTGTTTTATTTTTTTCCCATCTTTTTAAGGGCTTTTTTTTTATGTTTTTGAGTTAGGTAACTTGAATGTAGATTTTTGTTTCTTTTTCACGCCCTATTAAATACTAAATGCTGAATTTTAACTCTTAATTCTAATTCTAAACCCTAATTCTAATATTAAATTTAAATTCTAATCCTAAATCCCAAATCTTAAATATATAAAAGCATGGATATATGACTATTATTTATCGTTAGTAATCCAAAGCGGTATCTTTTAGCGTTTTTTTCTTTTTCCCTTTTATTTTTTATGTTTCAACTCCATTACGTTTTTTCTATTTCGCTATATCATAATTTATGTTTATTCTATGGTAATCTAAAACTACGAGTTTTAAGTGTTTTATTTTTTTTCCATCTTTTTAAGGGCTTTTTTTTTATGTTTTTGAGTTAGGTAACTTGAATGTAGATTTTTTTTTCTTTTTCACGCCCTATTAAATACTAAATGTTGAATTTTAACTCTTAATTCTAATTCTAAACCCTAATTCTAATATTAAATTTAAATTCTAATCCTAAATCCCAAATCTTAAATATATAAAAGCATGGATATATGACTATTATTTATCGTTAGTAATCCAAAGCGGTATCTTTTAGCGTTTTTCTTCTTTTCCCTTTTATTTTTTATGTTTCAACTCCATTACGTTTTTTCTATTTCGCTATATCATAATTTATGTTTATTCTATGGTAATCCAAAACTACGAGTTTTAAGTGTTTTATTTTTTTTCCATCTTTTTAAGGGCTTTTTTTTTAATGTTTTTGAGTTAGGTAACTTGAATGTAGATTTTTTTTTTTTTTTTTCACGCCCTATTAAATACTAAATGCTGAATTTTAACTCTTAATTCTAATTCTAAACCCTAATTCTAATATTAAATTTAAATTCTAATCCTAAATCCCAAATCTTAAATATATAAAAGCATGGATATATGACTATTATTTATCGTTAGTACTCCAAAGCGGTATCTTTTAGCGTTTTTCTTCTTTTCCCTTTTATTTTTTATGTTTCAACTCCATTACGTTTTTTCTATTTCGTTATATCATAATTTATGTTTTTTCTATGGTAATCCAAAACTACGAGTTTTAAGTGTTTTATTTTTTTTTCCATCTTTTTTAAGGGCTTTTTTTTTTTTTTATGTTTTTGAGTTAGGTAACTTGAATGTAGATTTTGAGTTAAGCTTGAGTTATAACTTGAGTTGAAGTTGTAACTTCAGTTTTGTATTTGGTTGTGTACATTTGAGTTATGGTTTGAGATAAAAATCTTTTTTGAGTTTGTGTTTGAGTAAGTCAAAACTTGTATTTATTTTTAGATAGTATTTTAAACTCAATGCTGATAAAAAATTTTAATAGGGTATATAAGTCTAGTTTTATTCGTCTTTTTGTTGTTAACGCATAGAAAAAAATCATCTAAATCAAAATAGAAACGAAAAAGTTATAACATTTTTAAGAATAGAAAAAATACTGTTCATTAACTTGAGTTTGAGTTTCTGAACTCGAGTTGAAGAAGAAACTTGAACTCGAATTCAAACTTAAAAAAAAATGAACTCGAATAAAGTTGTAACCCGAATTGTCTTTTTTGAGTTTTTCACTCAAAAACAACTCTCCGAACAGCCCCTAAATTTCAACTCATTTATTTTTTTTAATTTTATTATCTTATAAATTACAATTTATGTACTTTTATGATTAAATATAACCTTTTGACTTAAACAAATATTAACATATATATTTTTTTTCACATAAATTAGGCATGGGGATTAAACTCTATACATTGTGATAGAATCAGATATGTAATTATCGGTAGAATATGTTTGTTACAACATAATATGTATTCTTTAAAAATTTTTAAGTAAAATTTTTCTTCTATTTTTATTGTATATTGTTGTCTGTATTTTACGTTATAAAAACATCACTTACAACTCAATACGTAAATTAGTGGGTTTATAAAAGTTTGCATATGTATATATATATGTATATATATATATTTATTTATTTATAATCTATAACTATATTATAAAGAAAAGATCCTTTTGGCACTATTCAAAATTTTAGTTTAAGTTATTTTGTCCTTCTGTTTTTGTTTCTCTTTTTTTTTTTTTCTTTTTTTTTTTTTATTTTTATTGGGTTTTATTATCTTCTATTTTCCCTATTTTCTTTTTTTTTTTTAATTTGTTTGATGTGCTATTTAAGTTTTTTCTCCTAAACTTATACTATCATTTTATTAATTTATTACATTTATAGTGTTCTATAGATTTCTTCATGTTGAAATACTTCTTTTCAAATATATTATAATTAACTATTTTACAAATTTGTAGAATTTTTTTTTTATTAAATGTGGCTTTTATAAATACACTTTCTAAATTTTCTCCATTTCAATAATTTTTTGCAATTAATTTTTACTTAAAAAACTTTTCCTTTTCATAGGTACACTAATAATTACTACACTATTTAATTTTTTCTAATATTTTTAAATGTGTTTCATTTATCTATCTATATATGTAAGTTTTATTAAAATATGCATGTTAGTACTACTTTTAAAATTTATACTTTTAAATGTGCCTTTTAAAATAATCTTTTTATATGTTATATCAAAATAACTTTTCTCAAATGTATGCTTAAAAAATATAAGGTAAATTTTATATTGGTACCTTATGTTTTAACATAATTATTTTTAAGTATACTGTGTTTTTAATAATTTTAAATTAGTACATCGACATTTTAAAAAATTAATTTTTAGTACCTCAATTTTTAGAATGAAAAATGCCAAAGTTACAATTTTCATTAATTCACCAAAAAACTAATAATAAATTGAGAAAAATTCTGAAATTTTTTTAAACATTTAAAATTTAAAAATAAAAATAATGCTTTAAATTTGAAATAATTTTTTCATAATTTTTTTAAAATTTATTAATTTTTGGTAAAGTAATAAGAATGGTAATTTGACATTTTATGTCCCACAAAATACCTCAAAATAATAAAGAAAATTTCAAAAACACCAAGGTACCTATTTAAAAAATTATTAAAAATACAGAATATTAAAAGACAATTGCGTTATAATATAGGATATCAATATGAAATATTCTAAAAAATATATAATTATCTCTTGCAATTATTTTGTTCAAATATAACTGTTATAAATACTTGTCTTACTTAAACGTTTTCTTCTTAACGAACTTCTTGTATACTATTTTCTCGAATATACTCTCAAATAATTAATTAAGAGAATAATTAATAAATTAAGAAAATGAACTAGATTATACGTACATCAAACAATTCAACAAATTTAAATTCACACGTGCGAAGCACGTGCCTCCAACTTGTTGATGCAGAAATATATGTTAGTGTGATCATTGCGGCAAAAACTTATAAAATTCTACTTATCCCTTTTTTTCAAACTTTTTTTATCTTTTTTTTTTGTGATTTTTTTTTTACATTTATTTTTTTGGATGTTTTGTAAAAATATATTGTTTCTCATTTTATTCTTATGAGATTAATTTTTTCACATGTGTTACTATTTTATTTTTTGTTATTTAAAATATTTTTCTTCAAATGTGTCTCTACTTAATTTTTTTTGTCAATTGTTATTTATAAACTCAAAAGTTCTTAAGTGAATGTATAAATGAATTTCTCATTATTTGATAAAAAATAAAATTTTCAAGTGTCACGACAATATATACAGAACATGTTACAAAACTAGTTCTATAAAAAGTTCCTTCAAATCTCACACCTCAAATATGAAAATAGAAATACAACAACTGATGTGGTACAAAAGATATGGAATGCTTTAGAAAATTTTCTAAATTTTTACAACATTGGTTTGTTAATTTATTTATTTTTCTTTCTTCGGTTATTTTTTCAGCATTTAAAAAAAAATGAAAAATTTTTATCATCTAATTTCTTCGCTTGTCTTTTTTTTTTTTTTTTTTTTTCTTAAAAAAAACCTCAAGTTTAGAATCTAGGAAGTTAGAATATAATTATAGGAACCCTTGAAATTAAGGGTGTTCACAAAATTTATGAATCTAGTAAATCAACCCAATCAAACCAATCTGTCAGATTGGAAGGCATTTTGTATTGATAATGGATTGAGAATATCCCAATCGAGTTTTAGATTAATTTACAGATTGAATATTCCTCAACCGCAAATCATACATTTTATTTAAGAATAAAATTATTTTGACACCCTATGTTATAACGAAATATTTTACTGATACTCTATATTTTTAATAATATTAAAAAGGTATTTTCAGCTTTAAAGAAACATTCTTTTGTTACCTTGAAGTAATTTATGGGAAGTACAACGTTGAAACTACCATTTTCATTACCGATTTAAATTTAAAATTAAAATTTTTATTATAAGAAAATTTTTTAAAAAATACTCATATTTAATTTTTTTATTATAATAAAAAATTTTCATATAAAATTATATATCAACTTAAATCAATAAATTAAACAGATCTTAAAATTATTGAAGGTCCTTTTCTTCACTTCTTGGAATTAAAAATAGACACATTATAATATAAATAGTTTACTAGAATCTAATTTTTTATAATTTCATTAATTATGAAATATATATCTATATAGGATATAACTATTTTGTTATGAATATCAAAATATCTTATTGTTATCTTGTGTTTTTATTAATGCTAATTAAAGATGTGCGTCATTCACGTGATTTATTTAAAACGATCGGCAGAATAAAGAAAGAAAAAAGAAAGGATAAAGTGAGAAAAACTATCTAAAGCAAAAGATAAGGAAAAAAGACCCAAAAAAAAAAAAAACTTAGAAAAAAAATTTGTGTGAAATATTTCACAATTAAAATTGAAATTTATAAGAATCATAAGTAAAATATGTTTATGTAAGAATTTGATAATAAATTAATTTAGCAGGGTAATTAAAAGAAAATAATATTTTAGATAACCATAATAAAAGTATTTAAATGAGATATATTTGAAAATATATAAAAATCAAATATTAAAAGATGCAATAAAAAAAAGATAAGGGAGAAAAAAAAAAAAAAAAACTCAAAAAAGGCTAAAAAAGAAAAGAAAAAAAAGTTTTAAAAAAAAAAAATGGACAACGAAACGCGGGGGAATGGATGAGGAAACAAAACGCCCTCCTAAGAAACTTATTCTCACAGGTAAAATATGTTTATATAGAGACATATTTGAGAATAAACAAATTTAGTATTGTAATTATGGAAAATAATATTGTAAATAACGTATTTAAATGAAATATATTTAAAAATATAAGAAAATTAAAGATTAAAAGATACAATTAGAAAAGATAAGAAAGAAAAAAGAACAAAAGAAAAGGAATAACTAAATTAAAGAAAAAAAATGAAAAAAAAATGAGGAGGCAACAAAACACCCTCCCAAAAAATTGATTCACAGGATATGATAAATTAAAATAATACATTCACCTTTATAAGGTACCTTGAAACTGACTTTTAATATATAAAATGTCTATTTGACCATTTTCATTAATTAACAATAACTAATAATTTTCAGAAAAAATCTAAAAATACTTTAAAACAATGAAAAATTAAAAAATTTTAATAAATTAAAATATATTTAGAAAATAATTTAAAATTATTAGTTTATATTAATATTTTCAATTTCATCTTTTGAACTGATGGGTGATCGTGGTTCGGTGGAGAATTGGAATTTGGACTTTTGGACTGACCAACCAAACTGAACAATTTTGAAAAAGAAAAAAAAAAAAAAAATATAAATATAAAATCTTTGGTGTCCTTTGGTACACCTACTTTGACCCTTCACCACATCGCTTGGACACTCTCTCAAGCTCACCTAACTTCCTTCTCTCCCCCGTCTTTCCCAAAAAAGAAGAAAAAAACAAAAAAAAGAAAACTCTCGCCGGCTTCATTCTACACCAACGAGCCATATCCGATTATCAAAAATGGACTCTACCAGCGTTGCGGTAATTCCTCTTCTCTCTCTCTCTCTCTCTCTCTCTCTCTATATATATATATATATATATATATTGAAAAAAAATCTCGTCATTTTCTGTTTGGTTCCCGGGAAAAGAGCGTCGGAAAATTTGTGACATATTGTTATGCAAAGCTTTTAGAACTTGACACTTTCGCTTGTTCTATATCTGCCACGTGTCTTCTGAGTTTTTTGAAAATTGGTCTTTCATTTTTAATATGTTTTAGCTGCCGAAATGGTCAAGTGGATGTGTTTTTTTAAGAATTTGTCCAGTTCTGGTTTGATGGGATAAATTGGGCCGATATTCATACCTGACTGTTTTATTTGTTTGTTTTATATATTTTGGTTTTGGTTTTAATTTATTGTTTGGTTGCTGAGAAAATTATGAACAAGATAAGTTTGAAAATGTTGACTTCGGAGAATGCGAGACTTTCTGAGCTTTCGAGACTTTAGCATTTCTTCAATTTCGTCGTAAATTAAACAAGACATTCAATTTCATTTTTGTTCTTTTCAAGTTTAATTCTCACTGATTATCATCAAAATCGTGTAATTTTTTATTTAATTTTTAGTTTTCTGTATTTGATTAAAATTCAGAAGATTTTGAACGAGACAAGTTTTAATTCCTAAAATAAACTTGAGTTATATTCAAGTTTATCTTTTTTTTTTTCAAGTCTAATTCTTACTGATTATCATCACAATGTCGTGTTTGGTTATCTTGTTTGGTTGCTGAGAAAATTACATACAAGATAAGTTCAGTTCCTAAAATAAACTCGAGTTGTTTTCAGGTTTTTTCTTTTTCCTTTTTTCTTTTCAAGTTTAATTCTTACTGATTATCATCACAAAGTCGTGTTTGTTTTTATTGTTTGGTTGCTGAGAAAATTAGGAACAAGATAAGTTTGAAAATTTTTTGACTTAGGAGAATGCGAGACTATATTGAGTTTTGAGAGTTTAGCATTTTCTTCATTTTAGTAATAACCATACAAGATATTAATTTTTTGCTGATTATCATCCCAATTCTGTATTTTTTTTTTAACTTATTTTTTCCGTGTTTGATTGAAATTCAGATTGCTTCTGGTACTGGGTTGCAAGTGGGGAGTCAGAGAATGTTGAAGAACTCAACTCTAGTTTGTACTCCAATAATGGGGGAAACAGTAGATAAGATGATAATTGACATGGTTAAGGCAAAATCCAGTGGTGCTGATCTTGTGGAGATCAGATTGGACAGTTTGAAGTATTTTGATCATGAAGACCTCAAGGCATTGATTAAAGGCAGCCCTTTGCCCACCCTATTCACTTATAGGTTTGATATCAAGAAATTCAACAGCTAGATAGATATAATTTAATTTACCTTATCAATTACCTTAAAAAAAAAAAAAAAAAAAAAAGATTAGTCTTAATTTCGGGTTAGTGGTTAGAACCCTTTTGGGTGTTTGAGATATTTTTGCTTTGTTTTTCGGAAATAAACTCGAACCAAATAGTTGAAAATGGCTAACAGAGCAAAAGAAAAGGGCCTGGGGGTTATACGAATGACAGTGTTCGGTATTAAAATCATCAGAGTATCAGGGTACCTTTGTCATAATTACAAGAAAGACAGGGTACCAGCATGGTCATTTTCCATTTGGTTCATAGGTTATACATTTTTTTTTTGTGTAAAAACACTGTAGTAAAAAGGTTTGAATTGTGGGCAAACCTATGAACCAAACGGCAGATTAATAACTTGTTATTGTCAATGTACTTGGAATGTTTGGTTCTCATTGCAATACTTCTATACTATGATCTCCTCAATAAGGTTCTCTATCTTTTATGGTGTATTTCAGACCAATATGGGAAGGTGGTCAGTATGATGGTGATGAAAAACCGCGACTGGATGCACTTCGACTAGCCATGGAGTATGGTGCCGATTATGTAGATGTTGAGCTTCAGGTTGCTTCCTTTGAAAATTTGAATTCACAAAGTTCAAAAACAATGTTGACATGATTTTATTATGAGTTATTGTTTCTTGTTTGCTGGGTGTTTTCCAGGTTCTGAATGTTGGGGAACATCAGATTTTCAACTGGAACCTAGAGTGCTATAGAACAACAGAATCTTAGTTACCAAAAGGGAATGAAAAAAGAAAAAAGAAGAATAAAAATGAATTGATAGCATCTTTCACAGATATTAGGTTCAACGTGTCGCTTTTTGAGTACGAGATGCTATTTGTTGCAATGAGTTTCTTATTGACTACTTATGATAAAACCTTGGAGAACATTCTGTTGTAATTTAATAGTAACTCATACCTAGTCATGTCTTTCACAAGATAGTAGAAAGTTCGCTTGCATTGCCACTTTTATTTTGAATCTAACAATAGGATGTTAAGAGCAGCATTAATTTTTAATAATTCAATTTCCTCTATTTTTATTGATCCGATTATCTCTATGTGAAGGTTGCTCATGAATTCAATGAATCCCTGTATGGAAAGAAGCCTGAAAAATCCAAGGTCATTGTTTCTTCTCATAACTATCAAAATACACCATCTGTGGAGGATCTTGGCAACCTTGTAGCACGAATACAAGCAACTGGAGCTGACATCGTGAAGATTGCAACGACTGCCTTGGATATCATCGATGTGGCACGCATTTTCCATATAACCGTGCATTCTCAAGTAAGTCTACTTTAAGCTTTGTCTATAATTTATTGCCTTGGAAAATCTTTGAATAGAAGTTAATTTCTGATACTTGGGATAAATGCTCTCTCTTTATAGAAATTGAGGAGAGGACTGAATTCTAAGTAGACTTTATATATACATGAGTATGCATTGTGGAAGGAAGCATAATTTGTAATTTATATACTTGTTGGTGCTTTTTGTTCAAGTTAGCGAGTTACAAGTGAAAAATGAACTCATTTTCCTTTTCCTGTTCGCAAGGATTATTTTTATAATCAAGTGACCTGGTGGTTGAATATTTGTTCAGCTTAGGGGGCTTGTTTGGTTCATGCATTTAAACCAGCGATTCTTAATTTTGGCATTTGAAATTCAAATTTTTTGTGAGAGGAAAACACTGTAGCAGAATCAAAACTATGAGTTTAAACGCAGCAAACAAACTAGCCCTTAATGATTGCATCTCATTGTAATTGAAAGAGAAATTGCATGAATATCTTATGTCTGGAAGTAATTGACGGAAGACGTAAAGACTTAAGTCATGCTGTAATTGCTGTTAGGTACTTCGGTACTATATATATGCACAAACACTAGTAAAAAAGGACACTAGGTTTTTAACCTTCCTCCTTTTCCAAAGCTGAATTTTGTAATACTTACTAGAATCTCCATATGAAAACAAAAGATTAATTTACTGCTTACTGGAAGTTCAGGTTCCAACAATAGGACTTGTTATGGGTGAGAGGGGTTTGATTTCGCGGATACTTTGCGCAAAATTTGGTGGTTTTCTCAGTTTTGGTACTCTGGAATCGAGAATTGTTTCAGCTCCTGGTCAACCTACCATGAATGACCTTCTACATCTATACAATTTCAGACATATAGGGCCTGACACAAAAGTTTTTGGTGTAATCGGAAAGCCAGTTGGCCACAGCAAATCGCCCATTTTATTTAATGAAGCATTCAAGTCAGTTGGCTTTAATGGGATTTATCTACATTTGTTGGTAGATGACATTGCAAATTTTCTCCAAACTTACTCATCCGTAGATTTTGCTGGATTCAGGTTCAGTTTATTCTATTTGTGTCAAATTATGTTATGCACAAAAGTGGTTTGCAATCTACTTAAACCTAGCGTTTCTTCTTCTCAGACTATCTGTGTAGTCTTTACTTCAGTTTTGATCTTATGCTTGCATTATCATTTTTTTTATTACAGTGTTACAATTCCTCACAAGGAAGCTGCACTTAAGTGCTGTGACGAGGTTGATCCAGTTGCAAAGGTAGTTGGCAAACCATTCATATTATGTTCTTGCCCTTTTTTTTTTTGTTTTTTTTTTTTTTTTACTTTATAGTTTTATTTAGTACATTACGGGATGACTAATCAATTTCTTTAATGTTGATTGTTCAATATGTTTTAATTTCTCTTTAAGACGTTCTCATACATGACTGATTTATATCTTGATCAAATACAAGTCAATAGGAGCTGTTAATTGCATTATAAGAAGGGAAAGTGATGGGAAGTTATTGGGATTCAATACAGACTACATTGGTGCAATCTCGGCCATTGAAGATGGATTACGAGGTTTCTTTTGAGTGTTATTGGTTCAGTTTTTTTCAACGCTTTCTTTGGTAATTTAATTTACCTGCAAACTTCTCATCATGTGCCTTTTTACATGTATAGGTTCGCATAATGGTAGCAGTGTTTCTGGTTCTCCTTTAGCCGGTAAGCTGTTCATTGTCATTGGTGCTGGCGGTGCTGGCAAGGCACTCGCTTATGGTGCAAAAGAGAAGGGAGCAAGGGTTGTTATTGCCAATCGCACCTATGGTTCGGTTCTAGCATTACTCTGTTCTTTATGCTTTGGCATAGCAATGAGATTATTTTTTTCATTTTCCAAATATGTTCTTTTGTTTGGCTGTGTGGTTGTGGTAGTTTCCTTATCTGGGTTCATTAGTGTTTCCACAATGAATAATTACCAACAACTGTGTTTAAACTTTATTTTACCTGATTTAATCCTCATGCTTATTACACTAAGGAAATGTCAAAGTACATTTGAAAAAAATGATGGTTTTCTTTTAAGAATAAAACCTAAAAGGATAAATAAAACTATAAAATGGTCAAAATGAAGTCGCTATTAAGAGTATCTGTGGAACACAAAGCAAATGAGCATGTAAAGCTCTGATTATGGTTGAAAAATTTACTAATCAAGTTCTAAATTGAAATAATCATTGGATGGTACTTTTTCTTTGAAAAATGGATTCCTTTTTACCTCCAAATCGTTTCCATTTTTACTCCTCTCGCTGAGTAGTTTACTTGTTGTTTCCTGTTGCATTAGTTCAAAGCATAGCTAGTCTTATCACGGGATCAGGATTCGTTTGTTTACTTTAAGATCAATTAGGAGTCCCAAGTCCGAACAAACTCGCAAGGCTTACTGTCCGTGCTTGCCCTATTTTTTTATTTTTCTATGTTTTGGTTTAAAATTTTCAAATTGTTAGTTACATTATGATGATCTATGATTTGATTTTTCATTGGTTTCCTTATTTATTTGTTTCATCTCTACTTCTAGATCGAGCTAGAGAAATTGCAGACACAATTGGAGGCGAGGCTTTATCACTTGCTGACTTGGATAATTTCCATCCAGAGGATGGAATGATTCTTGCAAACACAACATCTATTGGAATGCAGCCAAAAATCAATGAAACGCCTATTTCTAAGGTTTTCGCTGATAGCCTACTATAATGATTTTCGTACAGACATATTTTCGATGTTGTAACCGTGACAACTTAAATGAAATCAGCTTAACATTTGCATACATAGTTTAATAAACTCTTTGGTTTGAAATAACAAGATTAATTAGTCAAACAAATCTAAGAAAGAGTTTGGTTAGTTTTGTACTTTGGGTCTCACCGGGTCAAGTAACTTTTGTAGACGACAAGTTCCTCAAATTCATCCCTGTGATTGTTCAATTAACAATCACTTTTGGAAGGCAAGGGCATTAAGGTTGATTCACTTCTTTATTTTATTTCTTTCGCAGAATGCTCTGAGGCATTACTCTCTGGTTTTCGATGCCGTCTATACTCCCAAAATAACCAGACTTCTCCGAGAAGCGGGGGAATGTGGAGCCACCATTGTTACCGGGTTGGAGATGTTCATAGGCCAAGCATATCAACAGTTTGAGAGATTCACTGGATTGCCAGGTAAGATAGTCTTTTTTAAAACGATTAATTTCATAATGCCTCTTGAATACTCCCAAATCCCTCTAAAGTACCATTATTCAAAATACCCCCAACATTTATAAAACTGAAAAAAAAATGATGATGTGATATACTTTTATATATGCCTCCCAAATTATTGATTTTAAGTCGACCTTTCCCTTGGATTATTACTGGACCTTCCCCTTGGATTATTACTTTTGTATCAACTTGGTCCCTGATTTTTCAAAAGCTCAGGGGGTAAGCAGACATTAGATCAATAGTTCAGGGTGCATTTATAAAAATACCATTAGTTCAGGGGCGAAATGAACTCCTTTCAAAATTTAGGGGGCATGTTGAAGCTAGATACAAAATTCAGGAGGTATTTATAAAATTAATCCTAAAAAAATGGGATAGTTAATCTCTGCTTAAATAGCTCTTAATTTGATGTTTTATTTTTCCCCTTTGGCCTTTTTTTTGTTGTTGCTTGCAGCACCTAAGGAAAACTTCAGAAAAGTTATGGCACGTTATTGAGGTCTGTCTGGCTATTCTTTTGTACGTCCACAACTACACTGATTTTTTTTTTTCCTGTATCCAAACTAAACTTTCTTTCTCAAGTGGAGTGTATTACAATTACAATTTCTTTTTATTTTTTATTCTTAAACTCTCTTGATAACTATTGACTTCCATTTCTTCAATTCATTCACCTCAAGAAAATGTAATCAAGGATTTTCTGGAGTTGGTCAATTACTTTATTTTCATTTCTGTTGTAAAATGTAAACCATAAATTATTGGCTTCTTGGACTGTTGTATGCCAATTAGTTAATAAATGTTGTCCAAACGATTTGAAGAACCTAAATTTGGAGGCAAAAGGCGTTTTAAAAGTTGGAGATTTATTTCTCATAAAGCTTGATTTTGTAATAATGAAAGTTTAATAAATGCTATATAAGTTTCTGCATCCCACTAATGAACAATACATCACAAATTCCCAAATCTAATGGATGCGAATATGTGAATATTTCTAATGGATGTGCGACCCTTTTTTTGGGTTATATGAATAAAGCCTAAACTTTGTTGGTTTGCCTTTTCTTTCAGGTAAACTCTCTCTCTCTGCTGAACAGAATCATTTTCATTTAACTATGGCTTCTTTTGCTTTTGCACAAGCAAGTTTTTACCATTTTTGTTAGAGGTGGTCCTTTTTAAAATTTTTGTTGAAGTAAGGGGGTTCTTTTGTGATTTCTGAGAATATAATAAAAAAAAAAATCACCATTTTTTATTTTTCTCTGTCTACGGAGTTCGAAATTAGAGATCATTGTTGTTACTTTGAAGTGGATACACAATGCTTAGTTGATAAAAGTTACATAAGAGCCAAGTTAATATCACCAAATCTGTCTATGCATTAACATTGAACCTGATTTTTTCGCCACAAACTTAACTTTTGTTAGTCTACTTGGATCAATACTCAAATAAAATAATAATAATAATAATAATAATAATAATAATAATAATAATAATAAATCTTTAGAAGTATTGAGGAAAACAATGGGCATGAGTGGCTCCTCTGGTCACAACAAATGAGATTATTAAAGAATAAAGAAGCTGTAAGAGAAGAAGATCAACAAAAAAAAAAAAAAAAAAAAAAAAAAAAAAAAAAAAAATGAATAAAAAAAAAAAAAAAAAAAACCTTTCAAAGGAAAAAAAAGAAAGCAGAAAAAAACATCGAAACTTTACATGAAAAGCAAAGGTTCTCAAGTCGCCTCTTCATTGTAACCAAAACATAATTTAATGAGGTAATACATCTCTATGTATAGGAAAATAGTAGAAAATAGGCCAATATGAAAAGCATAAGAAAGTATAGAGGTTAATTTTTAGTTATAGAAATTAATAGGTCATAACTTGTCAAGTTATGGTTCATAACCAAATAAGTTATGGACAAACTTGTCAAGTTATGATTCATAGCCAGATAAGTTATGGACAATTATGGACAATAACTTGTCAAGTTATGGTTCATAACCAGACAAGTTATGGACGAAAATAATAATTTGACCTATTTATTAACTTATGTAAACTATTAGCCTATTAATTTTAATTTATCTCAAATCTTGGTCTATTTTCCTCTTTCTCCTTTTTTTTTTTTTTTTTAAAAAAAAGTGAGCATAATAGTTTTAGATGTAATATAAATATGGTAGAGCTTATAACTAACCAACCATAAAAATCCTGCTTAATCTTATTATTTAAGTGGGATAATCATCACAAAGAATCAAAGATGATGATCAAGAAGATAGTATTTTTTGTGTTAATCATATGAATCAATTGAGCTTATGCAAATTATGGTGCAAGGACTTGATCCTAGCCATAGCCAACTTGCCACTCAATTTGAACATGGACCTCTACATTTTTCTCTCCACTTTCCTTCATCTTTATCTTTTGATGGTAAAAAACGGATTGTAGACACGGAATGCTTCAATAGATTGGCTCCAAAGTGTGCGAAAGAAGTAAATGTTGTGAAGAGAAAACGTTGTCTCCAAATGTGTCTCGATATATATGCACCCAGGATCGTGATTAAGGAAATTTGATCATCAGGTGTGCGTGTGAGTGTGTGCGTGTATATATATAGCCGAGTGTATTTGTGCAACTTTTTCTGTTACTTTGTGTGTAATCTATCTATAATTATGGCAAAAATATGTAATGCGATTATGAATCAAATTGTCTCTATTTTTATATATGTATAGATATACCTACATATATTTAGTGTTTTATTTGTGTCTTCAAATATTTTCTATTCTCACTTAACTCGGATTTTAAAACATGACATTTTGATATCTAAAAGCTTTTCAAAGTTCTCATATTGCGATTCTAGAGTTTCCATTTGCTTTTAGAAAAAATATGCGCACCAGCATAACGTGATAAAATAATTAATTTTTATTTAATTAGTAACAAAGACAATTTAAATTGCATACGTCTTAAAAATTAATTTTAATGTACTAAAAAAATATTATCTTAAAAGTAAAAATATCGTTTTAATATTATTAAAAATACATACTTCAGTCAGATGTTTTATTATAACAGCAGATACCAAAATAATTTTATCAAATTTTCTTTTCTCTTGATTTTAGGATATTCTAATGTGAGGATACTTTTTGAATTTTTAGAAAATAATATGGCTAATCATTGTATTTAGCTGAAACTCAGGGTACTCTTTAGATTTTCTCCTCTCCACTGACAGTAGCTGCTATTTTCTAGTGATTGCGCGCCCGAATAAACTCTACTTTGTCGTCAGTTCCTTTCCATCTTCAACTGTCGCTCATTGTTATTCTACTTGGGTACTTCCAACACAAACTCAACCTTCGTATCATATACAATATACCCAAGAGCTCTCTTTTATTCTTTGGAAGCAAAAAATTATCCTACCCTTTTGGTGGTCACAACAATCAGTGATAAATTCCGACACCATTTGGTTGAACAACGATATAGCTGGAACAGAATTTCATCTCCGTTTCTCTTTGCAATCACGAGCAGAATCAAAAGAGAGGCTGAATTACGTTAATGGGCTCCAATGGATGTTGCGAAAGAATGAAATGCAGTTAGAAGTGTTCCGAATTACGTCTAGGATAGTCTCCCTTGCGAAGTCGGGTCGAATTAGCCATGCTCGCAAGATGTTCGATGAAATGTCTCACAGAGATGCAGTCGCTTGGAATGCAATGCTTGCTAGCTATTCCCATCTGGGTCTTCACCAAGAGGTCCTCTCTCTTTTCGGACGAATGAAAATGTGCGATACTAGGCCCGATCACTTCACGTTCACTGCAACTCTGAGTGCCTGTGCTGGCACTTGCGAGCTTCGATGTGGAACTAAAATTCATGCTTTGATACTTGTTTCGGGTTACCGATCTTATATGCCTGTTGGCAATGCGCTAATTGATATGTACGGAAAGTGTTTGAGTCCCTCTAGTGCTACCGGAGTGTTTGAAGAGATGAATCTTAGGAATGAAGTGACTTGGTGTTCGCTCTTGTTTGCTCATACCAAGGCTTGTCAGTTTGATATCGCGGATAAAGTGTTTAAAGTTATGCCAATAAGAGTGGAGATTGCTTGGAATATAATGATTGCAGGTCACGCACGGTGTGGGGAAATTGAATCATGTTTGGCCTTGTTGAAAGAGATGTTGAAGACTTCATGTTGGCCGGATCAGTGGACCTTTAGTGCCCTCGTGAATGCTTGTGCTGAATCATCAGAAGTTCTATGTGGATGCGTGTTACATGCTTTTATCATCAAGAGCGGTTGGAGCTCTGCAGTAGAAGCAATGAATTCGCTTTTGAGTTTTTATGCGGAACATGGTTTCCTGAGTGATGCTATGAAGGTGTTTGAGTCCATTGGAACACCAAGTCAAGTGTCATGGAATGCCATAATTGATGCTAATATGAAAGTGGGCGACATGGACAAAGCGTTCCTTGCATTTCAACGAACTCCCGAGAAGAATGTTGTTTCATGGACATCTATGATCTCAGGGTATGCAAGAAATGGGCATGGTGAAGAAGCTGTTAGCTTCTTCGTCAATATGGTGAGAAATGGTATACAACCGGATGATTTTGCATTTGGAGCCGTCCTTCATGCTTGTTCAAGCTTGGCAGTACTAGGACCCGGTGAAATGGTCCATGGATGTGTAGTTCGCAGTGGCTTCAATGGTTATGCATACGTAGGCAATGGCTTAGTAAACATGTACACAAAATGCGGGGATTTAGAAGGATCTTACCGTGCATTCCATGAGATTCCTGATAAAGATCTGGTATCTTGGAATGCCATGTTGTTTGCATTTGGTTTGCACGGACAACCAAACTGTGCTTTAAAGTTTTATGAAGAAATGGTGGCGACCGGAGTGAAACTTGATAAAGTGACCTTCCTTGGCTTGTTGATGACTTGCAGCCATTCAGGGCTTATAGACGAAAGCTGCGAATTTTATGAAAAGATGAGGTCAATTCATGGACTTTCCCCTGAGATGGACCATGTGGCATGCGTGGTAGATATGCTTGCCCGAGGTGGTCATCTTTCCGAAGCAAAAGACTTGGCCAATAAGTATTTGGGGACAGGGGATGCCTTGGATATCAGTTCATATGAGGCTCTTCTCGGAGCTTGTTCAACACATCGAAACGTAGGATTTGGGATACATTTAGGAAAAGCTTTAAAAGACTTAGAGCCACATAAAGAGATAAGTTATGTTTTGCTATCAAATTTGTATTGTTCTAGTGGGCAGTGGAATGAAGCAGAAATGGTTAGGCAAGCAATGGTTGATGAAGGGGTCAAGAAAATGCCGGGTTGTAGCTGGATTGAGGTGCGAAACAAGATAACAGCCTTCGTTGCTGGTGACCATTCTTATTCATGTTCACTAGAGCTGTACAAGATGCTAAAGATCCTTGAATTTGAAATGAGAAATCCATGTTTTGTTGGTTTCTAAACTTGAGTTTAAAGAGATATTTCTATGATTAATAATTATTACAATTATAATAACAACAATAACAATGAGAAGAAGAAGCTAAAACTTCTGCATTTCCTAGAATGAAGTTAGTTATTTGCTCCACCAACTGAGCTTTATTTCCCAAGACAGTTGAAGTTTTCATTGATCTTCAAACGCTTCTTCTGTTATTGATATTGCATTTGACAAGATCTTAACTGACAAATTTTATAAATTCCCTCCAAATTTAGGTCACTTTTGCTCCTGATAGGAAAAAAATAAGATGAAATAAAATAGAGAGAATAGGATAAGATAAAATAAAATAGAGAGGATCCTCAAACATCTTAATAATATGACTTGAAATTTAAACATTTGCGTTCTCAGGTGTTCCCCAAAGAGGAGCCTTTGTATACATAAGCTTATATGAGAGGCCACCACCCTAAAGTAAGCAGGAACACATATAGCAAAGTGGTTGGGTGCGAGAGGTCCCGACTTCAATTCTCAAAATGCCCCTAATATTTCATGCCACTTGAGGTTAGATCAAGTGGTTGGGTACGCGAGTGTGTGCGTGTATCCACTCAAATTTAAATCCTGATAGTTTCCCCTATTATTAATAAAGTAGAAGCTATAACTCCATACTATATATAAAGGAAGAACATATATCTCAAAACTTTTATTAAGTGTATTTACTAGCAGCATAAATATTCACTATTCAATTCCAAATTTTACTTGAAAGTCTCCTCGATGATTGAAAACCCTACAGCGTTGAAAATCTAGTTGTTGCCAAATTAGCATTTTTACCCACTACCATGCATGTGGGCTCATCTGTAGCAGCTGAATTAGTACAAAGGTCGGAGTAGGACCCACTCTGTCTCTTGTTCATCCAAGAAAACCTCTTGAATCATAATTTTGGATTGAGATTTCACGTGGTTCCTCACTTCTCTTGCCTGCCTTATACTCAATTTGTTAAGGACAATGCTGCTTCAACTTGATATACATGTTGGTTTGCCAGAAAATCTAGTGCAACAAAAGTTTTAGACTATGTTTCAATGACAACATCAGTAAAAGAAAATCAAATGTGGCCGGTTGGTCAAGAAGAGCACTACTTGCACAATTTCTAGCAAATTAGTCACCTCAAAAAGAGTGGTTCATGCAACTCAATTGGAGTAATAGCATCCTCTGAATTTTTTATTTTGACTATTTGATCACCCCTCGATATAACAAAGTATTGAAGCGCGTTTCATGGAAAAAGAGACTGAAATTTTAGATGGCGAAAAGAGTAAGTCATACCACATGTATGAGGGTACTTTTTTCTAAATCTCGACTTTATTCATTGATCTAGGGACACACGATAAATTTTGTTTTTGTTTTTGTTTTTTTAAAGGGTTAACTTGTTACAATTAAAAGCTCAAGTGAAATCTTACAAATTCAATCAAAGTTCGAGGAGAAAAAGCGGTTTGTAGAAGGAAAAACTGGCCCAATAAATTGTATTGTTTGTATATGAACATATAATTTATGCAGAATATCAACAAGTGATGTAAGACCATAGCAACCCATTATGCTCTACAAACTTTTTGGTAGATCACAGTATGCTATCTTGATCATTCTGTGTATATATATGTATGGTCATCCTTCAATAACGGAATATATACATAGTAATGCCAAAAAGTGAAAAGTGATTGATAGATATTAAACAATTTAAAATATATGCATATAATATAACATATCATTGAATAATTATTTTTTCCTATAGTATGGAAAAATGAAGAAAGAGAACAAAATAGAGAAAAGAAAAAAGAAACATTTTGGAAAAGACATGAATGAAGCAACATGCTAAATTGGCCCTCCCTTTTAGTTCTCTGAATTAATATTATGTCTCCAATCTTAAGCTATGATAAGCAAAGATTAAAATCATATTTAACTGAAATGTTCACATATATTGGAGACCAAAACGGCCCACCATAGAGACCTACTACCATGCGCCGTCCCAGATGATCATCTTCCTTTTCTAAATTGCTGAAATCTACTTGGTTCTTATCTGAAAATGACAGTTGGCCCCACCATTGTTGGGGTTTTTCCCGCCATTTATTAATGCTTGGTTTCCTTATATATCAAAATTAAGGGTTAACTTGTGGTTGGTCCCTAATATTTTCCAATTAAAAATGCTTCCTTATAACATCAAATTAGGGTTAACTTGTGTTTGGTATTTAGTCCTTTTCAAAAATTGCGATTTAGTCCCTAAACTTAGCACGACTGACCCTTAAACTTTTGAAATGTCAAAATGTTAGTGGTGCTTAACACATTTTCCGTTGAATTTCTCTTTTAGCAAAAATGGACATATATACCTTCAGGACTAAGGGTATGCCCTTTTGAAACGTTAGTTCTTGTTTGGTAGGAGAGAAAAGTGGGCACTTGGTTGGGGATAGGGAATGGAAGACTTTAGGACCTATGGTTGTTTAAAAAGAGTGATTGGATTATGTGAGGGATTTCCCAATATATGTCCTCAACTTCAATTTTTCCCAATATAAAAAAAATAAAAAATTAGAGGAGGAATCCAACTCTTCTCCATATATTTCCTCATCTACAATATATATATATATATATATATATGTATGTATGTATGTATAGAGGAGGAATCCAACTCTTCTCCTTTTTATAGAACTTAGAGTTCAGGGATAAAAACAAATTACCTTCTACAAATTACCTTCTTTTTATAGCTTAGGCACCAACCAGATTAGATTATTAAAAGTGTGACAACAAGTTAATTGTACATGGATCTAAAACAATGAATTTTTGTTTGGAAAAACACTTTCACAATGGGGTTAGATTACTAAAAGTGTGACAATAAGTTAATTGTACATGGATCTAAAACAATGGATTTTTGTTTGGAAAAACACTTTCACACAATGGGGTTATTGCCAGATGCATGAACTTTTGCCCCACTTGGTATTTGGAAGGAAGCTAACCATGTTCAGCGCAATGCAGACACACCCATGCTGCTGTGTTGTGTCAGGGTGAGGAATTTGCATGTAGGATTGAAAATATGACCTTCAAAACTTATGTGTATATGTGTGTGTGTGTGTGTATATGTATATATATATATATATATATATATATATATATTGATTCCTCTTAATTTGTCAGGTCAGTCAATTGCGGGTCCCTATTTCTCTGTACCAAAAGCAACTTTATAAACTTATGTATAAGATTAGGAAAATTGGTTTAACAAAAAAATTAGAGAAAAAAAAAGAATCAACATGTATAAGATGAAAAACTACCTAATATCTTTAAATTCACTTACAACTAAATTAGAATTTAGATAGATGACCATTGGGAACAGATTATATATTAGACAAAAGAAAGAAAAGTAGTAGATGAATTTTTAATTCATATGGAACTTATTTAAATTGACCAATATATAAGTCGCCAACAAGTTAATGTAGCGGTAAGAATGTCTTTACTTCTTTTCCTCTCAGGATGGTCTTCGATACTCTGCAGCTCCACTTTAGGACCCTGATCCTTGGCCAGCGAGTTTTGTGCAATGTTGGGTGTGTACATGTGGTGCAAGGTTCTTTCCGTTCCATTCCATTGATGGGCCCCATGATTTCTGAAGTGGTAAAGAAGATGGGGGACAGGATGACACTAATGATTATCTTTTTCATTCAGGTAAAAAATGTGACTAATACATATAGGAAATACTTATTGGTGAATCTTTTATTAGGGAATTACTACACTATTTAAGCACAAATTAATAACATTGCTTTAGTACATAATGAAAGAACAAACTAGTTATAACTAATGGTTTGATCTAGTCTTCAATTGGAGTTGTTTTCTTCCAAGCACATTGCTATCACTTTCAAGCTAGACAGCAGGAAGACATTGATGTTGACTTTGTTAGATCATAGCTCACGTAAAATTACTACATGGTCTCAGCCTATTGCACCACATGTCTAAGTATCTAGGTACCAAACTACTATTCAATCTACTATAAATATAAGGGCAATTGTAGAAGGCCAATATACATAGCAAACCACAAGCTTTCAATTGTGAACACTACAAAGAAAAAAAAGAAGGAAATTAATCATTTCTAGCTAGCCTTTTGTTAAGAATATTATGGCTGTCCTTCTCTCCAAGCGCCTTGTTCTTGTTACTTTCATTTTGATTTGCTTCTTCTCAGCCACAGCTAGAGGTAACTAAAACTTCTTTCTTTTTATAATAATATACAATATCAACTTTGAGAATAGCCCAATTTTTTTTTTCTTTTTTCTTTTTTGAGTTTGAATATGAGATTTTCGGTTTTATGTTCGATGCAGGTCGGAGTTTGAAAGCTTTACTTAATAAGGAAGTTAATGACAAGAATCAGAGCCATGATGAAGATCAACAGAAAGTGGCAAAAGCAGTACAAGATGTTCATGATCAAGATCAACAAGAGGTGACAGAAATTGCCAATGAATTACTCACCATGGACTATACTCCAGCAAGAAAGAAACCTCCAATCCATAACTGAATTAAGTACTAAGAAAATGTTGGTTTTGATTAAAAAAAAAATGGAAAGGAGAAAAAAAAAAAAAAGAGTAGTATAATATACTTAATTAGTATATGATTATCACTTCTTCTAGATAGATAGATAGTTAATTTTGAGTGAAATATTGTATAACTAGGCATATAATTATACTAGGATATTAGAGAATTTGAGAGAAACATATGCATAGTGAAAATGTAAGAGAGCAGCTGATGTTGATGAGATGAGTTAGAAGTGATCATATCAATAATACAAACACCTTGAATTTCCATGTTGGAAAACTATTATCTCCGACAAGAATGTCCTGTGACTGACTTGATATACTTGGATATATATATATATATATATATATATATATATATATATATAGAACACACACCTAAAAAGTTGTGTTGTGGTCCACGTTAACAAATCAAAATCTAAAAAAAAAAAAAAAGGGGGATAAGCTAAAGGAACAGACTGATACAACAAATCTCCCATATGTAGGGTTTTGCAGTAAATTAGGGTTTGTGCACATATATGACAGCTAGTTGCTTACAACGACATTTGACCCTCATGTATACACACACACACACACACACACACACACACACACACACACACACTCTTCTTCTTGTTTTATTTATTTATTTTACTTTTGCCTTCTTGTCGATCTAATCTCCAATGATTTTGAATTGCTTCACCATGGGAATGTGTTTAATCATCTGTCACTTGAATGACATAACAGGATGGAAAAGAAAACGACAATATATACACATATGTATATACACATATATATAATATGATACAGCAGAAAGAACATAATTTACAATGGATAAATCATTCTTAAACTAGGGTTAAGTTTATATTATTTTGCATCAGCGTTTCAGTCAAAAGAACATTAAATTTCATTTGCTAGTCTTATCTTTGATATTAGGTGAAAAAAAAAAAGGAAGAAAAGAAATTATGTTCATCATTCTTCAATATATAGCTGATATTAGAACCTAACTAAAAGTTCACCATTCATACATGTCATGCTTTTCTTTTGCACCAAAGTCTTATCACAGATTACCCCTAGAAAAATAAGTATATGGAGTGATGTAAAATCAAAATATGATGAAAAGATATATTATATTTATTAAGAATGTTAAAAGTTAGAGAAAAAAGGTATTTTTAAATGACTAGGTTGTTCATGATCTTATTCCTTTCCTAAGGTTATTTTTTATTAACCGTCCTTATAATTTCCAATCAAGTATTCCATTCTTACCATGTTTTCATGCTTTCAAATCACTTGAAATTACTGCTAAAGATATTCCTTTATCCATTATATCCAAGTTCTTTGAATCTTGTGTTGAAAATTCGATGATAAAGTTGATAGATGAAATCCCTAATTGAGCTTTTCTATTGCTTCTTTTGGATCTAATACACATTTACTAAAACTTTATTTTAATGTAACTATGCATGGGAATGGTTCTCAATAAGGTGGAACTGTTACCATGGTGATAAAAAACTTCGAGAGTTTTTTTTTTTATTATTTTATTATTTTTTATGTTTCTCTACAACGAGAACATTTTTACAGTCAAGTATTAAGCTCCTATGACTTCTTGAAGAATCAGTGTTGAGAATGAAGAATATAATTAGCAGGAGTCTAATTCTAAAATTAGTGGAGACTGGGGAGATATAAATATTATAGGAATAATATTAAGAATTAGAGTTATTTTAAAGATATTTTATTTTGTGTTTATCTATTCGAATTATTTAGGATTTTATTCGAATTTGAGTTTGATCCTTCCTAAGTTTTATACAACTATAAATGGAGCTAGTATTTGTCCTCTACTTTTTCTCTCAATTGTTCTCATTCTCTTGATCTCTTTCTCTCTTTCTTTAATCAATATTGGTCCTACATCACTTTGACTATACGTGATTAACTAATGTTATAGCTTATAAGAACAACTTTACAGTATGCACGGAAATTATCAGGCTAATAATTCCAATCCATTAAAACAAAAATATTAATGATATGCTATTATAATACTATTATGTTTATATGTAGAAAAGAAAATATGACTGGGAAATCTTTGTAATCACAAAGAATTCTTCTATTTTTGATACTAGAATATAATATAGTCCAATGCACAGAGATATAGTCCATTATTAGAGACTCTTTTCACCACTGGAGATACATAATTGTTTTGACGCATAAATTTATCATCTTTTTTGGTGCATTTCAAAGGATGTTAGAAGTCTCCCATCTTTTTCAGTTGTTGGATATAGTGGAATGTTCATATTATGTTTAGTGTAGGCGAAAGTGAAAAATAAGAGGGTCATTGAGATTTAGCCATGAGAAAAGAATTATGCAAAAATCATTTGGTGATGTGAAAAGAAATTGGTGGGTGTTAAATATAAATACAATACATAAAAAAAAAAAAAAAAAAAAAGACAATTAATGATTTGGTTTTAAATAAAACATCAAACATGCAAACAAGGGCTGTCTGCAGGACTGCAGAGATGGAGGGCCATTAATCTTGTGATGTAATTGGTATCCAAAGACATGATGGAGTTTAAAAAACAGGTCATTTTCCATGGAAATTTCTACGTCCCAGTAATTCATTATTTCTCAAACTCAACAATTAAAATCACAACGTGATGAACCAGTTTTATTTTGTGCAAGTAAAATACAACTAAACTATAATAGAGATTTAGAGTATCTTTCAGAAATAAAGTTATTTTGAATTTTCCATTTTTCCTTTTTACCCTTTTTGGCAACGGAAATATTTGTAATTTTCTCAGTACAGTGACATGACAGCAACCTTTGTCTTGTTGAGTCCCTTATGTCTGTGTGACCTTTCCATGCTGTCTGTAGCAAAGTTGGCAACCATGTCATGACAGATTCAATTCCCCCAAAACATTTCTTAGCACCAAAAAATATAATAAAATAAAAATAAAAACATCCTGGAGTTTGTTTCAACCAAGATTTTTATACTCCAGAAAATACTCTGCATTGAAGTAATTTGCAAAAAATTGCAAATACAAGCAGACAATGAGGTATATTTATAATTTTTTATTCCAAGAAAATGTTAAAAATAAGGCAACTGTCCACGAAAAGTCATTGCCTGTGCATTCATTATTTTCCTTTTCTGTTTCTTTTTATTTTCCCCCTTTTGGGAATCTCCGAGCTAAAAATCAATCAGCATTTGGCTTTTTCTGAGTAAGCTTGTAGTTACAACAAACAAAAACAGGCAGAGAAGGTACACTATTCATTCTTGTAGTATCTTCTCGTAGAAAAGCAAGCTAGCTTCAACAGCAAGGACATCTTTCTCGGAAACGCGATGTACTTCAGAATCTGAAATGCAGAACCAGCATTCAGGGTCGGGCTCCGGTGGGGTATCAATTTCATCTTTAAACGAATCTGAACCGGCTTTTGCGCTTCTATAGACAGTGTAATGCCCGCTGCCAGCCCTTCCATAGTGCTCCACAACTGAAACTAGACGATATAAACAAGGACTTGGAGGGACCACTTGGGAACTCTTATTAACCTGCAAGACAAGACTTGCATGTTAGAAAAATGCTTGGAGGCACCAATGGTGTCCACCACCACAATTAATAGAAGTAGGGTGCCATCTGTGGGGTCCCTGTTGTGGAACCTATTAGTGTGTGACGTTGGATACCGGTGGTGTCCTATAGTATTGTTCCACGCATTAGGTAGAAAACCAATAATCTTCAAAGGCTTAAACCCATGCGGAAATCAGTCTGCTCAATGGTTTGTCCCAAATTACAAGACAGCTATATCAAAGCCTAAATACGACAGTATCAGCAGATTTCAGCTAACCTGCTCATCTGGTTGCATCTCTATGTCTGTATGCATGGCTTTTGAACAGACCCCAGCTTCGTTAAAATCGGATTGCCATGCTAAATCTTGTCCCTTGCTAAAGTAGAAACCTCCTCTTGTTGCAGGATACATATAAGTCAGATTTCTTGTTGTATCGTATTGTATGTTAGAAATTTCGGTATGAAAACTTGGTTTTCCATAATGTGGGTGCACTTGCCCTCTCTGAAAAATTTCTTCCCGGGTCTTAAAGGCCACCCCGCTTGTCATGAATGAGGAAAGGTCCAAATTTAAAGAAAACGAAACATGGCCCTGCAATTAGTAATGTATACACGGCAATAAAGTTACAAATTACATCAAATTAATGACCATATTATGAGGTAGTTATAACTTTCTAGTTTTTGTATCAAGCTCATGGAATTACTTTTAGAAACAAGTGAGAATGAGGGGACAACATATGCAAGCTAATCCAACAAAGAAGCAACATAGAAAAATTAAAGCTGGACACATATTTTGAAAATTAAATTTCAAATCCTTGTTTCAATGGATAAAAAGGTGCAGAAACTTCTCAACATGATGAGCAAAAGTATTGAAAATGCAACTTTAAAGTATAAAACTATTGTTGGCCCACCTCCTAAAAGCTTATGCTTTTGGGATGGATTGGTAAACTAACGTGCAATAATTCTTGATTTGTTTCAATGGTATAAGTATTCATGTCTAACTAGAAAAGTAAATGCTAGGCTAGAAAACCTCCCAAGGATAAGCAAAATTGTATACACCTGAAGTTTGACTAGTTCGCCAAAAATATTAACAGAAACCCGCTTTAGATGAATGCACAGAATCTGCAAGCACAGAGCAAAGTTATTGTGCATGTTAAAGTAATATATTGGACTAACCTTGGTTTTCAAGAAGCTAGTTGCAAAGTTTAAAGCGTTTGTTATAGGATGGAAATCATATAAAGATAACCAAAAGAATAATAAAATTGACCATTTCTTGCTAGTTCCTTCCTCTAATAGCACTTGTTTCAGCTCCAGTTTACAGATTTTCCTAGCCACCAAAATAAATCAGGTTGCAGAACAAGTTTATTTTACTCGAGGGAAAAAAAATTATATAACTTGGGACTTTAGCCTATGCTTTCTATTACAGTGCATCATCAACATCTATTCTAACAGAATTTGCTTGCTTTTATTGTTCATATAATGCCATCAGATTTCCATATCTTATGATCCTAAAATCACGAAAACTTGAGTATACTTCTATCTGGTATGGGACAAAACTTCACCTACTTAATCAATAAAAGCCTGGCGTATTTAATTATGAGTTTCAAAGGCCTACACCTTTAGGTCTAGGTTATGTGATGCCTGGAATCTCCTAAATGAGGTTTTACATGAAAGCATCAGAACACATACCTTCGGAGAACGAGCAATGCTTATCTGCTTCAGTGTACATGAAAACTTGTTTGACCAAGGGAATGTATCTTGACAAAAAATTCTTCGGCAGTCACAAGAATCTTGCTCTGTGCATATCCTAAGTTTCTCAATGTCTGCCTGAAAAACAAAGGTAAGAGCACAAAGTATAGAATGATGATGATAGAAATAAATTGCTTAAGCAAAAATGTACAAGAAACTTTGAGAGCGAAATCTAGGCGACCACAAAAGCATCTGAAACACAAACACACACACACACACACACACACACACACACACAAAAAGAAGAAGAAGAAGTATTTCTCGTTCATTTGATAGTATTAGCCAAGTATACGTCTCATGCAATGAGGAAAACTGACCATTTTCCTTTTGACGATTTGGAGTGGAAAATTAATAATAATGCTCATGCAAGAATATTTACCTCATTTCCTCGTATAGAGGACAAGTACTTGATTCCAGCGACATGCCAACAATTGTTGCAGCGGTAATTCTCCACTTGTTCGGCAACAGTGAACTGCTTTAGGCAATCTTCCAAGCTACATCGAACCATCTAATTACATTGAATGTAAAAAGGAAAAAACACAAAAATTAAAAACAGTTCTGTAGAAAGCAGTTAAGAAAATAATATAAATCAAGCAACAGGCTTAAATATACGCACTATCAGAGTGGAACCTTCAGTAACATACTATGGTGGCACCAGTATCAAGCACCGGAGAAAGTGGTAGGCTGTGAAATGCTTCAAAATTCAGTGAAATCTGCAAAAGGATACGAACTAATAAAGGCTGGGCGTTATGAGTTACATGTGAAACTACTGCATAGCAGTAAATTAATTTGTCAAAAAGGTTCTCCAAGTAGACCACTCAAACAAATTACATATCTGCAAAGAACTTGCTGACAATCAGATGTATGAAATCCGCAAAAACAAGTATATTAGAGTTAATTATGCAAGATCACACATTCAGGGGTGTGGATCAAGGTGGACATAATGAAGGTATTGAGGAATTTCATCATTCGGGGGTGGTCAATTACTATATGAACTACACATTCTTATGCCTCATTCCGAAGAAAATCGATTCTCGTAAGGTGACAGATTTCAATCTAATCAGTCTAGTGACAAGCCTGTACAAATTTCTCACGAAAGTTTTGGCAAATAGACTTAAAGAAGTTTTGGGGACAACTATTTCAAAGACTCAAAGTGCGTTCATTAGAGGAAGACAAATATTGGATGGGGTTTTAGTAGCAAATGAGCATTTGGAGGACTATAGATCTAAGCAAAAGGAAGAAATGGTGTTTAAATTAGACTTTGAGAAGGCCTACGATCATGTGAATTGGACGTTTTTGGACTTTGTGTTGAGAATGAAGTGTTTTGGAGATAAATGGAGGTTGTGCATGAATGGATGTCTAAGATCTGCAAACTTCTCCATTCTGATTAATGGCAAACCAAGAGGGAGGTTTCATGCAACCAGAGGTATTAGACACGGGGATCCGCTATCCCCTTTTCTGTTTACCATAGTTGCTGATGCCCTTAGCAGTCTTCTTGAAAAAGCTTCGCGTTTGGGTTTAGTTTAAAGGTTTCATGGTGGGAGATGAAAGAACGACAGTAACCCATTTGCAATTTGTGGATGACACGTTGCTATTTTTAGACCCTCATTGTGAGAACTTCAGAAATGTTGCTGCAATTCTCAAGATTTTGTCACTGTTCGGGCCTCAAAATCAACATGAATAGGAGTATCGAGGCTGGCATCAACATGAATACGAGTATTAGGGCCACAAAATCAACATGAATAGGAGTATTGTGGTTGTGCGAGATATAGCGGTGAGTGGCCGTTAAAATATTTGGGTCTATCGTTGGGTGGGAACCCATTTTTTAAGGAATTCTGGATGCCAGTTTAGACAAGATTGGATGATTGGAAGAAAGGCTTTTTGTCAAGAGGAGGGTGGCTGGCATTGATCCAATCCATTTTGGCAAATATTCCTCTTTATTACCCCTCCATTTTTAAGCTCCCGGCCTCCACAACAAATTTGTTGGAAAAAAGGATGAGGAATTTTCTTTGGGATGGTGAAAAGGACTCAAAAGTGGACCGTTTGGTAGCTTGGAAATCGGTATGTTTAAGCAAGAAAAATGGAGGATTAGGAATTGGCAATCTACTGCACAAAAATCAAGCTCTTTTGGGGAAATGGTAGTGGAGATTTCCACTAGAGCAGGATTCTCTTTGGGCCACGGTCATTAGAAGCAAATATGGAGATTCAAATCCGGTTACACATGGAAATCATCGAAGTCCTTGGAAATTCATCTCTCAAGGTCTCCCTATTTTCTTGGAAAAGGTTAAGTAGGAAGTGGGGGAGGGTTCTAAAATTCGTTTTTGGAAGGATAGTTAGGTAGGTGATCAGCCTTTGGCTAGTAGATTTCCTAGATTGTTTAGCCTCTCTAATTCTGGAAATTCCAAAATCAATGAAGTTTTTATTTCTTCTGAGCCCTTAGAGTGGAGTAGGAATTTTAATTTTAGAAAAAATCTTAGGGAAAGGGAGTTGGAGGAGTTTGTGGATCCGTCCAGGTGTCTTGGAGAATTTTTCTCTAAGGCCTCAAGTGAAAGATAAGAGGATTTCGATACCCAATGCAAAGGGTTTCACTTGTGCTTCTTTTTTTCATTCCTTGATTGATGCCCCTAATTCAAATCTTATTCCTTTTCATGCTAACAATTCCATTTGGAAAACTTGCGTTCCTTTAAAAGTTAAGGTTTTTGCCTGGTTGTGTTATCAGAAGAAATTAAATACAAGTGATTTGGTCCAACAGAAACATCCTCACATGCTTCTTTCACCAAGTTGGTGTGTTTTATGCAAGGAGAATGGGGAAGATATCGATCATTTGTTTCTGCATTGTCGGGTTGTGCGGGGTTTCTGGATTTGTCTCTTTAAAGTAGCCGACTTTCTTTGGATCAGCCCTAAAAGCTATACTTCACTACTGGAAGAGGATCTAAGAGTGTTTGGAAATGGCAAGAAGGGGAGGATTATGGGGTAAACAATGGCGTTGGCAATCCTTTGGGTGGTGTAGCTGGAAAGAAATCGACGAATTTTTGAGGATAAAGATTCCGAAGAGTCAGATCTGTTTGATAAGGCTCCATTCCTGGCTTCGCTTTGGGTTTCCACAAATTTTCCTTTGTCTTTAATTCTGTTACGTTGGAGGGATGCATTAAGTCATTGAGAGATTTTGTGGTTTTGTTTCTTAATAGTCGAGATTATCTTTTACTTTTCGCTTTTGAGGATCCCTCATCCTCATCACCTTGTATCGATTAATCTTCATCAATAAAGGTTTCTGTTAACTACCTAAAGAAAAGGATAAATTTTATTTTTACCCCTTGAACTTTGATCGCGTTTTAACTTGCCCCTTGAACTTTGAAAAGTGATCTACGTACCCCCGAACTTTAAAACGTTAGCAAAAATGCCCCTTTTGTCAAAATTCCATCCATTTAGGCTGATGTGACACTAATTTAAAGAATAAAAAATTAATATTTTACTAAAATCTTAATTATTAGAGGCACTAATAATAGAAAAATCAAATTATGTTTAACACTAAGTAAAAATATATTTTCCTAAAAACATAAATGAAAAGGCAAAACTAAAAGAGATAAAAAAAAAAAAAAAAAAAAAAAAAAAAAAAAAAAAAAAGCTACTGCCCACAAGAATCCAATAGAGAATCACCATTCTTTCCTTAAATCTTGGCTGAAAATTCATTCTTTCCATAAGAGAGTTCACAACCAAGATGGTCTTGGGCACGAAAAATAAGTCCCTGCATTTTTGCAAAGATAATTCTAATCTGGCATCAACTCGTAGGCATTGTTTAAGGTATTAAATTATTTGTTCTTCACGCCTCCCTCACCGCCACCTTCGCCAGCTCCTTCCTCACTCCCTCGTTGTGTTCGGCGATCACCGCGTACCTGTGATATCCTTAAAAGTCTCCTCACTGCCACCATGCTCTTCACCTCCTCCAAGTGACTCCCCTTCATCGCCTCATTGCTTTTCCTTAGCTCAGCGTCAAAGATCTAGACAACCCACACAAAGAGATCAAACCCATCTTCTTGTGTTTTCCAACCCAGGCCATGGAGTATCTAAAAAAGATTCATCAAGACCTTCCTTTTGCAGAGAAGAACTATTCATGGGTTCTCTCTTTGTGAGAGAGAAGGGGAATTTGAGGAGAGTGTTTATAGCTTAGATTTATAGCTTAAATTAATTTTTCGTTCTTTAAAGCCACATCAACCTAAATGGACAGAATTTTGACGCAAGGGGCATTTTTACTAATGTTTTAAAGTTCATGGGGCATGTAGACCACTTTTTAAAGTTCGAGGGGGAAAGTTAAAACGCGATCAAAGTTCGAGGGGTAAAAATAAAATTTATCCAAAAAAAATTATGCAAGACCAATTTGTCTAACCAACGTTTTTCAGTACAAATAAATTGTAAACTAAGATATTTTTATGCATGCGACGACAGGCAGAAATATAACTCTTATAGGAAGGTCAGAGTAATAATGATTACTGATATGAAACATTATGAACCTGAGATGAACAACTTTGACAGGTTAAGATGCTACCGAGAACCCCATCAAATGGTCCAACAAAAGCCCGCTGCCACATTTCTTGCTTGCTCAAGACCTCCCCCCTCTTTGGTGTAATAATCCTGCAACTCGAAGAACATAATTCCAACAAGGAAGGGTTTCTTGGATCATAACAGCCTGTAAATTCTTCTCTTAAAGAGGACAGGAGATGAAGAAAAGCCTCGGCTGCATCCTACAGACAAAATTATATATCAAACGATATCAAAATAGCCATAGAACTTGTTGTGAAATTTAAAAATAAAAGTTGGACCTGCTGGGCAGTGAGATTGAAACTGGGAATGTAATGAGCGATTGCAAGCATTACTCTCCGAGGACTCAACACCACTCTTCCTTCACCAACTACACATAATTCTACAGAGACAGAACATTACTTAACTAAGTCACAATGAGTTAAATGTAGAGAAAATCAAGAAATAATATCATATATATTTGCATTGTATCAAATGAGACCAAAACTTTCATGAATTATTAGTCTGACCATTAAGACTGCATGGTATAACAGAAAATCCAAAAGAACACTTTCTTTATTTTATGTTTCTAGAAAGTGAACAAAGGGTGAAGATTCTGCTGCGCAACATCTTGAGAAGACCTCCACTCTTAAAGGAAAAAAAAAAAAAAAAAAAAAAAACGTTAGAGATAGTTTGTGAGCTACCTTCGAATAACGAAGCTAAAGCAACTGCAAGTGGCATACTATCAACTAAGTCCTCATCAGCCGACCTTTCACATTCCTCTATAGCCTTTTGCAAAAAAATTTGGAAGCATGAACAACTTGCTAATGCCTGATAAATTTTTCAGATTCAATTAATCAGAAAAAACTACATAACTGAATTCAGTTGCCCAAATTGCAAAAATAAATCGCAAAAGAAAAAAATAATCAAAGTAATAAATAAAGTATTGCTTTTCTTTCTGGTTTCCTCTGTTTTCTTGGCAGTCAATCATACACACACATAAAATCACACATATCTCTCTCTCTCTATATATATATATAGTGTGTGTGTGTGTGTGCGCGCGCGTGTGTATTGTTGCCCAAATGCAAAAATAAGTTAACTATAATCACATTTTTTTCTTTTTGCTATGAACTATAATCACATTTGTTAGAACAACAATCATAGCAATTGTTAGAACACTATCAAATAAATAAAATCTCGACTTTCTTTCTGGTTTCCTCTACTTTCTCGGCATCCAAACAAAAGTTAACAATTCCACAGGCACTGAAACATGATCATATACACATTAATACCTGTAAAATCACGTTGAGAAAACAATTGTTGCCGAGATTTTGCAACCCGGGCACCAAGCGCAAACTCCGAGGAGAATCTTGAATCTTACTCAACCAATTAAAGCCGCTTAATTTGCCCAATTTACCGTCTTTTCTTAAAGCCAAAACAAAACCGGTGATTCCGAGAATCCCAGCTACAGATATGCGAAACCCGGAATCAGAAACCAAGTTCTTCCAATACCCATGTTTGAATCGGTGAATCAAATCGTTTTGGTTTGGGTTTCGTTGCATTTTCTTTCTGTTTTTACTATGGTTTTGGATATACTTGAATTATGTTGTAAACGCAAATCCAACAAAGAGGAAGAACAAAGCTGAAGTTGTTTGACTAAGGCTGTTCGGTTTCATTTTTAAATTATAAATTTGAGTTATAATTTGAGTTAAAATTATAATTTAAGTTTATATTTAAGTGAGTTAAAATTTAAATTTAAATTTATATAAGTATTTTAATAAAAACTTAATAATGATAAAAAATTTTAATATGATATATAAGTAAAGTTTTATTTATCTTTTTATCGTAAACGTATAAAAAAATCATTTAAATTGAAATTAAAACGAAAAAATCATAGCTTTTTTAAGAATAGAAAAAATAGTATTCATTAATTTGAGTTTGAGTTTAAGAACTTGAGTTGAAGGTGAAACTTAAACTCGTACTTTAACTATAAATAAACTCAAGTTAAAATTTAAGTTTGAACTCGAATTTGAACTCGAGTTTGGGGTTAAACTCGAGTTCAAGTTTTCCTTTCAACTCGAGTTTAGAAATTCAAACTCAAATTAATGAATAATATTTTTTATATTCTTAAAAATGTCATAACTTTTTCATTTTAATTTTAATTGAGATAATTTTTTCTATGCATTCACAATGAAAAGACAAATAAAACATCACCTACCCTATTAAAATTTTTCATCACTATTAAATTTTTATTAAAATACTATCTAAATATAAATTTAAATTTTGACCTATCTAAATACAAAAAAGATTCTTAGTTCAAATCATAACTCAAATGTGCACATCTAAATACAAACTTAAGTTACAACTTTAATTTAAGTTATAACTCAAAATCATTACTTAAATTATATAAGAACAACCCAAAATTTTAGTCCAAAAAACACGTTCTACATTTGGAAGACTTTTCGGATTTTAATACAAAAACCCTATAACAAAGGGGAGACATAAAGGGGCAGAGAGAGAGGAACCCCTCAATTTAGCACACATTTTTAAGAATTTTTACACATACAACAAAATTTGACCTGTTATGACAAAATATAGCCAAAAAAACATTACAATATGTAACAAATACAAAAATTAATATTACAAGAGAAAATAATAGAAATAAATAATATTGTTAAAATAATTATCACGTTTTTGTAGTAAAAACATGAATATCATTAAAATATTTACTATGTAACTTTCGTTATTCCTAAACTATTTTTTAAAAAAATTTGTTATAATTCAACCCCCACACTTACAAAGTTGTTAGGGTGTATTTTTTTTAGGGAAAATGAAACAAATAGAATATTATAAGAGTAAAAAAAATTTATAGCACAAAAAATTAAGAGCATATTTTACACTAAAGTTTTAAAATCTCATAAATACCTTCGAATGCCCTTCTTTCATTTTCTATTACAACACTGTCATTGCCACCGCCACTGCAGTCCTCACTTTTGAGAAGAACAACTAGCTAGACGACATGAAGACCTATGTCCTTACAATCACCTCCATATTGTTATCGGCCTGCACATCCCCTAGAGTTCTCAAATCTTCTCATTAACGCACAGATCTAACAACATCACGAGAATTACGAGACCCTAAGAGATGAAGTAAAATATGCATGCATGAAAAGGGGGAAAATGACATAAAGGGGAGAGAGATCGAAAAGTGAGGGAGAGAGGGCAAGTAGAGAGACTAAAAAAAAAAGAGAGAGAGAGATTCTTAAACTTTTTGAAAATTGTGGTTTTAAATACTTTAGGAGATTTTAGACTATATCCAATGCAAAAGTTAATGTTAATTATATATTTAGTATCAAAAAATATGATATGATATGTTATTTTTATTTTTACTCCAATGCATAATGTTATTTGAAATTCTAAATCTATATTTTTTCATAATTATTAAACTTTGAAAGTTGTAAAATTAAATTTTTATCTTTAAAATAAGAGAGATTTTCTGGTATACTTGGCATATTGGTATGTCAATTTTTTTAACTGTTGAATTTGCATACTTTTTAACTTTCACGTGATGTTATGCATATCTGACAGATAAAAAACTTGACATACTGGTATGTTGATGTATTGAAGAAAGTCTCATAAAATAATTAAAAAATATAAAAGTTGCAATGATTACATGAAAAAATAAACATTTCAATTAATAACAATTAAATGCTAAATTTTTCATATGCTATACTTAATGAGAAATTTACCATAAAATATAACATCTGAGAAATTTATTAAAATTTTTCTTTCACCCTTTGTACTTGAATGTAATTTTAGAAAAGGTCATTTTCTATAATAAATTTTATTGAAATGTGTGTGAAGAATATACATTGGTGAAAAAAGCTCCCTGAAGAAAAAATTCATAAACAAACAAAAACCTTCATTAAATTACAAGATTGCCTATCATTTGGTATTAAATTACGAGATTATTTTTGCTTTCCATCTAAATTTTAACATAATTTTACATGAATTTAACTGAATTGACTAAATTTGAGACATTTAAAGAGTTTTAAGGGTTAAGTTAGAACACTTTTTGGTACAGAGACTAATGGTAAAAAGAGAAGTAAGCTAATGGCAAAAGGAGAAGAAAGGCCAATGACTTCTCATGAATTTAACTCATCACATTTCAACTTTAGAAAAATAAAAAATAATGCTAAATTAGAATCTAATCTCACTAAAATTTATTTTGACCTTAATAAAATAAGGTAGTGCGGTGATGCAAACATGCAAATTTAATCTCACTAAATTTAATTTGACCCTTCGATTGAAATCTATAACTCATTCCATAAAAAATTATTAGAACTAGCAAGAAGACGAAATGGACCTTATTATTTAATATTTAATATTTAATATTTAAATACTCTTAGACTTCGATCATTATGAACTTCGATTTACCGCACTGAGAAATCAAAGTTGTACAGTTAACTTCGAAGTAAGGAAGCTTTATATTGTAGTTTTATACCCGTCCACTAACCAAATTCTATAAGATGATACTCCATAATAATATTCATTATTAAAGTAATATTAATTTTTATTACACTTCTCTAATTACACTTTGCTTATTTTTGTTTTGAAAGGTTGTCTATGCATTATTCATTCTCAAATGTATATTTATTTATGGTATACTCTAATAAAAGAGTATTTAGGTTAATTTGAAATTAACCACATCAAATATGTAAAATCTTCAGTTATCTAACGCTCAAATAAATTTTAATAAAGATATTATTCATCTTCTTTTCCGAAATTATAGATTCCATATCTATAATAATGCTTTTTTAAAAGGCTACTAAAAGGCTATAATAATAGGTGCCACTCAAAAGATTAGACATTAAAATGCACTCTTAATCTAATAACGTGGCGACACCACTCAAAAGTGACTATAAGGGTTGTTCTTTTATTTAAAAAATTTAAAAAAGACAACTCAAATTTTAATTTTATTTAAATTTATATTCTTTTAAGTTCTAACTTTATTTAATTTTACTCAACTTTATTTAAATTACAACTTCAACTCAAGTTATAACTCAAATTCAACTAAAAAATTACATTCAAATTACACTCTAAAAGTACAAGTTCTATAACATTTGATCACAAAAATCGACTCAAAATGAGCCAAATCGTAGTCCTAACGAACATCACACATACATACACCTCAAATTGGCAGCATTTAAGGAAACTAACTGCTGGTTGAGGGAAAAAAACATCACAGATTAAGAGAGGTGGGGAAACCAAAAGGGGATTCAAAACCATTGTCATTATTACAGCAAAATAAATAACAAAATACAAAATACTATACACAAATTTACAATCTACACGAGAGATATGGTTCGAGAATGTATAAACACCACGGGCAAATAACTGCCCCAAGTCAATCCAAGAATTCTAGAGTCCACGGCTAACAAACACCTTTCGAGGATCGTGTAAAACCACTAAAAACTCATACCTTCACAAAACACAGCTGACAAAGTGTCGGATCCTCTAGTTATACTATAAAAATTTATTTATAAGAATAACATCGAGAAAAACGCAAGTCGGAGCATTGTTTCATCCACAATACTAAATGAAACATACCCCATATCAACATCAACAACATCCCGAAATCATATCCAGAACAGGGGCTGACAGAACACTGTCAAGAATTAAGAACATGCACCGACAGCCGGTTTCCAGCTGCATTAAATTCAGAATTCGACAATTTATGAAACATGATCTGTCAAATTAATTTTCCCATTTAAACCACTACAACATACCTGATAGATTATGCTGTATAAAACCTGATAAATTATGCTGGATAATCCATCACATTATTTAAATTTTTCAACAAATATAACCAAATTAAAAGCAACAATAATAAAATTGAAAAACACAAAATCATCACCAGATCATAACCAGACGAATTATAACCAAAATAATTTGTAGAAAAAAAAAACCACCACCAACATAATCAAAGGATTAAGATTCTACATCTCATTCTAATTTGAGAAACCATTATTGAGTGCAGATGACAAATTCTCGAAAAAAAAAAAAAAAAACCTTTGAAAAAGTGAAAGCAAAGAAACTCAGTCCCTTAGATGTTCATAAGATCTGCACAAAATCATCCTAGAAAAAATTACAGGTCTGTCAGAGAAATCATCACAATCAAACAAATAAAAAGAAACACTAAAAAAAAAAATTCAAAAACCCAAAAAAAAAAAAAAAAAAAAAAAGTCCCTTAAAAGATCCATAAAATATTATGGTTCTAAAAGTCACGTAAATCAACACCAAAAATATTATCTTAAAAAAAAAAAAAAAAAAAAAAAAAAAAAATCCTCCAATCCTCCAATCCCGAAGATACAATCCAAATCAAAAAGAGAAAGAAGAAAGGGAAAACGTAGGACAAATTGAAGCAAAGAAGAAAGACTCTCAGTGAACATTATCCCCAGGAGATCACGGATCACCGGGATAGAAATACTCACGTAGAACCCGGTGACGGTGAGGACTGTTAAACAGATCTTTAACTTCAAGAAAACAGAGACGAGTTGAGAACAAGGAGGCGAAATATAACCCAAAGGTAGGGAATTTTAGCTCATCCTGCCATAGACTTACCCTAATTACAAAATACACTGAATCAAAACAAAATCAAAGATGTAAAGATCTCACGAAAAGTTCTTTCGACACGGTTAAGAGAGAGAGCCTTCATATACTATCCAGCGGAATCTAATTACATGAGGTGCCATTGGAGCCCAAATTAAGCTTCCACAATAGCACCATTCAAATCTCCGTTCTTATTATCAATCATCAGGCTACCTCAAATTCCACGAATGTATTTTTACACAAGATAAAGAAATTAAGTCAAACTTAAAAACAAAGCCTTCAAATTCTAACAAAAACGACAACATCGAATTCATTGGTCTTGCCTCAGAGGTAGTGACAATTATGCGTATCATCATATATCTGTATCTGATAATACGTGCATTAGAAATGCATCACTGGCAAATGGTAAAATATATTTACAAAATTTAAATAAAAACAAAACAATATAAACACGCATGAACAAAGAGTGCTAAACAGCTTAAGAAGAATGAAAAATAGAATATAAAGGCTTCATTTAAAGAGAAAAAACACATACGGTGAAATGATGAAGCCATAGTATGCATCAGAGAGATTCCCAACGACAAATCAACATCCTCAATTAGAGTGCTGATGTCCCTGTCTGTTTATCATCACTTGCAAGAAGGATTTAGTACGAAAAAAGTGAGAAAATTCAATTTAAAATATCAAAATGTAGAATAAAATGTCCATCAGAGAGAATAAAATGTCCAACAGACCAAGTCATAATTATACTAATTTGAAGAAAATAATAGAAGAGAACGAACAAGGGTTGCAATTTACAATAGTTAAAATTTTGGAGCCTAGAGGCAGGGATGCCTCAGATCAATATCTTTTCATATAGATTAATCTCAAACTAGTATGAACAAGACTGCTAAACATCTTAAGAAAAATGAAAAATAGAATATAAAGGCCATTTAAAGAGAAAAAACACGTATGGTTAAATGAATGAAGCCATAGTATGCATCAGAGAGATTCCCAACGACAAATCAACATCCTCAATTAGAGTGCTGATGTCCCTGTCTGTTTATCATCACTTGCAAGAGGGATTTAGTACGAAAAGATAGAAAATTCAATTTCAAATATCAAAATGTAGAATAAAATGTCCAACAGACCAAGTCATAATTATACCAATTTGAAGAAAATAATAGAAGAGAACGAACAAGGGTCAAAATTTACCGAAGTTAAAATTTTTGAGCCTGGAGGCTGGAATGCCTCAGATCAATATCTTTTCATATAGATTAATCTCAAAACTACCAACATCAAACTCTAAAATTACAAGCAAACAAAAAAATCAAAAAAAAAAAAAAAAAAAACAAAACAAAACAAAAAACTAAAAAAATCTAAAAAAAGAAGGTGCTCAGAAAAGTCATTGAATGGATGAGAAAAATTATCCTCATGTTAAAATCAGATTAACGAGATTATGAAAAACCTCATCATTGTACCTTCTCATTAACAAATTCACACGAATTACAATTTTGATCGCATAAAACAGTAGTCTGGAAATAAAAAAAAAAACCGCCAAACTACCAAAAAAGCCCAAAAAAAAAAAAAAAAAAAAAAAAAAACCAATTTGTTTTGGTTTGATTTGGATTGCATTGTTTGGTATATTTTTTTGGTAAATTTTTTGAACACCCTCACCATGATCTTTCTTACCGGATATAGAATAACCATCAGAAACCAAGATTTATCCCCAGCAGCTAACAAAAGCTGTACGGTCCGCATCATGGTTAGGTCCTCAAAGACCCCATCATTTGGTTACCTTTCAAACCTAATCCATTACAGAAAAAAGTAAAACACTAGTTAAACAAAGATATATTTTTTTTTTTTTTTTCGAGCCTGGAAAGCCTCAGATTAATTTCTTTTCATAGAAATTGATCTCAAAGTATATTTAAACCCATCATAGGCTCTCAAACATACAGAATTGACGTAAAAATGTATCAAAGAGAGAAGATACAATGATAGAAAAACCAACATCGAACACATCTAACATGGTAAAATTGAATAAAGTAAAAAGAACAATAATCCAATAAGGATAATTTTTTTAGAGAAGATACAAACTATTTTAAAACAATTAAAACAGTAAGAATCAGAGAAGCATAACGGGTTTTATAATGAAGTCAAGAATAGGCATCAGAGTAATGGGTAGGAGAAATTTGTCATCAATCAATTTTCAGAGTGGTGCATGACATCTCAATTGCTCATCACTGCCTTTCCAAACAACAATATCCCTACACTGTTGCGTTCACATATCTGACGGAGAAATATGTACAACATAAAACAAAACAAAATGCAATCATTATCAAGATTTTAAAATTTTCAAATTATGAGAATATGTTCATAGAATACAAAAATAGAACATGCTTAAGAAATAATAGTGGAAGACAATATTAAAGTTTCAGACATCCAAGGAAGGATTAAGCAGCACAAGCTCTCAAGCCTGGCGAAGGCGAAAGCTCTTAGGCGGCCACTGCGAATGTTTTGAGAAACAAGCCTTAGATTTGTCATCATCAACAGCAGGAAACATACAGACACAAGAAACATATAACAAACAATGAGCAAATTGAAAACACTGAAAAACAAAGCATCAGGATTTTCATCGTCAACCATAAATTTGATCAAACAGTATTTAAAACGAATTTGATAAAACATAAACTATGGAATTTTCCATCCCAAAATGATCAGCTAGACACCAAGAAAACAGCTGACAAAGTGAAAAGGATGGAGTTGAATAAATATGAGGGACTTGTTCATCCCTAGAGCACTCACAAGATCACTGCTAAAGGGGGCAGACGTTTAGTCCCAAAATCTACCACTTGAAGCATTCCATTTAGCTGGTGAACAAGCAATAAAAGAAAAACTCATAAAGCAATTTTGTTATAAATCAAACATGTAAAAGTAATCACGTCTAAAAAAAGGGATATAAAAAACGAAGTTGTCAATGTAATTAGAGAAAGCTAGCTCAGACATCCAAGGAAAGATTAAGCAGCATCAACTCTCACGCCTGGCGAAAGCAAAAGCTCCTAAGCCGCCACTGCAAAAGTTTTTGAAAAACAAGCCTCCGTAGTTATCATCCTAGACAATTCCGCTAAAAAGATTGAACAATAAAAAAATATATAGCAATCAGGGGCTAATAAAATTTTCAAAACTAAATAATCAAAGAAAACTACATAAAAAGCTAGGAACATACATCGACAAAACAGAAACATATAATAAACAGTAAAGAATTGAGAACACTGAAATACCAAATTAAAATGAACAAAACAATATGCTTGCATTTAAACAGGCAGAAAAACCATTAATATATACACCAAAACCAACATAAACCATAATTAATCAATTCCTGGAACATATTTAAACGTTAAACACACTAATTTTTTTTGGGGGTTTCTGACATCCAAGGAAGGATAAAGCAGCATTAGCTCTCAAGCCCGGCGAAGGCGAAAGCTCTTAGGCGGCCACTGCGAATGTTTTGAGAAACAAGCCTTAGATTTATCATCATCAACAATAGGAACATAAAAACAAAACGCAGAAATTTATTGCACATTCTACTAAGCAGATAGAAAATCATATACCAAAATCCAATAATAAACAAAAAATCCATTTCCAGCAACATTAACAAAAGCAAACAAAAGAAAGGCAACTAAAAAACTAGAGGGTAGCGCAATAAAGCTTTGTGGGAGTCTCAGACATCCAAGGAAGGATTAAGCAGCACAAGCTCTCAAGCCTGGCGAAGGCGAAAGCTCTTAGGCGGCCACTGCGAATGTTTTGAGAAACAAGCCTTAGATTTGTCATCATCAACAATAGTATGATACAAACATAAAACGGAAGTTTATTGCACATTCTACAAAGCAGATAGAAAATCATATACCAAAATCCAATATTAAACAAAACAATCCATTTCCAGCAACATTAACAAAATCAAAAAAAAAAAAGGCAACTAACAAACTAGAGGGTAGCGCAATTAAGCTTTGTCGGAGTCTCAGACATCCAAGGAAGGATTAAGCAGCACAAGCTCTCAAGCCTGGCGAAGGCGAAAGCTCTTAGGCGGCCACTGCGAATGTTTTGAGAAACAAGCCTTAGATTTGTCATCATCAACAATATGATGATACAAACATAAAACATAAGTTTATTGCACATTCTACAAAGCAGATAGAAAATCATATACCAAAATCCAATATTAAACAGAACAATCCAATTCCAGCAACATTAACCAAATCAAAAAAAAAAAGGCAATTAACAAACTAGAGGGTAGCACAATAAAGCTTTGTAGGAGTCTCAGACATCCAAGGAAGGATTAAGCAGCATTAGCTCTCAAGCCCGGCGGAGGCGAAAGCTCTTAGGCGGCCACTGCGAATGTTTCTGAGAAACAAGCCTTGAAATTATCATCATAGACGTACAAAAACAACCAAAAATCGATTCATCGATTGCAAACAATTTACAGGTTTTCAACAAAACAAAGAAAAGAATTTTCAGAAACAATGGCCGATTTTCTACAGAATAAAAAAAAAAAAAAACTGAATCGAGAAAACTTAAACGAAACAAAATCGCAGAGAGAGTTCATCAATTTACGGATGATTCAAAGGCTACCGTCAAAGCCAAGCGCGCATGTCAAACAATTACTCCATAGCCTCTTGAAGAAGATAGAAACAGCCGTGAAGGAAAGTATTGATTGTAAGAGAGAGATAGTGATCCAATAGCGTTGAGGACAGATCGTGGCCGCCATTTTATAGGGGAGGCGAGGCTTTAGGGTTTTGGTGGGTTTAGGGTTTCGTGAAATCAACGGCTGAGATTTCAAATGGAACAATCTGGAAACTAAACCAATTCACCGACTCTGGGTCTAGGCCCAGATTCTTATGGGCCAAGTCACGTTTGTCCTGATCATGGCCCAAATCATTTTTAGGAAATACGACCTCGTTTTGTGTCAAAAAAAAAAAAATATTGAATCTTGTTTAGGGTAGGGTTTTACCTTGTCAACTTGATTTGATAACAGTTCACACTTTACGGCTTGGGAGGTTTTAACGAAAAAATAGAGAATTTATTTTTCTCAACTTTTATTTATTTTTTTTATAAATATTATTTTATTAGTGTAATTATTTAAAAAGTTATGAATTAATAATAAAAAGTAAAAATCATGACTTATATATTTTTAAAAATTATTTATTAAGATTATCCTTATATTTTTATTGAAATCAACCTTCAAATTTCGAATGGAACGGTCTAGAAACCAAATCAATAATTGTAACATTTGCCTCTTAACTTTTTCATTTCTTGCATAATACATTCTAAGATTTTAATTTTGACAAATTGCAACATAAATTTTAAAATAAGTATCAATTGAGATTCAATAGCTAATTGATATTGACGTTTTAAGACAAGAATTCATATATCAAAGTAAAATTTGTCATTTTTCAAACTATGTTACATGCAAATTATGTGTTCTGAACCATTAATTTAATAACACTCATTATACTAGGTTTTAATTATTACCCCTCTTAATGTTGAGGGTATAATTTGCTAATATTATAAAGCTTAGGATATATTACTGTAATAAATGAACAGTTTAGTTGAGGATGCAAAGTAAGAGTAATTTACATATGTGTCCGTTATAAAGAAGGTGAAAAAAAAATAATTTGTCCTCAAATAATTATATTTGCAGATAAGTCTATATATTGACCTCTAATGACCTTTTTATCATTTTTAATTGTTTCTTTAAAAAAAATCATTACAGACGTGTTTAGAATTGATCTCGTTTTTATTTTTTATGTTTTTTGAAAAAATAAAATAAAAACGTTTTCAAAACGACGTTTGACGCAATAAAGACAAAAAATAAAAATAAAAATGATTTTTTAGTTTATGCTATGTTTGGTAAGAAGAAAAGAAAATATATTATAAATGAAATATGGAAGTGATGGAAAGGAAATTGATTTTCTTTTATGTTGTTTGGTACAAGAAGATGGAAAGAAAATGAGCTTACCTTCACTTGTTTGGTATTGAAAGTTAACTTGGGAGGAAAGAAAAAATCTTACTCGTAAATTATTTTTATAAATTTTTTGCTTAGATGTTGATGGAGAAAATGGTAGTTTAGTAACTTTACTTACTTTAATGAGTTGTCCCCATTTTCTATTCCATTTTCTGCCCACTTGTGAAAAGAAAAAAAAATAGTGAGATCCACATGTATTATTTTTCACTCAATTTTCTCTTTCTTTTTCTTTTTTCTCCTACCAAACAACCTATATTTCCATTTTTCATCTCAAAATCTCTCCACATTCTTCCTTTCTTATACTTTTCTTTCCTACCAAACATATTCTCAGTGTAAAATGAGAGATAAATAAAAAACGAATTTTAGTCGTTTTTCATTTTTTATTTTCGTTTTCTCCTCTCTCGAGCAGATAGAAAAAGATAGAGACATTAATCAATTTTTTTATATTGAAAATAATTTCTTGATAAAACTACGAAACGCATTTTTAAACATGATTTCTGTCTGAGATTGAAAATGTTTTCATTTTTATTTTCATTTTCATATAAAAAATAAAATTATTTTAGAATAAGTTCCAAATCAGCTCTACGTTTTTTGAGATTCTTTAACATAGCTATTACATGTATGAAAAACAGTTTCTAGATAATAGAATCATAATGGTTTTGTTTTTTTATAATGTTTCTTATGATAAATTCCGGTTATTTAGGATAAGTATAAGTGAATTGAACTCACTACCCATCTTTAATGGTCATTCTATGTTGCACTTCAGATTTTCGAACTATCCCGAAAAGAAACTGGTAGTCATTATTTTTAATAATGAGAAAAAAAAAAAAAGTAAGAAAAAGTATGTCAAGGACGCTTCGCCTTCAAGGCCACCGGAAGAACCATTTCCATCCAATAGTCCTATTGACTTGTAAGTCAATTGATGTTTAAATTTTAAACAAATTTGATAACAATTTGTTATTTTTGAAGTTCATGATAACCAAATTGATTTGTAATCACTTCATTTCACAGATTTAAGTTTATAATTTAAGTTTTATTATAATAAAAAACTCTAAAAAATAATCACATTTAGAGCCCGATTAGTTCGTTGATTCGAGTTGAGATGTGATTTTATGTGAGATTTTTTTTTCTTGTAGTAAAAATCTTATATGTGACTGTTTCTGAGAATTTTTTTACTGTAACAAAACTCGAATTGATAAAATAAACGGACAAAAATACGATGTTTTTTTTATAGAAAGACATCGTAACAGTATGATAAAAATGAGATTTATGGTCTTATTGACGATGAAGGTGTTTGGAGGACAAAAGATAATGGAACAACATATATTATCAAAGGCTATTTCGGAGTTCCAATTTTGTTTGGAAGGGGAATTCGTACCATGATTTGAATTATAATTCGTGATTCGTTACAATATTTTCTCTTAAAAAAACACACATAAAACGAAAATAATTTTAAATCCATGAACTAAACGTCTAATTAAATCACCAAAAGAAGTTGTTGAATCTATGCCTGTTAGTCTGAGTAATGTGATTTATAAGATTGTCATAAAAACACTTGCAAATAGGCTTTAAAAGGTTCTTGATGAGGTGATTTCTTTTTCCCAAAGTGTTTTTTTTTTTTTTGGGCAAAATGATTATTGATAATGTGATTGCAGCTTTTGAGCTCATGCACTCGATGAAGAAAAAGAATAATGATCGTGAGAGTTGGCTTGCATTAAAAGTGGATATGAGTAAGGCCGGGTGGCGTGGAGGTTTTTTAGATCAAATGAAGAAGAAGATGAGGTTCTCGGATAAGTGGATATCTTTCAAATAATAATAATTAATGGTGCTAAGCAGGAAGGGAAGATAACATGGCTATATTATTCACGAAATAACCCTAAAGTGAGTCACCTTTTTTTCGCTGATGATAGCTTGATTTTTTGTAAGGCCAAGGTGGGTGAGTATCAAAAAATGAATCAGGTCTTATTAACTTATGAGGCAGCCACAAGTCAAAGCATTAATTTTCAAAAATCCTCAATCACTTCTAGTCTTAGAAGACGTTTAGTAAGAGAATTCATACCATAATTTGAATCATAATTCATAATTTATTATAATATTTTTCTCATAAAAATATATATAAATTAAAAATAATTTTAATCTCGTAATTCTAATTCATAAAAACAAATATTTTTTTTAATATTATGGAGGAGAATAGAGCAGAAATTCAAGAGGTATTGGGGTTGAGTACCGTGCAATCTCATGAAGCGTTATTTGAGTTTACAAACACTTGTTGGGAAAAGTAAAAAAGCAAACATTTTGTGTAATCAAAAAGCGTGTTGGGAAAAATTTACAACAGTGGAAGGATAATCTTTTCTCTCAAGGCAGTAAGGACATTCTGATTAAAGTTGTTGTTCTGGCGATACTCTCGTACATTATAATTTCATTTATTTCATTAATTTAAGTTTAAAATTTGAGTTTTATTATAATAAAAAAATTTTAAAACAGTCACATTTAATTTTTTTACTATAGTAAAAAAATTTCACATAAAATTATATCTCAATTTGAATTAAAAATTTAAATTAATAAACTAAACGAGCTCTAAGAGAGTTTATGCGATGATCTCTATCAAATGGTTGCACGATTTTGGTGGGGTGGTAATGAATCTAAGCGAAAGCTTCATTGGCAGTCTTGGGAACGGCTATGTGCTTCAAAGTCTGAGGATGGTTTGGGCTTTAGAGATCTTGGGATTTTCAACCGAGAATTATTAGCTATAAGCAGGAATGGCAAATTCTTCAAAGCCCATATTCCTTGGTTGCGGGGGTTCTCAAAGATCGTTACTTCCCAAATGGTCATTTTTTGCGAGCTCGGGTAGGGAATAATCCCTCCTAAATTTGGCGTAGTTTTTTTTTTGTTTTTTGTTTTTTTGAGGGCGAGAATTATTACAGTTGGGTATTCAGTGGAGAGTTAGAAATGGATATTTGATCTGGGTATTTGAGGACCTTTGGATGCCATAGTTAAGGGTGTTTGCAGTTAGTTTGGACGGTTTTTTTTTCTCTTTTATAAAAATTACCAACCAAATTAAAAATAATTCTTTTCTGTTGGGTGGTTTTAAATTTTTAATAAAAATCAAATTGAATCAAATCGTAGTTTAGACGATTTGGTTTGAGTGGTTTGAGCTTAAGACAATAAAAGTTTTCAATATTTCATAAAAATTATAAAAATATAATACATGCCAACAAAAATATAATAGGGTGTATTTTGTGAGTATAAAACTTTTATTATGATCAATAAAAATAAAAATTAATATAACAAATATTTTAAAAACAAAAAATTATATATGTGTTTTTTGAGTGGATTATTAAGTGGTTTGGACAGTTTGAGAGTCTAAACCACAAATCAAATCGCTTAAAAAATTAAATTAAAAAACCAATCAAATCGCTCAATATTCAAAAATAATTAATGATTTAGTTCGGTTTGATTTACCAACCAAACCACCCAATATTCAAAAATAATTAATAATTTGGTTCGGTTTGATTTAGATTGTGCGATTTTCGCAGTTTGACAAATTTTTTAAAACACCCCTAGCCACGATTGGCCTCTTTTCGCTCAATTACTTGTGGAAATGATCAGAATCGGTGCTGGTATGTCTCGGATATATTGACTATAGATTCTGAACATCAGTCTAGATAAAATTTCAATTTGGTGCGGACCCTCTTTTTGCCTTTGGATGTGGATTTCATTGAAAACATTCCCATTGGCTTGAGTAGGAGTGATGATGCTCTCTTGTGGCATTATGATGGAAAAGGCATATATAGTGCTAAATCTGGTCATTATAGAGCTCTGCAAGAAATGAGGATTAATGCCTCGTCTGTGGGGAGTGCGGATCAAAGATGGTGAAAATTTTTGTGGCACTTAAGAAATCCCCATAAAGTGAAGATATTTGTGTGGCGGGTTTTTCACAATATCCTACCCTCTTGGAATAATCTCTCACGGCGTGGTGGTAAAGAAACAGTATTCCATACTCTTATCTCGTGCAATGCGGCTATGAGGATTTAGAGTTTAGGGTCTCATTCATTTCGTTGATTTGAGTTTAGAATTCAAGTTTTACTATAATAAAAAGCTCTCACAAATAATCACATTTAACTATTTTACTACAGTTAAAAACTCTTACATAAAATCACATCTCAACTCGAATTAACAAACAAAACGGTTTCTGGAATATGTTACTTGCTTTTTTCGGGGGATAGTATGGATTACTTACTTTTGCAAATGTTTCAGGTTTTGTAGAAGGATGGGTTGAGGTATTTATGATGGTTTTGTGGATCGGAATGCCTTTACTCATGGAGAGCGGTTACAACAACCAGAAGATATCCTAGAGGCTGCAAATTATTGGCTGTTGGAGTTCCATCAAGTCCGAAAAGAAGACGTTTAGTTCATAGATTCAAAATTATTTTTAATTTACGTATATTTTTTATGAAAAAAATATTATAACGAACAATAAATTATAACACAAATATATCAATTAAACGAACAGTTAAAGTTCAAGAACGTTCCTTGTTGTTAGAGGATTATACTAGTTGTATTAATGCTTATGCAAGTGGCTGTTATCGTTTAATACAACTCTTTAATTAAAAAAAATTACTCAACAGAACACTTTTCACTGAGATCGGCCCAGGCCCATTACATTCGGCCTTATGTTGGGCCTAGTCGTGCATGGGTTGTCGTTTAGAAGAAATTCGATGTCGTTTAATGAAAAAGAATCTGTATTTCTTGTTGCAGAGGAAAAGTAACTATACGAGTTCACAGCCTCTATCTCCCTCAATCTCTAAACCCTCAATTGGATCCAAACCGCCATTGACGACCTGCTCTCGAACACCGTCGAATCTCGATCTCAGAAGGTATTCTCGAATCTTCTCTTTTCTCCAGTACTCTCTCTCGCTTTCTGATCCGTCTTCTCGTCGAAGTATTCACCCTTTGTTCGTCCACGAGAGAGAAGATCTTGTGAATTTACCACTGTTTCTGTACTGGTTGTTTGGTGCTACTTGTGTAGAGAAACTGAATTTATTGTTCTCTCGGCATTTAACTCTGTGTGAAGAGAGAGAATTTTGAAGAAATTTGTATCATTCTCTTTCTTAGGGTTTCGTTTTCCACTCTGACATGCTCGCTCTCTGCTAGGTTTATATCCAATTATCGATCTAACGGCTCGGATCCTTGAATTGAAGTGAAAAATGGTAAGATTCATTTTTCAAGATTTTTTTTTTTATCTCTCTGCGTTTTGGAGTTTTGTGTTCGAATTTAGAGTAGAATTGAAGTTTGAAGCTGTTTTCTTTCTTGGAATTTGTGAAACTTTCAGGAAGGAGGAGGCAATTTGGAGGTGTCGGTAGAGAAATTGCTGAATGTGGAGAAGCAAATGAGGCTTTCCGGAGATGTGGCGGGCACAAAGAAGGCCGTCACTGAGATTCTTCAGCTCTGCTTTGAAGCACGCGCATGGAAGACCCTCAATGAGCAGATTGTTGTCTTGTCCAAACGCCGGGGTCAACTTAAGCAGGTACGTCATTGAAATGGAACATATAGTAGTGTTTTAGGTGGAGTAACTTTGTGTTTTTAGAGACTTTTCTTAAATGGGTTGAACTTTTGAGTGTTTCAATTGAGTTCTAGAATTGTAGTTTCCGGTCGATGCGGAATTACGGAGGTTTTTTTTTTTTTTTTTTTTTTTTTTTTTTTAATGCAGGCAGGAATGGTACCTAATATTTAAGTTTCCTAGTTCTTTCGAGTTGTTTGAGTGGTTACTGCTACATGATTGTCCTGTTTTATTATGTTAAATTTGTATTTTTGTTTGGGAATGTTAAGAGATTGGCATAGGGTTTCTTAGTGTATTTGTTCGTGTGCTCAAAGAAAATGCTATCAACACTGATACTGGTTCGGAGTTTTTCCTATCACTACTGTGTGTTTGTGTATATTTAAGCGTAATACATGCAAGGGAAGTATGTGTCTTCTCTTAGCATTCTGGGAAGTAGCTGTGGGGCAATTATGTGGACTCATTGTCTTGTTTAGGGTTTGAAGAACAAAATATTGCAAACTCATTTTACTCGAACCTTGTAAAAATTGTATGCACAGAGATACTAGTCCACTCTTGACTATACAATTATGCACTTATATCTATTCGTATAAACCTTTTCCTGCATCTGGGTGTTTTTAAATTGATTGGGTGTTGGAAAATTTTAACCTTGTTGGTGTATGATTTGCTCTGCACGTAATTTGTTGTGATTTTTTTTTTTGGCATCTTAAAAAATTCTTACTTGCACACTATAAGTAATTGTATAATTTATATTGCTCCATGCTCATTCATTTCTTCCTAATCAGAAGGTTCTTTTAGTTAATTTCATTAGCATGTTAAGAAGCATGGTTCACATCCTTTTGCTTATTTTTAAGAAATGTATTTGTTCAATGCCATTACACGGAGATGATCTGTTTTGTACAGGCTGTAACTGCAATGGTCCAGCAAGCAATGCAGTATATTGATGAGACTCCTGATCTGGAAACTCGTATAGAGCTTATTAAAACACTAAATAACGTTTCTGCTGGAAAGGTAAATATCTACTTATAAGTTTTAGTTTTCAACCTCCATTTCTTAGTTTTTATAATAATTTTTGTGTTTTATTGTTTCTGTGTTTAGATATATGTTGAGATTGAGAGAGCCAGATTGATTAAGAAACTTGCAAAAATCAAGGAAGAACAAGGGCTTATAGCCGAAGCTGCTGATTTGATGCAAGAAATAGCGGTTAGTGCAGGAGTTTTCTTTTGATGACAGCCCCCAATTCCCATTTTAATTGCTTTTTTCGGTTTCCTTTTTGACGGTTAAGATTTGCAGGTTGAAACTTTTGGTGCTATGGCAAAAACTGAGAAAATCGCTTTCATTCTTGAACAAGTATGGGATTCAGTTTTCTGATAAGTAATTACTTTGTTGACGCTCTATTATTTACTATGTTCATTTTTTGGGGGCATAATTGTGATGCTAATTTGTTCTTACACTAAATAAAAAAAAAAGGTCCGTTTGTGCTTAGATCGCCAAGATTACATACGTGCACAAATCCTCTCGAGGAAGATTAGTCCAAGGGTTTTTGAAGTTGATCCTTCAAAAGAGAAGAAAAAGCCTAAAGAAGGTGATGCTCTCGTTGAGGAGGCTCCTGCTGATATTCCTTCACTCTTGGAGTTGAAGAGGATCTATTATGAATTGATGATAAGGTACATGCATACATTTTTCCCAATTTAGTGTTCTCTTCTCATGTTTTCTGCAATTTTTTGGATGGTGGAGGAGCCGTCAATTCTCTTATGGAGGTTTCTTGAAGTTCCATAAATCTGAGTGGTGTTGGTTTTCAGATTAGGGATTGGTTGTCTATAGGTCCTTTACATTTGCGAGCTTCTTAATGGTTTAGATTTATATGTTGCAACATTCTTCTTCCTTTGGGGTTCATATCTAGGGTTACCCGCATGAAGTAACTGACTCATAAAATTTTCACGAGTAATAATTTTAATTTAGGCCAGGTGATCTATGACCGTGTCAATGTTGTCGTTTGATGTTGAGGTGTTTGCACACGAACCTTTTATTTTATTTTGGTCCCTGTATGCTTTTAATCCAAGCCCATCTAGATTGCTTGCAGTGTATGTGCTTAGTTTGCATAAAGAAATGAATTATCGAATACTGATTATTGCTTTTCCCATCAGATATTATTCCCACAATAATGATTACCTTGAAATTTGCCGTTGCTACAAGGCGATATACAGTATTCCTTCTGTCAAAGAAAACCCATCCCACTGGACACCGGTAAATTCTTACTCTATTCAACTTTTTGTGTTTACATGAATTCTTTTGAATGTCTCTGAAAATTCTCTGTTTGTAGGTTTTAAGGAAAATATGCTGGTATTTGGTTCTCGCACCACATGATCCGATGCAATCGAGCCTTCTTAATTCCACCTTGGAGGACAAGAATCTCTCCGAGCTTCCAAATTTCAAGTATGGTTCTGCCAGCTATGATAATTGCACAATTGATCCCCAATTCACATGTTTATTTATGCAATTAGTACAACATATGAAGCCTGCCATTGTTAATCCCAAAAATATTTGGCATTTTTTCCCCTTAGCTTGAATTATGTCACCTGCTTTTGTTCTCTGTAGATTGCTGTTGAAGCAACTGGTCACCATGGAGGTCATACAATGGACAGCTCTATGGAATATGTACAAGGAAGAATTTGACAATGAGAAGAACTTGCTTGGAGGTTCTTTGGGTGACAAAGCAGCTGAAGATCTAAAACAGAGGATAATAGAACATGTTTGTTTTCGCCTTCACTTGAGATATGGCCGAGTATGCAATTACCTGTTTTCGCTTACATTATCCTTTTTTTTCCGCAGAATATTCTTGTTGTTTCAAAGTATTACTCAAGGATTACACTGAAGAGACTTGCAGAGCTGTTATGTCTCAGCATTCAGGTTAGTTAGCTATTATAATTTAAGTTTATCAGTCTGAAGCTTTAACCGACAATGAGTTGCTTTATCCGAAAAGGGCATTATAGGGGCCTTGAGGTTCAACCATATTTGTTTTTGGTGGCTTCTTTGTTCTTACATCTGGTGCTCAAGTCTCTTTCACATACTTCTCAAATCGACTATCCTGCTGTTGTGTTTTGAATTCTGTGTCGGTCTCCATCTTAACTCGTACACTTTACATTCTCTTTCAATGCAGGAGGCTGAGAAGCATCTTTCAGAGATGGTTGTTTCCAAGGCACTGATTGCAAAGATTGACAGGCCAATGGGAATCGTTAGTTTCCAAATAGCGAAGGACAGCAATGACATCCTCAACTCATGGTCTGCAAACTTGGAGAAATTGCTTGATCTTGTTGAGAAGAGTTGCCATCAAATACACAAGGAAACTATGGTTCACAAAGCTGCCCTAAAGGCTTGAGGAACTTGGAGGAACTGGTTAATCCAGGTTTGCAGGTTGAGCGGCCTTGGTCTTTTTTCGTTTTTGGCCTGAAATTTATATGATCGGAACCATCATCTAAACAAACTGACTGGGTTAGTCAGGCAGGCATTTGTCAAGTTTTAAGTTTGATTATCAGGTACATCTTAGCAAAAAATTGTAGTATACCGCCGGATACATGGTTTATTCGTGGAAAGACCTAAACGGGCTCATTTTTATCTGTGGAAAGAAATTGATTGCTTTACTCGTTTATTTCATCTTAATCAAATCTTGTTCAGGGTTGCTTATGCTCAATATGAATGCCTCACAAACCTTTGTCTTCTAATTATTTCGCTTTTGATTCGCTAAATGATTTTCAGACCGACAATTACATATAAATTTAGCTTGTGCATTTCTTTTGCTCTGTTCTTGGGAAATTAAGCCATAGGACTTAGGGTGTTTATTTACTGTTATAATAGACAAATCACAGCGAGCCCAGTTAATGATATGGCTATTGTCCTATTCTTGGCCGTTAGAATTGCATTGATGCGGATTCTACATTAGGATTCATGGGTTTCATGTTGATCAAATTGTGATAGTTGTATGGCCATCACTAACAAAATTATGGCCCATCCCAATGTTTCCTGACTATACGCCTATTTGGTAAGTAAACGGCTGAGGTGACATGATACTGCTCGAGATATAGGACCGGCGCTCGGCCTTTAGCGAACATTTTTATCAACATATTTGGTAACCACCAGTAGGTGTGCTAGCACTAGTCCCCTTCTCGGACTTCTTATTATAACAACAACAACAATAAGAAGCAGTCTTAATCCTAGTTTAATTAGGGTCGGTTATATGGATTTCGCTTTTTTACCCATCTCTATTCAAAATTAAATTTTCTAAAAGGTTTAGATTTAGAATGTCTTTCTTAACTACTTCGGTCAACGTAATTCTTGGTCTACCCCTCCCTCTCCTAATATTAGGTATAAGAATGTCCTTCCAAGCACGAATTGGTGTTTCTAGTGGTCTGCGTTAGACATGTTCGTACCACCTCAAGTGGTCTTCACGCACCTTATCTTCTATTAGTGCTACACCTATTTTATTACAAATAACTTAATTACTTATGCGATCAATTCTCGTATGACTACTCATTCATCTTAAAATACGCATTTCTGTCACACTCATCTTAAATATATATTGTCTCTTAATAGCCCAACAGTCACTATCATATTACAGTCCTACAGAACTTTCATGTAGGACTTCTTATTATAGGAAGATGAAAAAAAAAAAAAAAAAGATAAAACAAAGGTAGGTTTTTGCCATTGTCATAAACAAAATTTTCAAAACAAGGTCGGCATTTGATGGTTGTGGGGCTAATAACAAAAGTTGGTTGCGAGATTGTCGTTAACAAAATTCTTTCACCAAAGACTAAAAAGGTGGATGAACAACATTTGTGATTTATACTAGCAACACCAATCGAGGTATGTCGGCTAATATAAACATAGACCAAGTCTGTAGTTGGAGAATAAGATTTCCGCTGTTTACTGTCTGTTTACATAGGTCGGCCAAATCGTTGAAGGTTGTTAACCAAGAATTGGTTTAGGGCTTTAGACTTTTTTTATGAACAAACAAGTTATGGAAAACAAGGAGCTTCATTGCTGTCCGTTGTCGGTTCAGGACGTCCCATTAGCATTTAAGAATGTATGACAATTAGTTCACCTGCAAGGTCGACTCCTACTGCATGCGTTTCATGTGAGAAAGTGACATGCCCATGCTAATCCCTAGTGATGCTCGTTTTTACAGACGTTCACATTTCATAATACTATAAGATATCAGTGATGTTAAACATCACACACAAATAAAAAGTGAATTTCATAATATGATTTATTTTTTATTAATCGTGGTGCTAAATAGTAGTGGGCCGGTTTTTAGGACGTAGAGACTTCTCCTACGACCTGTAATTTTGATATGTACCTTGCAACGTATGTTTCACTTTTTGGTCTATCTATAACGTTAAAAGCTTTTGTCCTCATGTCTTACTTGATAAAAAGTATCAAAAATTTGTGACGGTCTATATTGGATTATCATCCAGTGATTGTAAAATAGGCAGCTGGCTTTTAAATTTTTTTTCAATGAATAATATCTTATTATTTAATTAAGAAAAAATTATTGAACCTACTTTTAAAAGTATATGAGTTTATATTTTTATTCTTTATTTTTAATTAATATTTTTTTATTAATATAGTTATTTAATTAAAAAAATATTAATTAAAAATAAAAAAATTAAAATTAAAATTTATATACTTTTAAAGGATATTTTGCCGAAATTTCTCTTGAATTTAATTCTTGTGGAAAGTGGAAACTCTTCTTTTTTTGTCTTCTCTCTCTTTTTTTTTTTTTTTTTTTTTTTTTTTTTTTTTTTTAGCGTCGTGCTTCCGTGTTTCCGTGTCAGTGGTCAAAATAAATGTGGAGGAAAGGTCTCCTTGCCAATGTAGAATATTTTGTTAAGACGCAAAGAACAACCTCGTTTTTTCAAGACATAAATTAATTGGGCATTTTTATTTTGTAGATAGTTTAGGTTTCGTTTATTTCACTAATTTAAATTTAAATTTTAAATTTTATTACAGTAAAATTTTTAAAAGTATTTATATTTAATTTTTTTATTATAGTAAAAAATTCTCATATAAAATTACATCTCAACTCAAATTAGCGGACTAAACGAACCCTTTACATCTAAAATCTTGTATTATATGTTGAAGGAAAAGAAAAGATATAGTGTTAATAATCCCGTTACTTCATGAACTATTAGCATTATGATATTTGAGTGCTAGAATATTTTTAGCATATTACTCTCAAGATCTTTTTTTATTATTATTTATTTTTAACAATTTTAGTCTCTAATCATAAAATTGATGACGAATTTTCATAATTTAATAAAATTAATTATTTGTCTGTCAGTTGCAAACTGTTCTACTCGTTAAAAGTTCTTGAAAAAAAAATGAGGGACCAAATATCATAACACTCGTAATTCAAAGAATATCACTATTAATAGCTCCATTATATATTACTCAGTAATTATTTCTGCACATTTTTAACCTACAATGTTAGGTATATTGATTCAAACTAGTAAAAAATTAATAAGATATTCACCTTCAGTGATAAATTTTTTTTTTTTTCTAAAGTCAAAAGTTGAGGACTCTGTTCCCCTTAAAGCAAAATGAAAATAAAAATAAATAAATAAATGGTTGAGATTCTAATAAAAATGTTCAAAGAATATAAGAACTGCGAGATACTTTTCTTTTTTAGTATTAACCACTCTCTTGCATCACCATGTCATGACCATCGCAATTTTTAATTAATACTTCCATATAAATACAGAAGTAATAGTTGTGTTTGAAATTAATCCCATTTTTATTTTTTACATTTTTTGATCAAAAAATAAAAATATTTTTAAAACAGCGCTTGGCATAATAAAGACAAAAAATAGAAATCAAAATGATTTTTTAATTTAGTGTAAAATGAGAGAGAAATGAAAAAGGATTTTTAGTCATTTTTATTTTTTATTTTTATTTTCTCCTCTCTCAAGCAGAGGAGAGAAAGAGAGACATTAATAAATTTTTTATACTGAAAATAATCTCTTGATAAAACTATTAAACACATTTTTAAAAATAATTTATGTATGAGATTAAAAATATTTTCATTTTTATTTTCATAAAAAAAAAAAATTATTTTAGAGTGAGTTTTAAACGAGCTCAACATTTACAAGCATATTATGAGTCTTTATGTCATGGTTTCTCCTTTTCAGTTTTCGTCTTTGCTAAAACATTTCATACCATAGACTAATCTACATACATCACGTTTTTTTAGTATTTGATAATAATTGATATGAATTGTGTTAAGTCCATCACCCGGACCTATTAAATACGTGTCACTCTTATATTTATATTAGATCGTTTGTATTTATGTGTAACACTCCGTTTACTTTAATACAACATTTGATAAACATAATTTAATATATAAAACATTAATTGTGACAGGACATATGACAAAAATTACACGTAAGAACAAGCAATATTATATGTAAATACGAAAAACATTATACATTTATGAGATTGTAGGATCGCCGGTTTTAAGACTTCACCATAAATGATAAATAGCACTACATTTTCTCCTGTTTAGATTCTTTTTATACGTATTTCGTGTTAAAAAGAAACAAATAAAAAAGGCTTTATCAAGGCTATTTTCAGGTCAAAAGTTGAAAGAGTAGTGAGTGATTCGGACAACCTGGTCCAGTCAAAAAACTCTGGATGCTTCTGAAATCTGACATTTTATTGGTGAACGGATAAAATGATCCTAGTGGCCAACTTTGTTTCTTAGACCAGGTGACGGGTTTTACTTCTACTTCTTTATCATTATTGCTTTGATCTTGTCTGTTTGTTTGTGTGGCTCAAATTAATCAATGATAAATTTATAAAAGACCCTCTTTGATACTTTCCAAATAATACGAATCTTTATAAGACCATCTTTTGTTATAATATTATATATCTATATATATATATATAGATATATAGGTTGTGGTTTTAACAATAAACATTTATATATGTTTGGGTTATTGTATCTTTTACCAAGGACCAATTCGATCCGTCCTATATTATAATGAATAAAAATTTAGATTTAGATCTTATTCACTTCGTCGATTTGAGTTTTTAATTCGAGTTGAGATGTGATATTTTTTTAGAGTTTTTTATTATAACGAAAAAAGTTAAATGTGATATTTTTTGAGAATTTTTACTGTAAAAATTTATAACTAAAAAGTCAAATCAGTGAAATAAATGATGCCTTAATTTATACTATGGAATAAATAAATTTAACATATTGTGAAGTTAGGCTTTGGCTCTATGTAATATCACAAAAATATTGTAAAATGAGTAATAATATTTCGGATAATTAAAATTTCTTGGTGTTATACATATTTCCAACGTCATCATCAGTGTAACATTATGTGAATGTAACGTCATGTTTCTGGCCCAGAAAAATTCCCAGTTATTATTACATAAAAAAAAATATTGCATAAAAAATAATAAGGAGTGCTTCCGATTGGTGTTGACCTTTTGTAGTTCAAGAAAGAACGAGGAAAAAATAAACATCAATGGATATTGACAAAGCAATTTTTCTCATACTAAGAATTCTCATTCCACAACTTGGTACAGAGCAAATTTTCTTTTCGCCTCCACTTTTTCGAAAAGTTCCTCAATTTATCAAATTCCAATATCAAACAACCTTATAACAGAAATTCACAATTGAGCCAAAAAAATATATGTTCCAATAAGCACAGCAAACTATGGGAAAGAAAAAAAAATTACAAATAATAATCGCCAAGTAAAACAATCTCTCTCTCTCTCTCTCTCTCTCTCTCTCTCTCTCTCTCTCTAATCAACCTGATGAATTTTTTGTGTTATAATGACTAGAACCCGTCCATTGCTGTTGCTCTGAAAAATCTGAATAATTATTAGTACTGCGCTCAGGAGTAGCCGAAGAAGAAAACGACAAATCAACCATTGGTGGTGAAGAAAACATCTGGTCATACAAGCTCATCGTCCCCGTTTCCGAACCAACAAACTGAGAATTATAACTAGAATATTGTAGTGGCATTGTAGTACTACTACTACTACTTTGGAGAGATTGGGAATGGACGATGGGATTGGAAGTAGTGGAAATGGACAAAAGGGTATTTGAGGAATTGGAAACTGCCACGTGGGTCGCCGGCGAATTCACCGGCGGTGGCCGGATCCGTACGTTCTCCGGGAAGTTGAGCTTGGCCTTGTTGCCCCGGAAACGGAGGGCGGCTTCGTCGTAGGCCCGGGCGGCGGACTCTGCGGTGTCGAATGTGCCGAGCCACACTCTGGCGGCTTTGAAAGGGTCTCTTATCTCTGCCGCCCACTTGCCCCATGGCCTTTGCCTAACTCCCCTGTATTTTCTTGGTCTAGTTGTTTGTTCTTGTTGTTGCTGTGGGGACATGTCATGGTATTCATATGTTGGAGTGAACGACATTGTTTGAGTTGGGAATATTGTGCTACTGCTCGTCGTGTTCTCCGCCGTTGCCGTTGCCGTTGCCGCCGCCGCCGTCCATGTGTTGTTTGAGCCTTCTGTAGTTTGTTCAATATTGTGAGAAATGAAAATGGTTAGCCTCAAATCATGCAATTTGATCTGCATGTTGTCGCCTAATATTATTTTGAGAATTCATCTAAATTTCAAATTTTGACCACGTGACAAGTATTAAATATTAAAAGTACTTAAATAATAAAATAAATTGTTATGGAACAGTTGATGGAGAACATAGCTGAACTCTAATACGATGCACTTAAAAAAAAAAATAGTGTGGGTTTATATTTGTAAGCTAGAATGATGTGTAAAAATGTATAAAATATATCTCTCTTTTTGGTGAGCAAAACAAAGAGAATTTTATAACAATAGAGTATGAGTTCTCCTAAAAGAAAATAATAATAATAATAAAACAGAGAGAGAGAGAGAGAGAGAGAGAGAATGTTTGTGAGCTGTGACCCACGTTCCAAATGAGAAAACAGAGCAATTTGTGATCTTAAACTTAAAAGGCACCAAAGGTAAACGCTTTTCACGTCATAAACACCCAAATCAAAAAACAAAAGAAAAACAAAAACCCAAGTTCAAAAACAATTTGTTTAAAAAAAAAAAAAAAAAAAAAAACTCAATTACCTCCTAAAAGAGAAGATGACGACACACGATTGGAGGAAACTTGTTGATCACCAAATACTCTAAAATCTTCCTCTTGATCTCTTCCCCTCTTGATTCCAACAAAGTTGGAGCCCAGAAAATCAGAAGAATTAACAGAGCCACTGAAATCCGAGACTTGATGATCAGCAGAATAAGAATTATTAGGCAAATTCCCAGAAACGACACGACTCAGAGCAGAAACGATGGCGTTCATTTCTTCTTCTCTGTTTATCAACCCAAAACTACCACCCGCCATTGAAGCTTCTTCATAGGTATCATAATTATGTTCCTTACGCTTGCGATCTCTTGGGTCTGCCACCTTTAGTACACACATATATATCTATATCCAAATATGGGAGCTTTGTTTTCCTTACGTGAAAGCTTTTTGTTTTCCTTTCTTGGAAATCAGAGACGAACCATTAAGCTCTTTGATGAAACGAACGTGTGTATATATATAGATATAGATATAGGTGGGAGATATATGTTTTAGATGAAGAATATGGATGCATTCAAACTTTGCGCCGCCACTGATGAAGAAAGTCGGTTTTGGACCACCTTAAGTTAGAAGTAAACTCTAATAAAAATATCTGCAAGGTACCAAAAAAAAAAAAAAAGAATTGAAAAAAGAATTTATTATGCAAGTCGACTAGGGTAGAATTGTGAAAGGTATATAAATATATAGAGATAGAGCAAGAAATTTAAGTAGGCTATTGAGAGAAGGAAAGAAGGCGGTGAAAAGGACAGATTTTAACGAGTCAGAAAAAGTTGTGTGAACATTCAATGAAGATCTTTTAATTTTTATTTTTTTCTTTTTGGGTTTGGTTCATTTTCTGGGGTGAGGAATAAACCTAATTATCCATTTATTTGACGGTTATTTATTTATTTGTAGTAAACTTAAGCTAGTTGGTAATCGTCGGTGTTGAAAATGAACTTAAGATCGACCGACGTGAAGGAGGTGATTAGATTTTGACTTTTGGGGGATTGTACTTTTTGATTGGTACAATGAAACAAAAGTACAAGTATAGGCTTTTTAGAAGGATTTTGGATAAATTGCACTTTAGACCCTCAACAATACTATATTTGGCATTTTATTCCCTTCAAATTTTTATTAACCATATTGAGAGTCTGTTTAGTTCGTTATTTTAAAATTTTAATTTGAGTTGAGATGTGATTTTATGTGAGAGTTTTTTTATTGTTAGATGTGATTATTTTTGAAAGCTTTTTACTATAGCAAGACTCAAATTCTAAATTCGAATCGGTGAAATAAACGGGTCTTAAATTTGCTTAAATTTTTTATTAGATTTGTTTAAGAGATGAACAATTGAGGAATATCTTTAAAAAAAAAAAAAAAAAAAAAAGTTGACAAATTAAAAGATTTGTGTTACATTTGAATCGAATGTTGAAATTTTTTCATCAGCCGTGATTTTTTACATTAATTTAACACAATCATTGTTAAAATATGACATATTATAACAATTTTATAAATTGAGTAGACGACTTATTAAAATTAAAAGTTTAAAAAACAAGTTGCTAAAATTATACAAATTCATGAAACAAATGTGTAAATACCCAAACATTGTGCACTCACCATAAACCAACTTGATTATTGCCCTAACTATATATCTTTGTTTTTTTCCCCCCCTAAATGGGTTAGGCTCTTGATTTTTTCCTTCTTTTCTTACAAACATATAGATTAGCAACTAGCAAGAGAAGATATTCAAAGCTATATTAATTTGTGACCAGATGCTTTCACACAACACGTGATTGTGCCTATCACCGTTAGTGATTTTAACCCATTAAAAATTGCAAATAAATTTGTGTATAATTTTTTATCCTACTGCAAAATCTAAAAATTAACACATAATTGTTTTTATTAGTTCAAATTTATATATAAACCCATTAAATATGCACAAAACTTCGGTACAACTTTGTATCATAATTAGTTACGCTCAAGTTGACATATGAATCTATAATAATTAATTGAAAATATTGTAATCATCGAATATTATGTAATATTACATTTCTATTTCAATAAATATCGATGTGTTCCTAAAGTTATTCTTCTTATTTAGTTCATCCATTGAAATAAGATAGTGGTATAAACAAGATATATGTATTAAGTTATTCTATGCACTAAATCATTATTCTTGAAGTTTTCAAGCAAAAAAGCATTCTTGAACTGGTCAAACTAATTAAAATGGTGGGTACTGCTTTATTTGCTAAGCAGGAAACTAGTTAGTGGGTTTAAATTCACGGAACATTAATTAGTGTACACATTGAGTAACCAAAAGTATTACTTTTAACAAAAGTCCGAAACTTCATTGCACGAGTCAGTTTTCACACTCTAATTTTGGCATGTCATTATCATTTTTTTTTTTTTTTTTTTTTTTTTTTGACAATTGCATTGTATTATCACCCTAATGAAACCCCAATCGTTGGCCTTCACTTTCTTCTTTTGTCATATGCAAGTTAAACCCATAGCAACAGTCAACGTTGACTTCAGTCAAAGCAAATATCTCTATCTACATATATATATATATATATATAAATATATATATATAATTTTCTTTTTTGGGAGAATTACGTGGTGGAGGGTATTAAAAAAATGTCTTATTCGTAACATACGGGTTCTTACCATTTTATCATATATTTGACGGTTCCGCCTCTCATTCAATGCGTGATATTTTCCTGTCGTTTTAGGTTATAATGGTCGTCTTCATGATTCAGAATTATTATCGATTTACGTGTATTTATTATGAGAGAAAATACTATAACGAGTCATGAACTATAATTCGAACCATGACACGAATCCTCATACTAAACACTTTCTTAGTGTTTGGTTGGGTTTGTGTGTGTGTGCTCCATGCAGGAAATTATCTTCGTGTGGCCTTAATTTTATGGGATTATCAATATTGGTTGATCTGTTAAACATTCATATGTGTATTGTATCTTTGATATACCTCATTGGATGTTGTTTGTAGGTTTCGATAGACTTTTTTTTTTTTTTTTTTTTTTTTTTTGAGGTTTTATTCGAGTTTACAAGCGGAACAAGTTATTTATTAGTGCCATTTTTATGTATTAAGAAATTGTGTGGTGTGGATTGATGTTTATATTACCTCTTTCATACTGCAGAATATAATTAAAAAAAAAAATGCGTTTTTTTTTTCTTTTTGTGGATAAATTTTAATGTGTAATTAAGAGAGTGTTTAGTACGAAGATTCAGGTCATAGTTCGAATCATAATTTGTGGCTCATTACAGTATTTTTTTCATAAAAAATACACATAAATTGAAAATAATTCTAAATTATGATTATAAATTCATAAATTAAACGTCTACTAAAAAGTTAAAATTAGCCATAACAGTAGAGGCTACAAATGACGGGACAGCCTTTATACCCTAAACAACACTGAGAATTATAGAAAGCAAAATTAATTAAAGGTGGGTTACTAGCTATTTTATTCCCCACTGAAAGGAATATTATCTTACAGACCACCATGAAAAAAAAAAAAAAAAAAAAAATGTAAATATCTTTAATAACGAAGCAGTCATTAGATAAACTATTCGAAAAAAGAAAACAGTGTTATATAGTAAGAGACTTTTTTCATACTCTATTAAAAAAAATTCTCCAAATTTTAAATTTTTTATTTCAAATGATGATGCATGGTTTCTTGGTTTATACGTGAACAAATGGCAAATGTTTCACGCGGTTATAAGGTGTGGATAATATTAAATTTAATAATATTTTAAATTTAAATCTCTTTTATTTCTCATAAAATTATATTTTAATTTAAATTAATAAATTAAATTAACCTTAAAATATGAGCCAAATGACTAGAGAAGCTCCAGTTGCCATTTGGAGTCGGGAGACATGGGCAAGTGGGCCCACCGACAACGACTGTCTCTAAATGTGAAAGCGATTCAAAGTCCAGTTGTCCACGCGATTTCTGTTTTGGCATTTTGCACGTGTTTATATTTTTTACATAATTCTGAGCAAAAAAAAAAAAAAAAAAAACATTAATTATGTGTTTACCTATAAAAGAAATAAGTATCGAATATATTTATATATTCTTACCAAGTTCGCATATATTGTTTAAGTCAATGACAATTAATTACATAAAAAAGATTTAATAGTTTTAGTTTTAAGATTCCTATTAGTGAGTTCAGTAAAAAATAAAAAATAAAAAAATGGGATAAGTTATCTCCTTGTTCAATGTCTCACTTTTATCTCTTTTTTTTTTTTTTCAATTTAAATAAATCATTTCAACTTGCAATTTCTTATTATCTCTTTACACTCGAAATATATATATATATATATATTTTACATTGCGTCATACTTTAAAGATGATTATTATTATATGGTGAATGTATACAACTCATTTACGTAAATTTTTTATTAAATGTATACGACTCATTTACGTAATGGAAATAATGTGCAATAACATAACTTCAGGAATGTAGATAACTTAGGGGTGGCATTTCGAGTTGACGGGTCGTGTTCGTATCGTGTTAACTCACTTAGTTGACACGAACATGATTTGTTTATTAATCGTATCAAAATATAAAATCCGAACACGACCTGTATATTGGTGGGTTGACATGACACGACACGACACAAATAACCCATCTATTAAACAGGTCATAAACGTGTTATGTCAACCCGTTTATAAAATAGGTGATAAATTGGTCGTGTTAACTTATTTTTGAACCTATTTTTGAACCTGTTTATATAATAGGTGATAAATGGGTTGTGTTAACCTATTTCTGAACCTGTTTATAAAATGGATAATAAACGAGTTGTGTATTTGTGTTACCTAAATATGACACGTTTAATAAACGGGTTATGGTGGGTCAATTGCGGGTTGACGAGTCAACCTGAAAATGACACGTTATTTAATTGTGTTTTACGAATTTGACCTGATTTTAACCCAGACCTATTTATGATAAACTCAAACTCGCTAATTTCGTGCGGGTTTCGAATCGTGTTGTCGTATCGCTACCCCGATTACCAGCCCTACCTAATTATTTTCTGTGGGAAGTAGTATACGACTGTACTTCAATTAAATAAGTTGGAAAACAGATTATAGAATATATGAAAGTTGCAACGTTGAGTTATATTTTTGTTCAATCCAAGCACAAATTAGAAAGAAAAAAAAAAACAAAAAGAAAATAGAGAGAGAGAGAGAGAGAGCGCGCCAAATATGAAACATTCAAAGACACATTTATAAAATGTCAAATTATAGTAATAATCTTCCATTTAGATTTTTACTCGTTCAAATAATCCTACAAATAAGACAATTTTAAATTACCTAATTACATTAAAGTCTTCTCATATTAAAAAATTAATATAATTCAACCAAATATAATGGAAATTTAACAATTTAAATTTGTGTCCGGTCAATAAGGTATTTTTATACCCTAAATCAACTCAAGAAAACTAATTCGCCCGAGCCAAATTATAAAAAAACAAAAAAAATAAACAAATCATCCACAAATAATTAATTAATTGATTTCTAGTTTTTTAAATGAGTAACTGAGTTGTGGACTCAAATTTTATGTTTAATTGTAATAATTTAATTTGTGTCTAATCAATTAAATTATGACACGTCATATAAAGAATTAAATATGTTTTTAAACTAACTATTTTATACTTATTATGAGATGATATTATATGGTATGATTTGTTAAATGTTAATTGAGATATTAAAAATTAAACATAAAATTTAAAGGGTTGTTCTTTTAGAACAAAACTCAGAAAAAGTTTGAAATCGAGTTACAACTTTATTCAAGTATATATTCTTTTGTAAAATTTAAGTTTGAACCCAAGTTTGAACTTGAATTTGAACTCGAGTTTGAGGCTAAACTCGAGTTCAAGTTTTCCCTTCAACTTGAGTTCAGAAACTCGAACTCAAATTAATAAACAATATTTTTTATATTCTTAAAAATGTCATAACTTTTTCGTTTTAATTTTGATTGTGATGATTTTTTTCTATGTATTCACAATGAAAAGACGAATAAAACCCCACCCATATACCCTATTAAAATTTTTCATCACCATTGAGTTTTTATTAACATACTCTCTAAATACAAATTTAAATTTTGACCCACCCAAATACAAACTTAAAAAGATTTTCAATTCAAATCATAACTCGAATGTGCACATCCAAACACAAATTCCAGTTACAACTTCAACTCAACTTATAATTCAAATTTAACTCAAAATCATCATTCAAATCACTATAACTCAAAAATATATATATATATAAAAAAAAAAAAAAAAAAAAAAAACAACCTCTAAATCTCTTGCAAAGGTCACATCAGATTTGGTGACGTGCAACTCATAAAACCCGACACGACTGTAGAAATACAAAAGGCAAGCATGTTGTTATAGACAGTATTACTAAATATTATTATTATTATTATTATTATTATTATTATTATTATTATTATTATTATTATTTGAAAAGGAAGAATTGGTTTATGACGTATGACGGTCAACGGATGACAAGAGTTCGACATCTAATTTCCATTTACTGAGTCAACAAATCACCGTCTTAGACTCTACAGGCAACCAGAAAATTTAATCCTTCGGTTGTTAATTGTTGAAGCATCTGTATATAAGTCAATTTCAAATCTTATAGATTAGATTTTTTTATTTTTTTTATTTTTTGTAAAAAAACAAAAGAGAAAATTTCAATTCAAGAAGCTCGTAAAATCATTGTCAACTTATACATAACAACTAAACAAGCTTCAACAATTTACGAGTTGATGTTTTCATTGCCAAGAACAAGATCATATTTTTAGCTTTCTTGTCAAATTTGCTAAAAGCCTAAAACTAGCCTTATTATCTATTTCCTTTTTAATTTGATGAAGGCTTGGTAAAATATATGGGTTTAAATGTGGTGACAGGTATAGTCTAATAATAATTCGACTCCTGAGTTAGCACAAAGTGTATATATCTCATTTTAGTTTATTACAACATCTTTAGGTTTATATTTATCTTTTAATTACTGTTTTTTTATTTAGTTTCTTGTTAATGTCAATATTGCTAAATCTAATAAATCATCAAAACAACTGTTGTACAATAGTCAATTAAAATAATTATCAATAATTACGACAAGCATTTTATAATTACTTGTGTATATGAGTTTTTAATAATTACGTTTTTATCGGTGGTTACTTATTAAATATAAAAATTTAATGATATAACATGTTTATTAATTACTATAAATATTTTGGTCAACTGTCTAATTTATTATAATTTTCATATTAATTTCTTACGGTTAAAATAATGATACTAACTGATACGTAAATATTACAGTAATCATTGAAACTATATCCTTACTTCTGGAACTTATACAATAATTATTTGTGCTAGTTATTAACATGACTGATATAAAAGTAAATAATCAAGGATTGTGACAAGTCCAGTATTATATGAAGTAAATAAGGAAAGTTTTCATTGAAATTAATTAATGTTGTAATGTAATTTTAATAATTATGTTTCAATTTTATATTATGTTTGTTTATTTACTTTTATTTATGTTTGTGCTTAAAGCTGGATGACTATGATAGAGGTTGTGGGTTTGTAAAGTGGGTTGACCGTTAACGTTGACTTTGATACCAAATTCATAGCAAGAATGGAATAGGTAAAAAGACAAAACAAACAAACAAACAAACAAACTTGTGCTAAACAAAGATGGTGGACAAGAAGCTTTTTCGAAATTTTGACTTTCTTTGATTTTTGCATCACCAACTTGCACCATCTCTCTATTTTTCCTTCTTCTAAAGTTGAATATATATATATATATTCAAACCTCAAATTGGCAACTGGCTAAGAGTGTAGATCAAAAGCAAGTTTAATTTCTCCTGTAGAGATCAACTAGAGTTCATCTAAAATAAGTTGACGCAATCTCTGGCTGTTCTACAACTTTTAATTTGTCGTCTCAAAGCATGCATGGGGACAAAAGTAAAGAACTCACTCTTAGATGTATTAGGCCAATTTGATTTGTTTGTGGTTCTTATCCGGATCCTTGATTTGACCTTTGATATTTTATAGATTAATAGTAATAGTTAAAGAAAATTATTATTCCAATTATTTCTCTCTTAATATAGTAATATTTGTCATCTAATTCTCGTTGTCTGTAATGAGGTTAAGATTGTTGTCCTCGTCATTATGCTAAACGTGACATGAGTTATGTTGAGAAAAATACATGTGTGTGTTGTCTCACATGAAAAGTAGATGAGAATGTGAAGTGATTTATATACACAGAAAGACTCAAGACCTAATAGGTTAACCTTTTGGGTCAAGTTGGGCTCCTAAAATGTGTTGGGTCAATTTCACATGTGTTGTCTCCCCAACAAGTGATATTAGAGCCGATGGTTCGTATGAATTAAGCGATCACACTCGGTTACAATTCCCACGTTGCCTCCCGTGGAGAGTTGGTGTTCCCACAGGTGTGCGGATGGTAGAGCATTTGGTGGACTCGCATGGTTTTGACTCTCTTTCCCATGCTTGATTTGGCTCCCGTTTGGAGTGTGATGCTTGGATGTGCCAGCTACTTAAAACTTTAATTTGAGGAGGAGCTTGGTGAACACAAACATGAGAGGAAGATTGTTGAGAAAAGTACATGTGTGTTGTCTCACATGAAAAGTGGATGAGAATGTGAAGTGGTTTATATACACAGAAGGACTCAAGACCTAATAGGTTAACCTTTTGGATCAAGTTAGATTCCTGAAGTGTGTTGGGTCAATTTCACATGTGTTGTCTCCCTAACAAGTTAATGTGACTTTAAATTTTTTAGATATTACATTTTTTTTATTTGCGATTTAATAGATTGTCAAATGACTGTTACAAGACATAAGGACACCTACTAATCTCTTTCGTATCCTCATCACACATATATACATATACATACATATATATATATATATATATATATTTGATTACTATAAAGTCCCAGTTTTCCTTTAGGCATATTATGGAATCCAAAAATCTTGACATGCAAATTGAACATTACTCGTTAATCTTGCCCCCAACTGCAAAAACATAGGCCTGCAAATTGCATTTCACGGTTCCCTTAAATAATATATATATATATATATATATATAGAGAGTCTTCAATTCGGTACTGATGTTTGTATATTTCTCTGTAAAATATGTATATTTCTTCTTTAGAATGTGTATATTTTTTCTTAAAATATGTACATTTCTTTTTTTAGTAAAATATACAATATGTACACATTTTAAAGAAGAAATGTATACATTTTAAAGAAGAAATATACATGTTTTATAAAGAAATGTACAACTACCGTTTCAGTCTGCATACCGGACTGGAGACTCATCCTATATATATATATATATATATATATATATATATATTGCTGACCCATTTGCTGAATGGTTTTGGGTGGACCTGAAAATTGAATATTCCATTTCCGGTGCAAGTTAGTTTGGTGCAATGAAACGCCTAAAGGTCTATAACAGCTAGGGTAGAAATTGAATGAGCCAAACAATAACAAATTTTGTGAAATGTCAAAAGCACACCGAGTGGAGCGCATGCAAACAAACTATAGAAAAACAATGTCGGATGCTGATTGGTTTTGACACGGACAAATACTAAGGCTTCGTTTATTTTACCGATTCGAGTTTTCAGTTTTAAGTTTTTACTGTAAAAAATTCTCAAAAAATATCATATATAACTTTTTTTATTATAGTGAAAAACTCTCAAAAAATATCATATCTCAATTTGAATTAAAAATTTAAATCTGTGAAGTGTACGAGGCCTAACTTTTCTCTTCATAGGCTCTGAAAAGTTGTTTGTGAGAAAAAAAAAAAAAAATAGGTGGTGTTAAATTTCTAAATTCTGTGCAAGTTGTTGTCAATAATTTAATGGCCTTAAATTATGTTGTCGAAAGATTGGTAAATTTAGTCCCCCTCTGCCTACCTAGGAGGAATAAATCATGCAATGTTGCAGACTAGACTTAGATGTAAGTAGGAATTGAGAATAAATGCACCTATAAGAGCTATCAGAATTCATTGTCCATGGCTATTTTGCGAGTCAAATTACTGTTTGTTTATAATTGTTTAGTTATTATTTGAGAATAAAAAAATTCAATAATCCAAGGCAGGCAGGCCCCCACTCCAATCAAGGCTCCCACAGCTAAACGCAATATAATAATAATAATAATAATAATAGAACTGAAATTTTCTGCTTTTTAAATGGTTTTTAAGTAAATGGAATATTTTTAAAATAATTTTTTTTTAAAAGACAATAGCATAACTTCATTAAAAGTCAATAAAGAACTAAAATACAGAACAATATTAGAGTCAAAAAATGGGTGTTATTCACATGATTAGAAAATATAAACGCACACATTACTTAATGATAAAGAGAACTCTTCCAACTAGTAACACTATAATAGAGTTCATCCACTTCAAAACGACTCTAAATGAATTACATCTTAATCCCAAAATAATTAAAGTAGCATAGTTAGTTGAAAATATTCATTTACACAACTTAAATACAGTATTTTAGGTCAATACTCGATCTAAGTATTGACTTTACTAATAAATATTGTATTCATACAGGATATATAAATATTAATTTATTAGTAAATACGTTTTCGCATCAATCACCTTTAAAACATGTTATTTACTTAAAAACTGTTTTTAAAATATATTATTTGCCTTTTTATCCGATAATAGTAGTCCTAATCCTAATGGAGAAATAAGATATATAAACCCTCATTTAAACGCTCTTAGATTTATATTTCTTTACCCTGTAGAGTCAAATTAAAAGAGAGTGAATGAAGTTGAAGGGCACAAATATTCCCTATAATTCTCTATACGCAGTATATCTATTCAAGTTGTGGCAAATTGGTCAAGTCCATGAACGGATTCGGTTTCTAAAGTTCCGTTCACTTTATCGATTCGAGTTTAAAATTTAAGTTTTGTTATAGTAAAAAGTTCTCAGAAACAGTCACATTAATTTTTATTTTTTTTTTGTTACAGTAAAAAATTCTCATATAAAATCACATCTTAACTCAAATTACAAATTCAAATTAATAAAGTAAACGGACTCTAAGAAGCTTCTATATCCATTGCTTGAAGACGGGATTGGCTGCTGCCCTTTTGGTGGATCAAAGGATAGGCTGCTAAATTGCAAAGACCGTATTCCTAGATATTAAATTCCAAAATTCAAAAGAAATGTCAAATTGCAACAAAATGGACCTGGCATCTTAAAGCCCATTATCAATTAATGGGCACATTGACCAGTTTTTGTCTCACACTTTTTTAGACCAGGATCAAAACAAAGGCTTCCTCAGGCCTAGTGGCTTACTTTCGGGTCCAACACTCCATAGGATCATTTGCAGACATTACAAGGCATGAAAGGGTGCGTGAATCTAAAAGTGCATTTGAAATAAAGATTCGTTATATAATTTAGATCATAATTTATAATTTATTATAATATTTTATTTTATAAAAAATACACATAAATTAAGAATAATTCAGAATTATAATTCTAAATTATGATTTTAAATTCATGAATCAAACGTCATCAAATTTCTATTCTTACTCTTAATTAATATTCTTTTTAATCAAATATTGCATTACTAAAAAAAATATTAATCAAGACTAAGGATGTGTTCACTTCACCAATTAAAGTTTTACAATTTGAGTTGAGTTATGGTTTAGAGTTAGAATCTAGATTAGAATTGTAACTGGAATTAGAGTTAGTGTTTTAGGAGTCCATGTGAGCTACAAGTTTGACCCATAATTTAAGTTGTGATGTGTTATTTGACAAATTCATTTTTTCAACTACCATCTCAATTCTCATCCATTTATATGATAAAATGAAGGAAAAAAATAACTTCCGTTATTCAAATGGAAGAACATTCCACATTTCTAATTTTTTTAAAATGTCATATTCATAGGTTAATACATGTAACCAATTAATGAAGGAGAAAATTACATGTCACAACCAAAAGAAAAATTGCAAAAATAAAAAAAAAATTGTGAAAATAGACATTGCCTCAAATGGCTCGATTTACACATTGAAACACATGTCTAATTATGGATTGTTGTTTCCTCGTTGGGTTTGCCACATGAACCTTCTCATTTCATCCCTTAGGAGACTCATTTGTCTAGGATTCGTTGTGTTTCCTGGTCCTTCTATTGGCTGATCTGGGTTGTGATTTTGATTTACATCTTCATCCGCATTTTGAGGGTCAATTTCACTTACCAGAACCCCATCTTAAAAGTATTGGGTCATAAATCTATCATCATGTTGATACATGCATATGAAGTTATGTATGACCACACAAGTAATAGGTATTTTCACTTGTTTTCTCATTGGGTAGTTGTTAATTATCTTTAGAATGCGGAACCTTACTTTCCATACCCAAAATGTGCGCTTGATACAATTTCGGAGCGATGAGTGCGTGTAGTTGAACAACTCTAGCTCACTGCGAGGTCGTCCACAGCGTGCCCTATATTCTTACAAGTGGTATGTACTACCATGATATGGTGCTAGAAAACAACTTCTATTTGCGTTACCCGAGTGTACTAAATAAAATTTGCCTACAAAATCATCCAAAAAGACAATTAAATTCCTATTTGTACAAAGGTAACAACCACAAACATATGATCTTTTAGCACTTAGCAATGCAGAAATGATGTTTACCTTCAGGAGGGATTGGACATTTTTTCTTTGGCCCATCAAGGGCGGATTCAAGTTCGCATGTGATGACCCTACTGAGTTGGCCGTCACTAAAACTCGTTTTAACATATACATTTTGAAACTCCCTAAATTTGAGAGACAATTTTTTTTCTTTTACTTACTGTAAAATGTTGTAGCATTTTGTTTTATAACTTAAATAAAATGTTATACGAATGTTGTAGCATTCTGAAACAAAATGCAATGCAAATGCTGTAGCATTCTAGGCATAAGTTTCTTTCTCTTAAAACAAACTATTTCATTCATTTTTATATAGAATGTTGTATCATTCTTTTTAAATTACTGTAATGACATAAATTTTGGTTTTTACTTTTGAATATCTTAAAGGGTTTATACTTCAAAATCAATTCCTTTTCTAAAGCATGAATTTACACATAGTTATATTTTTTCTTCTCAAAATCCTGCTAACTTACACAAACTTAACAATCATACTGCCAACTTTCAAAACACAAGTTCATAGGCATATTCAATAAAATCTTTTTAAAACCTTTAACTGTTGCGGAAATAACTATGTGCAGTACCCATTCCCCGACTTCCACTCCGCTCATCCGCTGCCTCACTACCAGTCCATTAAACATCATGTGAAGGTTGCTTACCTAAAATATAAATACTCTAAAATGAGCTTTCGCTCATCAAGTAGGAACTATTACTCACAAAATAACTGAAAGTTCACATTACTATATATGCATTAATTGATTATGATGTCTTATGATGTTTTATTATAGTTTTACTGTCTGAACTTATCTTATTTATTGGTGGGCCCGAGTGCTCATACCACTTGTGCACAATCATCGGGACGTGAGGGTTTGCAAGGTCCTCAACGACACTGTGATTATAAATGAACTGAATGCCTCCCTCTCAAAGGACATTATTATTATATTTTTTTCTTCTCCCTCGAGGAGCCTGAGTTACCTCCTCTCAGAGGCTAGTACCGTACTCAACTGAGTTTCTTCTTATAAGTTCCTTTTGACTTATTAAGGTGTATGCAATATGACATAACATAACATATTATAACATAGAATATACTCAAACACATATAATTCATGTGCACTGCTTACAAGCATGTTCTCTTTCTTTCTTGCTTATTTCTGAGAATAAACACTCACTAAGAGTGTGAGATTAACTATTACTTGCTATTTTATTTTAGCAAGCTTATAAGAAAATCCGATTTCTCTACTTATGGCTTTCTTTTCCATTCCTATCTTAGAGGATTGAAAACCTTGTTTCAAACTTAAAGATTGGGTTTATTGAATCCTGACAACTTTACTTTTTATTAGAAATTTCTGAAATCAACATACTTTTCTGAGATTATACTTCGAGTTCTTCAGCGAACTCCTCTGTTCAACACTAAAACTATTTTAACAGTTATGTAGTATTTTTTCTAAGAAAATAGTTTAAAACTTCTATTTAGAACTAAAACCAAGTTTAGCTTCAAATTCTAGAACTAAAACTAGGTTTAACTTCAAATTCTCACATTAAATTTTAGCAAAGTTTCACCTTATTTTATGTATTTCCCGAGGTATCCTTAGCTCGATTTATCCGTTACTTCGTCTTCTAATTATAACTAACAATCATTCTCATACAATTTAATCAACTTAGGAACCATACTCTAGGGTTCCATCCAATTTCTCAAAAGGATTTTCATACCTAAAAGTTGCTAGAAACCTAATCTAACACCCTACAATTCATCTTTTAATCATTAAGCTTTCAATTCCTTCATCAATTGAAACTCAATCATCAACTTAGTAAACTTTCTCCATACTCTAAACCATTCGGCTAAGGTAAGAAAAAGGAGAGGAAAACTGAAATCTCACCTTAGAAAAATGAAGAACAAACTCCCGAATTACCAATTCTCGGTAGTTCGATCGATTCCCGCTTAAAACTTGTTTTTCTTTACTTTTGATAATTTTTTTCTTTTCCTCTCTCTTGGATGAACTCTCACGGTTCTTGACATGAAAAATGAACATTTGGAGATTTTTATCTCTTAAAACTAGACTTAATAAAGTGTGAGGACTAAAATGCAATTTTGGCACTTTTTGCAAAATTTCACCAAAATGTCTCATTTATTGGCTTCTTGTACAAGCTTGGCCAGCCACCTCACTAAGCAAGTGGCATGAACTCAGCCTCCATCCAAAAAGTCACTTTTAATCTCAACCATTGATCATTTAATAATTATCCTATTTCGGTTCAGCTTAATTTTCTGTCCAGTGCGCATTTTATCTGCGTTTTCTGGACAGTTGGCCAACTTAATCAACTTTGACCAATCTTGACTAACTTTTTTAGAGTGACATTTTGGTTGATTCTTGGTCAGCAAATTTTGACTCGGTCCACTTAAATCAGTCAAAACCTCAATTTACGCGATACGACCTTCTGAACTCATTTTTCGTCCGTTTTTCATTCTGATTGCTTCTAAAGCCCTAGAATTGATGTTTTTCAATTCTTTTTCACTAGGTTTAACATATTAATCTGCACGTCCTTCCTTATTGCAGTCTGAAAGTCGGTAACGGTATTTTACGTAACTTAAACTTCTAATTGCTTACTTGATGTCATCTTGCTTACATAAGCAAGGTTTAGTGAACACTTGGCAATCACCCCTTAATGTTCTATTCTTATAGCTATTCTTATTACTTCATACTGACTTTTGAGAATTTACTTAGTTGACAGGAAATTTCAGTTCCCGACTTTGTTAACTTTTAAACTCATATTGCATCTAAATTTATTTACTGATACACTACCCCTTTAATTTCCTTTTATCTATTTGGAAATTAAGGGTTTTCTCCTTAAATGTCTGAGCGTTTCTCTATACACTGCTAACATTATACTAGACTAAGAGATTCTTGGAATTAGGATTCTCAAACCGTATATGCACGGAGAATACTTCTGCCTTAATTGCGGTAAGAATTGATCAACTAAATTTACTTGTTCTTAAAATATGAACTAATCATAAAACTTGCTACAGAATTTAGGAATACTACTATTAATTTCGTAAATCCTACAGTCACAAAATATGATAATATATTCTTGAGAAAAGTCATTGACTTAAATAAATAAATTTACATTATTTAATTATAGGATTTTCTCAGTCATTACAACGCGGGCGTCATGTACAAAGCCCTCCCATCCGGCAAGCATGTATGTAAACTTCATGTCAAAAGAACACACACTCAAAACATTTTGAGACATAAATCCCTTATTATTTCTCCATACCACGGCATTCTCGAGCGACGGAACACAAGGAATGTGTGTCCCATCAAGTGCACCAACACAGTTCTATGAAGTAAAACTAGATTACTATGACACATTAAACAAAGCTTTGTAAAATAACCTCAACATAATCAAGTAGTGATAAAGTGTCTAGACTTACATAAAACCATGGTCTGTACTTGCTCCCACTTGCTTCAATGAACGGATCGATAGAGTTAAAGTCCAGGTGCGTAATGAAATCATGTCGTAGACGATATATGGCTTTTAGGATAATCATGAAATACTTTGAGATTGTGGCTCCCGAATGCTGTCATTGATGCTGCGTCTCCCTATTACTTTCGTTTTGACATACAATTGTTAGGAATATAATCAGTTGCTTATCAACGCTCATATTTCTAGTGCTCTTCAGTAAATTCTTTTGTTCGTGTAACCAACTCAACCTCTTAAAGCAATCAGTTCCCATCATTATCTTATTGTAGATCACGAGTTCATGTCCATATAGCAATCACCAAGACGCTGATGACCTATATAATGGTTATTATTTCTTGGAGTTGGAAGTGGTCTTTCCAAGTAATCGGCGCAACATAATAGCACTGCGGCCGCACCAAGTGTGTAGCCATCTTTAGAGTCATAATCACCACCCATATCTGGGTTGTTTCCTGCATTTGATGGGCCGCCACTCCACATGCTCCCTGTAAGTGGTATAGGATCTACAATACCAATATGCAATAAATGTGACAATAATAATGTAACAATCTAGCAAGTATTAGACAACAATACCTATTTTATAGTCTAAAAATAAATGTCATTAACAACAAGATTCATGATACACGGCAAATGGAAGGTCAATAAGGCCCGTAAAGGTGAATTCTAACTTGTTCGAGCACAATAATCTAAACTCACAACATAACATAGTACATAAGCCGCTAGTAAGCAAATAAATGAGAGTTCATAAATAAAAAAACAGCCTCCCTACCCTAAACGAAACACCTACAGATTACTCAACATAAACACATAATCGTAATTCCCTTCTCCACCAAATGGTCTTGGGAAGTTTGGGTATTGATTACCCATGTAGTATTGTGGTAAGTGTTGTAAATTAGAAGGGGCTTGTTGAAAATGTGAGGGGTTTTGTTGAAAGTTGGGTGGTGGTTGGTTTAAATTTGGGGGTTGTTGAGGGAAAGGTGCATGATGTTGTGAGAATTGTTGCTGTGGTGGCATATAGAATGGTTGGGAATCCATAAATGGTGTCGTGGGGTTTATGAAGAGGGGATACATTGGGCCAGCAGGTAGGGTCAGTTGATTCGACAAAGACTTCAATGTTTTTAATATGTATACAAGCCTTTGACTTTCTTTCAAACGTAAGAACAAGTTCTGATAGTTTGGGTTACAATTTAAATACTCAGCAAAAGATACAAACTGTTCATCGTCAAGTAGCATCTCACTTATGATTTCATGGCATTGGTCAAAGGTTGAAGTCGGCGTTGCACCAAGCTGAGTAGCACCAGAACTAGTACCTCTAATAGACTGGCGACTTTCAAGAGTGTTGGCTATACTTTTTAAAAGAGTTTTTGCTTATGGATCCATCATTCTTACCCTACTTTTGCTTGGTCGCTTCGAGATTGGCTGCAACGAAGAGGTAATGTTCAATGGACGTCCTGATGAGTTTAGCGCGTTATGCATTGTTTTAATAAAACCTTCCTCAGTCTCTAATATTTGAGAGGTTCCGCCAACCACATTATCCTCCCCAACGTGCGGCTGGGAGGTGTCATTTTTCTCATCAGTATCCTCCATCTGTGATTCGAATGCACCACATGCACGCCTACTCGCAAAGGCATCATAATATAGCTTATAATTTTTTAGTGGGTATTTGCATGCACATTTTACCCATTTGTGCGATTGTTAACAAAGCAACATGGAAGTAAGAAATAGCTACATACTTCTATTAGGAAACCATATATGCTGAAGTACATAAGAAAATTACTAACCTCACAGAAGTAATTCTAATATTCCTATGTACATGTTGGGCAATTTTTCACGGGATCCCATCTGAGACCGGTGTTCGTGCGAAGGGCAAGCTCAGCATTTAATTTCTTTTTCAATCTTTCCTTGGCCTCTTTCACTCGGCCTGGAGGAATATGAATGGAAAATAGATGGGATAATTTGCTGGCCCATTACTCCCAATCTGCTACCCCTGGTTGACGGCCGGTGTTGTTCTTATTGTAATCCGCAAAGCGGATTAACAGTGCATGTTTTTGTTTCTCAGACTAATAGAAAGTCAAGTCATCTTCATTCATTCACGGCATCTAATACATAACATCAAGACCACCACGCACAACAAGAAAGAGACATATGTCACGACAAAAAAGAATGGATGATTAAAGCAAAACATATTAACTCATTTGGCTCAAAAATTCGTATAAAAGCATCATCTCAGTTTTGCAGCACTACCCTTATGGCATGGCAGTTATGTTACTAGGCCTCATTCTAACAGGTAACGGATCACAATATAGCACTCTTAATGCCCCATAAAAGGACACCACATCATGGTTCAATCCATCATAACCCGCATAAATGAAGCAACAACTGATAAATGCCTAAATATCAAAAGGATAGGGCTACAACGAAACTGATATACATAGAAAAAATGAATCATCATTGCCAATAATCCTGCCAAGATGAACAAGAACAGTTGATCTTCTCATCCAAGTATTGGGTGTAGTATAATTATATAAACAGGAGACAAAAAGTGCATCAAAAACATGAAATGAGCATTTAAAATGAGAAGTAAGTAAGATAAGCCTACAAGTATTGTACACTCACTTCAAAAACAAGAACAGTTGAGCAAAGTAAGTATTGTACACTTACTTCTAATATATTAATATGCTTTTATTAATAACAGTGCCCAAGTAATCTTATATACACTTTTGATGTTTGAGAGGTCTTTTTGATGTCTGAGAGGTCTATCTAAAGTTTGTTTATTATGTTTAAAGGGAATTGTGGTCCGAAGATCTGACCTAAAGTCTGATATTCTCAAGGCATTGACAACACAAGTACTTCCACCAATGTTACAGGTCCATGTGTTATTAGCAGAGAGCGGTTCTGTAAATTCCACTAGATATTTCATTTATTTATTATTTGTTGAATTTCTATTTTAGAGTCCAGGCATGTGTAGAGATTGTCGCCATCTTAATGTTTGTACCATCTATCACAAGGTAATTCTTTTTCTCCTAAGCTTGAAGGAATTTTCTGGTAGGCTGAATCAATAATTCTATCGGAAGCCCTTATAAAGTTTTAAGTATCATACTATCATTTTTTTTTTTTTAAGAAAAGAAGATTTTGATATATGTATTCTCTTTGGTGTCATGCTTAAATGATGTAGGTACATGGTGGAACTGCTGAAAGCAGTGGATTGGGAGACTTATTTGATTCAAAGACTCAGCACTTAACGATGCTCATGGTGTGTAACAGGCTTGAAAGAAAATGGCCTTGGTAATCAAGGCTCATCAAAGACCTGAATATGGTGGTTATATTTTGGCGGTAAGTGAAATGTATGTTTAACTGAATATTGTGGTTCTAAAAAGCAGAAAAATTGCATGATGAAAGCATAAGTGTGAAAACAACCACGATCACTGTAGAAGATTGAGGTCAATGATCTTCTCACATCCTTCTAATGTACCATTCATGAATCTCAAATCCATATCTAAGCTATATCTAAACTTAAATCCAACATCTATAAAACCATAGTGCACAAAAAATTCATGAATCTGTTTTTTCTTTTCACATTCTAGAGAACTTCGGTCAAACTATACACCAATGGTAAAGTAATTTCTAAGGCCATCAGATGATTAATTCACAAAGGCAAAGAGAAACGAAGAAAGAAAAAGCAGAGAAAATTTACCAAATTGGATTCAGTGGATGAACGTGTGTGCTCTTCCAACAAGAACCCCAATCATGATGAGGACGAAATAGTCCAACTTCTCTACAGCAATACCTTGAAATTCTCCACCGATGATGGCGATTTAGGGTTTGAAGTCGCCAGTTACAGACACATATGCTCAAAACAACCGTCAACGGAGGACGCCAATCACGGATTTTCCTAGATAGTTCCTCCGTTTTGGGGAAAGCAAAGAAGGTAGCGAAAAAGGTTCTACCCTCATCAATAAATGAATCTGAGATGGAACTTCACCATGCTAGAAGAGAGAGCTTTATCTGCAATTTTACATCGCTGTGGATGATGGGAAACAACAGAGAGGAGAGAGCTTTCAGTGGAAAGAGGAGAGAAAAAAAACAAAACAATGGTAAGGTGCGAGGGAATCCCACAGGCTTTTGCCTGAGTTGTACAGAGAAAATTTTACTGTAAACGCAAGTTCGAATTAATGGAATTCACGCCTGCATTGAATTCCAATATCAACAACTCAACTCGTATCTAGATTCCAGTTAGGGTTTCAACTATAATAAGTGAATGTTGATTTGGGCCATTAGACTGATTAAAATTAGGCTGGTTCAAACCAAACCCATAAAATGAATACATTTTAAGAAATTTAAATCTAAACTCATGCACTCTGAAACTATGTAGCCTATGTTTGGAAGTTGGATTTTGTGCTGGAAAGAAAATTTAAAGAAAAAGAAAAAATAAATAAAGGGGAAAGAAAATAGAAAATTTTCACTTGTTTGGGACCTTAAGAAAATTTATTAGAAAAAAAAAAGTCAAAATCCACTCAATTTTTTTATCCTTGTTTAGTAGTTGAAGAAATTTAATAAAAAAATTGAATTTTTTTTTAAAAATACATTAATTTATCTCACTCATTCTCTCCTCACTTTCTCTCACCTCACTCTCTCTCACTTCACGAGCGATCGTATGCTCCCCTGAAGCTCGAACACCACAGGTTGTCGTATGCTCCCTTGAATTTGGAACACCACAGGGCTGCACTCTGACTCACCGCCAAACTAGAACACACATCGAGGATCCAATTCGAATTGGACGACGATTCCAGCTAGCTTGAAAACTGCTAGCTTAGAGTCAGCACTGATGAGGTCAAGGGCGATGTGGAGGTAAACAAGGAGCTTCCCGATGGAGACGCCGCACGTGCAGCCCATGCGGTCAGTGTAGACGGAGACGCAGATGGTGAGATGGCGCTGGGAGGAGAGGCAGCGAAAGGCGGCGGAGTCAAGGTGGAAGCCGACAGAGGAGGTAGCAAAGTCGGAGGGAGAGTTGGCGGCAGAGGAGGTGGAGAGAGAGAGGAGAATGGTCTAGGAAAGGAAGTTGTAGAGGTGGAGCTTGCAAAAGCAAGGAGTGGCTAATGAGTGGACTCCCTAAAAATTTTCCCCATTTAAATTTTCATATTCCTCCCAAATTTTTAAGGAAAATGAAGTCCACCAATTATGTTTAACATTTTCCACCTATTTTTCTATGTTATTTTTTTCCCACATTTTCCTTTAGTTCCAAACAGAGAAAAGCTAAAATCCATCACATTTTTTCTTTCCTCCAAATAATTCAAGTTCTAAACAGGATTTAAGAGTAAATTCAACAACTTTTTCTTTGCCATCAATTCCATAAATTTAGTTTAATGATACTTAAAAAAATATAAATTTTTACATAACTTTAGTCCCATTTAATTCATAAATTTAAATTTTTAATTTAAATGAGAATGTAATTTTATATTAAAACTTTTAACTATAAAAAAAATAAATAAATGTATTTTTTTATGAAATTTTTTAACTATAATAAAATTAAAATTAAAAACTTAAATTAATAAAATAAATAAGACCTTTAAAAATTACAACTTTTAGATCTAAACGACATATCTTTCATTCCATCATAATTTAAACAAATTATTAGAGTTTGAGTAGACATCAATAGAAGCAAGCGAGCACGGTAGCCCTAGTATTTTTACCCGTTAATCCATTTAACTTGAAAGCAAACACGTCACATAATTAAGAACTGATTCTTAGTAGTAAAGCTATACAGAGGATTTAGTAATTCAAACTTAAATACACGAGGATATTTGATCGGTAGATTTTAGGAACCCTTGTTCCCAAAACCTTCAAAACAAGATCTCCCACAAAGACATCTCTAAGTTAGGCCAAACTTGTGATGTCTGAACCATGAAACCACCAAAAGTAATGCATATATACACACACACGCACTCTTTCAACTTCCACAAGCCATGCATTCTTCACGGTTTGTCAAAGAGCAAACCATCTGTGCAATATTGGCATCGACGTTATCCTCAACCTTTGGCTTTTCCTGCATTGCACAGGTAACAAAATAGCAAATCAAGGTTACGCACACATTCAACTAAAAGGAGAAAGTGGAAGCAGCAAATTTAGATTGTTACTTTGATGGCAGAGGTATCAACAGTGAACTTGATAGCATCAGCTGCAGCGCGAGACCTCAGATAGTACATTCCTGTTTTCAGGCCCTTTTATGGAGGAGAAAAGAAAAAAAGTCAGAATTTTTATTCAACGAATATCAGACCCAAAAAAAAAAAAAAAAAAAAAAGAAACAAGGTTCACATTTGGCACAATAGAAATGCTTCATACCTTGGACCATGCATAGAAGTGCAAAGAAGTAAGTTTCCCAAAATTGGGTTGGTCCATATGTATATTTAGGCTTTGACTCTGATCAATGTAGCATCCACGATCAACTGCCATATCAACCAATGTTCTTTGCTTGATCTCCCAAACAGTTCTGGTTACAGAAGATTCTCTTATCACGAATAGAAACAAAACAAAGAAACCTAGTCACTTTATTAGTATAATATGTAGGGATAATTCAGCTCCGTACTTGTAAATGACTTTGAGCTCATCAGGGATTTCTGCTATGTTCTGAACAGATCCATCTTCATAGATTATATTGTTCTTGATTGCAGGGGACCACAGACCCATCTCAGTCAGGTCATGAAGCAGATGCTTGTTCACCACAACAAATTCACCACTGAAGAAAAAAAAGATATGATTAAGCCCATGAAAATCAGCATCGAAGTGTATTAATACAATGGGCTGGAGATAGCAAACCTCAGAACTCTGCGACTATAGATATTGGAAGTATATGGCTCAAAGCATTCATTGTTTCCAAGAATCTGGCTGGTTGAGGCTGTAGGCATTGGGGCCACAAGAAGTGAATTTCTAACTCCATTCTTCAATACCATTTCCCTTACAGCTTTCCAATCCCACCTATCTGAAGGTGTTACATCCCACATGTCAGGCTGAAGAACTCCCTGCACAAAGCAGTGACCATTTAAGAAGCTAGAGTTAGTAACATGCATCTTATTTTGGAAATACTATAAATGAGAAATCCATGCAGAGTGACATATTTTTATGCTGACTGTCAACCTACCACAACTTTCCTCCTTTACCCAGACTTAGGAACGGCTATACGAATCACCGTATAGGCGGTTATTTTGGAAATACTATTTTAGATATTTCATAAAGCCACGGAGCGTAAAATATAATGAAAGGATTAATAAAATGATGTAAAGCTTACAAAATGTGTCCAGCACATATGTTTAATGTGAAACTTATACATAATGAGATTTTTTGCAGCTAACTCATATACCTTGCTTACAGGACTGCCATCATAGGTTTCATAAGGGCCTTCTTTAGCAGCTAACTCAGAAGAAGTCTTCAGTGCATGATAGTATATCGTCTCAAATATGTCTTTGTTTAGTTGTTGAGCCTGCCATCACAACAGGACTTCAGTAAACTCCAAAGACCCAGGATACAATTAAAATATAGCAGAACTGACATAAGAAATACCTCTGGTGAATCAAATGCCATGCCAAGCAAAATGAAAGTATCAGCAAGACCCTGAACTCCAATTCCAATGGGCCTATGTCGTAAATTAGACCTTCTTGCAGTTTCAACGGGATAGTAATTAACATCTATGATCTTGTTCAGATTTGAAGTGACTATTGCAGTAATCTGTCCAAAAAGGACCAGAAAAACTAAGATTCAAATTTTATTGTGATGAAAAATATCAGCGATCAACTCAATAAAATAATTAAAATGCTCTGACATAATGAGCTTAAAGAGAAATACATGAAAACTTCATAAAACAATTAGATTTGGATTGTAACTCTAACCTCTGCTAATTTTTCAAAGTCAAAGTATCTATTCTTAGAACCTCTGCTTCCAACAACCTTAGAAGGATGTGATTCTATTGGAACTCCCTGTAACAAACAAGAAAGTATCGCATCACACAGAACCTAACATAAGAGACAGGAAAAACTTCAATCTGCAATGCCAGTATAGCCTTACCTTCTCTCTGACAAATCTTGGTAAGGCAATAGAAGCCAGATTGCATACAGCAGTTTCTGTTGGACTTGTGTATTCAATTATCTCAGTACACAAGTTTGAAGATTTGATGGTACCCAGATTCTGTTGGTTACTTTTCCCATTGCAAGTGTCCTTAGAAGGCAAACAGAAAAAAAATGTTAAAATAATCTATCAGCTGAGAGAAGAAAGTAAGACGCATTATCACCATGAGAAAGCAAAGCATTATGAGATATGCTTTAGAAATCAGATTGCAAGTTAAACACCTTAAAAAGCATATAGGGAGTTCCAGTTTCAATCTGAGATTTTAGAATCTCAAACCATAGATTCTGTGCAGGGACAACCTTCTTGGCTTTTCCCTGTAAAAAGGCCCAATAAGTAAAAACAAAATAAGACAATAAGATTATTGAAAAAAAAAAAAAAAAAAAAAACAAGGATACAACAATATAAAGGCAAGGAAAAATTTGATCTACCTCTTTTTCATATTCAGTGTAAAGCTTTTCAAATTCTTTACCCCAGCAATCTGCCAAACCTGGTGCCTCATTAGGGCAAAACATTGACCACTGTCCATTACTTTGGACTCGTTCCATAAACAAATCAGGCACCCAAAGAGCATAAAACAGATCACGAGCACGATGCTCCTCCTATAATAACAAATGGATTTAATGATCAAGACATCAGTCCCAATATAATACTAACACAAATGAGAAGCTAAAGACAAATAAAGATGACAGTATGCATCCATAGGGTAGTTGAGTAACTTCCAAATTGATAACAGCATCATTGAGAGGCTACAAATATAAGTTCAGATCATACCTTTCCATGGTTTTTCCTCAAATCAAGGAATTCAAAAATATCAGCATGCCATGGCTCCAAGTACACAGCAAAAGCACCTATAAGCAGCAAACATACTGTTCAGAACAAGGCACACTTCAAATGAAGAACATCACACAGAGACAAGAATATATACCTTTCCTCTTCCCTCCCCCCTGATCAACATAACGAGCGGTGTCATTGAAAACCCGTAGCATTGGAACAATTCCATTAGATGTCCCATTTGTTCCCCGAATATAACTCCCTGTGGCACGAATATTGTGAACCGAGACACCAATTCCTCCAGCTGATTTGCTGATAACAGCACACTCCTTCAAGGTGTCATATATGCCTTCAATGCTATCATCTTTCATGCACAACAGGAAGCAGCTACTCAACTGCCATAACACAACCAAAGTATCATTTTCAATTAGAACATAAATTAAAGCAACAAAATGGATTAGAATATCTACGAATACAACATAGTAACACACCTGAGGCCTTGGTGTTCCCGAATTGAAAAGGGTGGGGGAGGCATGAGTAAACCATCGCTGAGACATCATGTGATATGTCTTGATAGCAGATTCAATGTCCTCCTTGTGAATTCCAACAGAAACCCTCATCAACATATGTTGAGGCCTTTCAATAACCTTCCCTTGCACCTTCAAGAGGTATGACCTCTCAAGGGTTTTGAAGCCAAAGTAATCATAGTCAAAGTCTCGATCATAGATTATCTCACTATCAAGTCGAGCTGCATTCTGGTAAAAGAAAAATAAAATGTCAGAATTCAAGAAACTGAACATAATTACAAATGCTAGATAATAGTAAACACAAAATGCCAAAAAAAAAAAAGTAGAGAAAGAAAATTACATTCATGATAATTTCGTAGACATCGTCAGCTATTAGAGGAGCCTTCAGCCCAGATCTCTCATTGACATGGAAATACATGATTTTGATCCTGCATTAAGCATCCACCCACATAAAATAAAGGTTACTTTTAACATTTGAGCGTGAATTATAAATTAAAGGATAAAAAACAAGTAAATTGAAACAAATCTTAATAAGGCTTACGTCTCTGAAAATGATTTCTTGGTGTTTTTGTGCAGATTTGACACAACTATCCTTGCAGCCAACTGCATCAAAGTCAAACAAACCAAAATTAGACTCAGTAATTCATCAAGTTTTCTTCATTTAGATTTTAGATAGTTCAAAAAATTAGCATAATGAAGGCAATTCAAGTATAACAAAGTGATCCATTTTACCATTTAAACAAGCAAAGAAATTAAGAAAAGACAACATTTTTTGAAAATCTTATAGTTTTCTTCATTTATGACCATTCAACAAAAGAAATTATAAAACCAAAAATCATCCGAAACACACAAAAAAAAAAAAAAAAAAAAAAAAAAAAAGATATGAACAACAACAAAAAAAAAGGTTAAAAAATTCAACAAGTATCGAGCATCAGAACCAATAAACAAGAAACCCTGAAGAAAAAATTAGAACTATAAGATGCACTTTACAATACTTATCAACCTATCAGACGAAATGAAATTAACATTAATATTTTAAAGAGAAAAAGCGAACGCCCAAAACCCAAAATAATCTAAGCCGCCAAAGAGAAAGATAGAAACTATTAATATAAAGAAACGCAAAAGTACAATCAGTATAAAATAGAGAGATCAATTTACCAATCGGATCTCACAAGGGAACAAAATCCAAAGAACAAAAGCCGCAACAGATCAATTTCATAAAAACACTCCGATCTAGGAAAAAAGGACCAAATGGACACAGGAAAACCAAATCCCGAAATCGAAACTCAAAACCTACCCAGAATCATAAAAAATGACAAGCTCGGGAACAATACTGACCGAAGCATAGTCAGGATGATTGGCGGTCATGGCGGCGGCGGTCTCGGCGGCGAGTTCATCAAGTAGGCTGGTGGTGACACCCTTGTAGACGCCGGCGCAGACCTTCTGCGAGACCAGAACCGGATCGCAGTGCTCAATGCTAAGACCATAGCTGAGCTTCTTCAACCTGGCCGTGATCTTGTCGAAATGCACCGTCTCCTGACGCCCGTCTCTCTTCACCACATACATGGTTATCTCGATCTCACTCTCTCGCTCCTTTTTCTCGCGCTTTCTCGGTTGGGGAATTTCGTCGAACAGTTTGCGCGCACAAGGCGATAAATGAGTGAAGAACCGTAAACGGTTTATATATGGGTAACAAAGCGAGGGGAATTCGAAAAATTAGGGTTTTTTTTTTTTTTAATTTTGGGGTTTGTATTTTTCCCTCTTGAAGTTCGAGTTTTCCCGCCGGATTGCAAAGGAAGTTTGGTGTTTCTTTAAACCTTTTTTGTGAGTGCGGTGATGGGAGTTGGCGGGAAATTCGGATTTTGTTGACTTTCTTGTGTAGCTGGCCATTTTAAACTTTTGGTTGTCGTGGGACCCACCACAATCGTTCTTTAAAAAAAAAAACAAAAAGAGTGTGACAAATTTTCTATTGTCACAAAAATAAATAAATAAATAAACTACTACTAATTTAGGTTTGTTTGATTCATGAATTTAAATTATGTGATTTGAATCATTTTTTATTTACGTGTATTTTTTGTAAGAAAAAAATACTAATTTTCTATTGTCATCAAAAATAAATAAATAAATAAATCTACTAACCAATTTTTTATTTTCAAGTCATCACATATTAAAAATTATTTATTTTTTATATTTTTTAAAATTTAATGTAATTTAACAATTAAAAATTAATATTATTAATTAACTAATTACTTGTTTACTTTGTTGATTCGAGTTTGTAATTTGAGTTAAAATGTAATTTTATTTGAGAGATTTTTATTATAGTAAAAAAATTAAATATGACTGTTTTTAAGAATTTTTTATTATAATAAAACTTAAATTTTAAATTTTAACCAATAAAGTGAACAGATTCTAAACTAATCAAAATAACTCTCAAGAAAATAAACAAAAACTAGTTGTTCGGCACTAGAAGGTTCTTTCAACAAAACAAGAAAAACAAAACAAAACAATTGAAAGTGACCTTATACTATCTTTTAAAATATTTTCATATATGCCTCCCTTTATTAACAAAAATTTGAAATAATATCTCTATGAAGTCCAATATGAGCATTTACCTTGAGAAAAAGAGAAGAAATCCAGAGCACTACGAACAGTGGAAACAATTTATAAGTTTCATTAGTGTAATACTTATCTTCTATTAGTGTGCCATTTTTAATACGATCGATATCCTTTAGTATTTGATATATCCATAAATGAAAATGCCACTGTTGATGAGATTGTTGAGATTTTAATTTGTGAATAATGTCGATGATGATATTTTTTTGAAAAAAAATGAATATTTAAAAAAAAAAACTTTAAATTTTTTTATTAAAACTGTACAAAATGGTAAAATAATCAATATTACTTAATTTAAACTACTTAAATAATAAAAATAATTTTTTTTATTAGAATACGAGAGTTATGTTGAATAATATAGTAGAAAATTGTTATAATTGTATACGGATTATGATTCAATTGTAATTTTACATACTCATTATAAACAAGGCACAATAATTCAATACACTACATAGAAATTAATTACCAAACATGATGGAGTGCACGCATATTTAAAGTGATTTCAGTATCAAAATGAGTTTTTAGCAGGTTAGAAAGCATTAGGTAGGTTCTAACATTGATCTAAACAATGCATTTGTCAAGACATTATCCTTAAATAATTATGGATGTAGTTATTAATGTGTCACATGTATGTTCATTGGTTTCTTCCTATTATTAACTCATAAATTAGATACTGTTAGTTTATCGAACTTGATGACTAGTCTTCAAGGGTGTGTAATTACACTTCAACACTGATATGTGGTGGTGGATACACTAATATATCATACAAACCATCTTGGTTTTGTATTTCTTAAGTAAATCTCATGCCAAAAGATAAGAACAGAACTATATGGATAATCATATAAACTTTATTTTCTTCATAAGCTCATGGAATCAAAACTCAAGGTTATAGAATCCTCATTAGTTTAACTCAATTGAGTCACACCATGTCTTTTTATAAATAGTTTATTTAAAAAATATTTGTTTAAACTAATTAAATCTTAATATTTATTTTTTATTTAAACATGTTGTCACATTTTATCGAAAAAATATGAAAAAAATGTGCTACAAAATTGATTTTATCGAACATGTCCTCGACATTTTCATCCATAGTTATATCTAATCGACTCACACGGAGGTTGGTAGGGATTTGGATAAAATAAATAAAAAAGCTATTGCATTTGAATTCAAAAAACATTTTGTCATATCACGAACCACGGCTTGTCAAGCACTCCTTGTTTTTTGTTTTACTTTTTTCCTCTTATTTTTTGTTTGGTTTGGGCTGGAAATCCATCTATTGGGTACTGGAAAAAATGTGTTTTGGGTGTTGAAATGCTCGACGAAGTCAGAAGTAGAAGTTGTAGAGGGTCGATTATGACAGAAAAAGAAGAAAACCACCCAAAAAGATATATTTTTTTTAAGCATTGCATTAGAGAGGACGGTACGTTTGCCCTACTACAAAATTTTGATTTTGATTTTTTTTTAGAATAACAAAATTTTGATAATTACATTCAATCGGATGCTTCAAACAAAACAACGTATAGAACAATAAATATGATTTGAATTGGCATTTCAGAATAATAAGACCTCATTCACTTCGCAGATTCAAGTTTTCAATTTAAATTGAGATGTGATATTTTTTTAAAATTTTTAACTGTAAGAAAAAAAAAATAGATGTAACATTTTATGAGAGTTTTTAACTGTAAAAACTTAAAATTAAAAATTCAAATTAATAAAATAAACGAGGTTTAAACTTCGACATAGAATACATGATCTCAAACTCTTGCCCCGAAATCTCTTTTCTGATAAACCTGCAAGGGATGATATGGTTAAGCAGTTATGTCAATCAAAAAGATGAACCGGAATCTAACAGAAAAACATTCTTGTGCAAAAATATTACCAACGCGAAGGCGCAATTAAAGCTTTGTTGATTCTTAGCAGATGTTGATGATCTGCCGAGACAAAAACTAGCCAACTACAAGTTGACGGGAAATTGTGATTTAGTTTGGGTTTAAGATCTCGAGGGTATGCTTTTTCACAACTCAAACTTTTTTATGAAGAGAAAATATTATAGTAAAAAAGTTGAATTTGAATTTTTATATGAGAAAATTCTGTAATAAAAAGTTTGAGTTGTGAAACCATTAATTCGCTCTAAATGATCTACAACGAGTCACTATCTTTCACTACCAATACAGATCGAGAAAAAGAAAATTGTCACTCTTTTATCGGTTTAACGGCCGTCATGAGTCTCATGACAAAGGGTAGACGTCGTAATATTTAAAGCAGCAGAAATTCCTATGCCTTCTCGGATAGATAGATTTGGTGTTGTGATCTTTATAGAGTTGATCAAGACTGTATCACCAATGTACTCTTCATCTTCATCATCCCTCCACAGGAAGACCATCGAGAAAGAAAGAACCTATTAGGTATTTTTATTAGTTAACAATTTATTGACAATTTTGTAAAAATTCAAAAAATAAATTCAAGAAAATTACAGATTACAGAAGAAGAATTCGAAGCAGATTTGAAATTAAAAACTAAAACAATTAAAATTTGAAATCAAAATACGATGTTCTTCGAAGAGGAATAACCTCTTTTTGAATTTGCACTACCTAGTTATCATTGACAATTTTAAAAGGATAAAAAATTGTTTCTAGATATATATTACCACTTTGAATGTATAATTATCTTGATACAGGATGCTGACATAACAGGGAGCCTGTGTCTTATTAGGACATTGTTTTTACTTCGTCCATATTCTAATTAGAATAGGACTATTTTTAATTATTCTTATTTTATGGTGTGTTATTAGGCTTGAATTTTAGATCTTACTCAGTATTTTATTCTAATTAGAACTCCTGGAGAAGTTAGGTTTCATTAGCCTATAAATAAGGCTTTACATTGCAATTTTGTAATCAGTCTGTTTTTTTTCTAGAGCAAACCATGAACGTTAAGCGACTTAAGTCTAGTTTCAGATTCGGTTCTAAGTTTTTATACTAAAGCTACAGCAGCATCAAGAAGACACCATGATTCTGCTGATAGGGTCGTCTCCCATAGGAATCAACCACACAGAGCCTCCACAGTGCATCGATGATGGCATTCAGCTCGGGTTTTTTCAATATCTGCCTCATATGTTGATACGTCAAGAAAGCCAACAAACAAGCTCACAGCACCCAGACCTTCTGCAAGGCTCTGTGGACAGCGCTGTATCTGGTAGGAAAAGGGAAAGATTTCCGACAACTCAGAAATATCAACAAGATTTCGAAGACTATATGGAGATTGACTTGTCCGGGGCAAAAGCTGAAAACAATATGGGGCCTGATAATACTTTCAAGAAGCAAAGGAGGTTCTAATTAGAAGTAAAAAGGGAAATCCGCTGGTGAAAACCAAATCTTTCCTCTGTTGAGGAAATGTTGGACATGGAACTATCATTGTGTTATTAGGATTGTATTTTATGTATTGTAATTTTGTTTTTGGTTAATTGTTTTCATTACACTAATAAAAGTATGTTATGAATGACACTGGTTTAAGTCAAGTCATCATAGAATACACTACCATTACGGTTCATTAATTGCTATAATTTCTAACAGAAAATAATAAGAATCAGCACTATCATTGAAAAATAATGTTTTATAATAGGACTTGAGTTTGAAAAATCATTTTTGAATATTAGGACTTTAAGTTTGTTCCTTCTTTTATTTAGTTAGAACTCCTAGTAAAATAAGGTTTTATTAGCCTGTTAATGTTTGTAATTCGTATGAGCCATTATTTGAAAGGAGTTTTCGATTTCATTATTTGCGTAGTACTTCAACATCAATCTAACTTGTTATCCAAGCAAACCATACAGATGGAATAATCGAAGGTTTCAACAAAATAGTAATAATTTTTTCAAGACTTGCAACATGGAATAATACAATTATATCTTTTCTTTCTTCTTTTTTGTAATTAGTGTGCACAAGATATCAACCAAAAGTTAGTAAAGCAAAGTGTAGGAAGATAAAATACCATAAACAAGAACTTGAAGGATTGAAATGCAAAACGGTTATCACCAAAGAGGGGGAAAAACACACACAAAAACAAAAACAAAGAACAAAAAAAAAAAAAAAAAAAAAAAAAAAAAAAAAAAGAAAAACCAGTACCTACAGGGTGACAGTGGATGTTATACAACCAAAAAGCATATTCACCAACTGTTGGGTGACGAATAATTGCAACTTCTTCGAGTGCTATCGTATTTTTGTCTGCAACAAAAGTAAGGCACACTGCCAGTTTTTAGGAATTTGAACATACTTGCACTGTTAAATTATCTAGAAGGTAAAATATCACGATGGTATCTACATATCAAACCAACATTAACCTTGAAGATGAAAATTTGACTAAAAAGAAGAAAGAAAGGAAGGCTAGGGGGAATTTTCTCTGCGGGGATTCTATATTCCACAAACAAAATATTATACGCATTTCAATGGAGGTGGATGAAGGACTGTTGTTCAGGAAAATCTCCAGATTCAGCAATTTCTCTCCTAAATTTCCGTCTGAGATGACGCAGATCTACTTTCCCCGAAGTTCTTTATTTTGACATATAACTAGATCAACTAAGTCCTCTCCCAGACAAGAGGTAGCTAATTGGAATTTTCAGCTGTGAGAGTTCAGAAATTCCGAGGTATTAAGAAAACTCGTGGAGTGCTTTTGACTTCATTAAATAAAGTAGTCGTAAGACAATCATAATATATAATAGCCGCTAACTGCACCCGAGGAAGAGGCCATGCATAGAAATATTCTTAAGTTTCATTATCCCTCCATCCAATATCATGTATTTATCCGCCAATCAAATATGGAAATAAGAATATTTACCTGGAGAAATTGCAGCACTTATTTATTGGATGCTAATATATATGCTTAAAGAAGGGCATTCTCTTTATAAACCATTCTCCAAGTGAGAAAACAGCAGCATCCATCATGATGAAATGAAAACACCAACAACGGATACAAAGGGAAGAGATCTGAAAAATCCAATTCCTGCATTAACAAACCAAACAATTTGTTGATGACTTTAAATTTAAATCAAATTGTCTTGGTTTGGATTTACTAAGCACTAAGCACTATCACAAAATAAGCCTATAGAGTACCTCATAAATCAAATTGCATGTGACCGATGACCTTAACCTGCTGTAAAACCGAAAAATAAGCGAATTGAATCCACCTCTTCTGTTCCCTTAAAACCTTTTTTGATAAAATTTTGACAATTTAAGCTTGGATGTCAACAAACATGTGCTATAGGCAAACATCTAGAGGTTATATTAAATTGGATCGTATCTACATGGCCAGTGGCTAGATAACGGCAGTTTCATGTCTCTTGCTGCCTTCAAGGAAACTACGCCATATCATGGCATTTGGTGGGAAAGGCATGCTGGCAATTACTTTCTCTGCCTCCCTTGCATGTCCATTTTTAGCTAGTAAGTCCACCACGTTCTGATAATGTTGCATCTCTGGTTCAACCCCATAACTCATCGTCATTCGCCTAAAATATTCGATCCCCTCACTTACTAAGCTACCGTGTCTGCATGCCGTAAGCACAGCATTAAGGGCTACCCTATCAGGCATAAACCCCAGAAACTCCATTTCTTTGAACCGTTCTAATGCCTCCTGAGCATAACCATTAAGACCGAGAGCCGAAATTAGAGTTGTCCATGTGATGAGGTTTCTATTTGTCGTGTCATTAAACACCTTCACTGCACATGCAATGTCCCCGCATTTTCCATACATGTCCATTAACACATTGCAGAGAAATGTGTCGCAACAATTAAAATATGTCTTTATGATAAGACCATGAACAGAACTTCCCAAAGCAAGGTTGCAACGTGTAGCACATACACTTAAAAGACTGACAAATGTATAATTGTCGGGATAGATATCAAGCATAGTCATTTGCTTAAAAAGCTCAAAGACCTCTTCGTAATAATCATTGTGAGCACAAGCTGCCATCATTATGTTCCAAGATACACTGTCAGGTTCCTCAAGTAGAGAAAGTAAGTTCAGTGTCTCATCATAATATCCAAATTTGTTATAAATTCCCGCACTGATATTAAAGGGGACTGTTAGATGAGGACTATCAGAAGCTGTAACAAAGGCCAAGGCATCAGATATCAGACCATTTTTGGCATATGAGGCTACAAGAGAGCTTAATACATATGCATTGTTCTGATAACCCATTTTTATGATCGAACAATGAAGGTGTTGTAGTTCTAATGCCGCTAATGACTTAAGAGCAGCCGAAAATGTTGACTCATTTGGTTGGTAACCTAACCGAAGCATTTCTCGTAGGAAAAAAATTGATGTTGAAGAGCATTTATTTGAGTAACCAGAAATCAAGGCATTCCAGGACACTACATTTTTTCCGGATATCTCATGGAAACAACGATGAGCACCTTCCAAGTTATCACATTTAGCGTATAAACCGACCAATGTGCTACCCACAAAAACATCAAATCCAAAAGCATTCTTGATTACTTTTGCATGGATCACCTCTCCATAAATTGGGATCGCCATATTGATACAACAGTTAATAAGGCTAAGATATGTGCTAGTGTTAGGCATCACTCCACCAATGGACATCTTCGAAAAGTGTTCTAATCCTCTTTCAGGTCTCTTGCTTTTTGCCACTGCACCAATGACAGTATTCCACGTTACAACATCTCGAACAGGCACTTCCTCAAACATTTTCTCTGCCAAGCATGTTGCCTCACATTTGACATACATGTTGATGAGAGAGTTCACCACCAACACTTCATAATCAAACCCAGTTTTGATTACCAAACCGTGAATTTGTTCCCCAAATTCAAGGTCTTGTTTGCATGAAAATCCAGAAAGCACGCCCACAAAAGAACACTCAGACAAAGCAGCCTCTGTCCTTATAAGCTCTCGAAATAAAAAGACAGAGGTTTCAACAAAACCATAACGACCAAGCAAAGATAGCATTGAATTCCACGTCACCAAGCTCTTACGAGGCATATCTTCGAATACGCAAATCGCTTCATCCAACCAATCGTGCCTTCCGTACATACCCAGTAAAGCAGTGCCCACAAAAGCATCAGGAAAAAACAATCCATTCTTTACAGCTAATGCCTGAAGCTGAACACCTTTACAAACATCCAACGATTCGCATGACAACAACCCACTGAAAGTGAATTGTGTCGGTTCAATTCCATGATCACCCCTCATCTCATAGAACATTTTCCAGGCTTCTTCTACGTACCCACATCTACTATAAACACCAATGACCGTATTATACGACACCGCATTTCGTTCAGGCATTTTCTCAAACAGTTTGCGCACTACCGATAGCTCACCGAGCGACGCGTACGTCGACATGATACTGTTGCGAACAAATATCGTTTGTGCGGTAATGGGACCCACAGTGACGGCGAGAGCATGGAGAATCCTCGTTGCTTTAAGGGATCGAAGTCTTGAACAAGCATTGAGCAGTTGAAGCAGGCGTTTCTGGTGTTGGTGTAAATTTCTCGAATAATAAAACTAAAAACAAATATTTTTTTTTTTTTTTTTTTTAAAAAAGAAGATAAAAGAGAAAACCCAAAGCCCAAAATGATCTATCTAATCTAATAGATAAAGAATTAGTATAAAGGAGAAACCAATTTAACAACCGCATAGTACGAATTCATGAGCAATCAAAACCAAATACACGAAAGAAAATGGGAATAACAGAAAGAAACAAGACATGGAATCCAACAAAGATAAACGCAGAAATTCAATGAGAAAAAAAAAAAAGGAAAAGAGAAAGATGGTGAAAAATACTGACCGAAGCGTAGTCGGAGTTATTGGCGGTCATGGCAGCAGCGACTTCAACTTTTCAAAATTTCCTGTTCAAAGCCGCGAAACAGACGGCCTACCTGTGTCAAAAAAAAAAAAAACATCGTACCGTCCAAAAGTACGGACAGCTCATGACGCACTGTCGTTTGTAAAGTTGTTTTCACTCAAGTCACGATTTAAAAAAACATTGTACAGTCTAAAAGTACGGACAACTCATCGTGCTGTTTATAATTCTGTTTAATTTGTTAATTTGAATTAAGATATAATTTTATATGAGAATTTTTTATTATAATAAAAAAATTAAATGTGATTATTTATAAAAATTTTTATTATAATAAAATTTAAATTTTAAATTTGAATTAACAAAATGAATGAGAGTGTAACAAAAAAAAATTAAATTTAAATTTTTATAAGAAAAATAATTAAAAAAATACAAACTATTATTTGAGTTTTTTTAAAAAAAGCTAAATTTTATTTTTGAAAATTTTTTATAAGACGTTTATTTTATGTATTTATTCTTGATTTTAAATTAATTTATTTTTTATAATATTTTTTTTTTATAAAAATATGTAAAATAATAATAATTATAAATTATAATTCTGAATTTATAAACTAAACGTCTATTAAAAATATGAAAAATGACTTTAAGAGTTTTGTTAAATTAAAGATTAAAGAAAAATCTAGTAGGTCAAAATATTGATAATATGAGTGTTTTTTAATTAAAATCACATTATATTAAAAAAATATTTGTTAATATATTTTTAATTGTCCTATAATAGAAGCTCCCATTAAAGAAAATGACTATTTTTTTGTATATAACCAAAAAAAAATAAAAATAAAGAAAGGATTGGCTTTTTTATTAAAGCGATAAAGAGAAAATGCATATTTTTGAAACTTTTTTTTTAAATTAAACAACATATTTAATATCTCCCATAAAAAGCAACATATTTATTATCGTCCATAAAAAACAGCGTATTTATTATCGTCCATAAAAAGTAGCATATTTATTAATAAAAAACTTATTTTTTTCGTGTAAATAATTTATGCATTAATAAACAAATTAAATCCAAAAGTTGTTTAAGTAAGGGTCGATCTAAGCAGTAGTCGAACATCAACTCATGCCATCTCAAATTATACCAAAAAAACTTGTTTTTGTCGAAATTAATTGCATCTCAAGTCCACCCCTCACAAGACCCACTGTCGTTTTCGTTCCAAAGACGCGCGCTTTCCCTTCACTCTTGAACATCGCCCTTAAAATTTAAAGTTTATTTAGTTCGCTGATTTGAGTTTTTAATTTGAGTTAAGATGTAATTTTATATGAAAAAAATATTATAATAAAAAAATTAGATGTGATTAATTATGAGAGTTTTTTACTATAGTAAAATTCAAATAGAGGGATTCGTTCCATAATTCGAATCATAATTCATAGTTTGTTATAGTATTTTCTCTCAAAAAAATACAAGTAAATAAAAAACGGTTCTAATCACATAGTTCTAATCCATGAACCAAACGCCCAAGACTCTTTGAAAATTTGTTATTTGATCCTTTATTAAATAATAATATTGACAAATAACCCTTAAAAGTATACGAGTCAGGATTTTTACTCTTTATTATTGATTCATACTTTTTTAATCAAATAATTATATTAACAAAAAGGTATTATCAAGAATAAGAAGTAAATGTCGTTACTCGTGCACTTTTAAAAGTAAATTTTCTATTTTTTTCTATTTATTTTAAAAGTATTCTATAAATGTTTGCAATTGAGTAGTAAATTGCTCTATAGATCATATCGAAAGGGAAAATTGAAAATATTAATGAAAACTATACCTTTCATCACCTTTTTTCTTGTTCTCCCTTTTATTCTTTTTATGTTATTTTCATGGGGCTTTTATGGTGTTTTAAAGAGTATCTCTATTTTTTATTTTTTTAACAAAATAAATTATTCTACGGGTATTATAATAATTTTGACCTAAAATTGATATTCAGTTGGTTTTTACATTTGTTATCAAATTTGGTTCCTTTACAACCGTTTTAATCGGTAGAGATATTTTTGTCAAGTTAAAAATTCACATACCATTTATACAAACATGAGAAGAACTATAAAATAAAATGAGGCAGAGCGCATGGCCTATTTAGTTTGCCGATTCAAGTTTTTAATTTGAGTTGAAATGTGACTTTATGTTAGAGCTTTTTACTATTTTTAATTTGAATTGAGATGTGATTTTATGTTAAAACTTAAATTTTTTAATAAAATAAATAAAGCCATTTTGAAATATAGATGTAATTTCAGATTTTTAGAAAAAACTTTTTAATAAAAATATAATAAAAATTAAAAGAAAATATTATAGTGGGCCGACCGCCTCAAATTTCTAGGAAAAGTTTAAATTGATAAAATAAAAAATCACTTTTTTTTTTTGAAAGCCATTTGAAATACGCCAGACACATGTAATTTCAGATTTTTAGGAGGGGTGAACTACAAATTTTAATAAAAATATACATACAAAATTAAAAGAAAATATTCTAGTGGGCCAACCGTCTATTGTCCAAAAGGTATGGTTCTAGGAAAAGAGTACTACCTGCCATTGTTGAGTTCTCAGATAACTATTTGGGTTGGTCCATCTAAAACCAAAGGCGCGAGAGCTTTTGGTGGTGTGATGTAGTTGGGGCCATATGCCCCTTGCCTTTTTGGCACTAGGTTTTAAATCTTCATCCTTCAAAATTTTTTATGCAAATCATGTTGGCATTTTCCATATATCCTCCTAATTTAAATTTTTTGGATAAAGCTTGGAATTCTAGCTACGAGACAGAAAAAAACCTCACGCTGCAGGTATGTGTTGCAATTAAAATTATGGGAAAACTATCACTCCTCTCACTAATTAATTTAATCTAATATTTAAATAATGTTTCATTTTCTTATTTTAAAATTTTTTTAATAAAATTGACAATAAAAAAAAAAAGAAATGAAAAAAAAAATTAATTATTATATTTGTTGTTATTTAGATAACTTTTTATTATAGTAAAATTTAAAAATTAAACATTTTAAACTCAAACTATTTTAAAAACAATTATATAATTGTGTCTAATTATGTTTATTTTGGTCCTTTTACATATGTTCTTTACCAAGGCTCTTTTAGAACTTTCCATATCTACTATAATTAGAATTTACCAAACACTCAACCGCTTATTAAAACAAATTTTTTTTTTCAGATTTGAGTTGAGATGTAATTTTAAATTTTTAATTCAAATTAAGATTGTGATTTATATTTAAAATGAGTTTTTATTATAAAAAAAAAATTAGATGTAGATAATTTTTATAAAAACTTAAATTTTAAATTCAAATTGTAATTAAAAATTTAATTATCGATTCTCGTGAACTCTACGAGATTTATATGAGTTGTCATGATGTTTTCGAATAGCTTTTCTGTCATTATGTTTTTAAATATTTTGGAGTATTAAGTGGCTCAATGGAGGGTTGGCATTTGGATAAAAATATGGATAAACGTGTTGCTTTTGAACTCAAAAAACGTTTTGTCCCATAAGGAACAACACCTTCTTGGGATTTGCATGGAAAGAGAATCCTGCAATAGTTCGATTAAGATAGAAGTAAAATGTTCACCCGTATTTAGAATTGATATCATTTTTTATTTTTATATTTTATAAAAAAAAAAAAAAAAAACGTTTTTAAAATGATGTTTACCATAATAAAGATAAAAAAATGAAAATGATAATAATTTTTTAATTTAGTATAATATGAGAAATAAATGAAAAATAATTTTTAGTTATTTTTTATTTTTTTTTTTTTTTTTCTTTTTAATAGATTTTTTTGTAAAAAATAAATAAAATTACCAAACACATTTTAAAAAATAATTTTTACACTATTTTAAAATGAATTTTAAATGCATCTTTAATATTTTACGTGTCGCACAAAGTCAAGATTAAAAGTCGCAGAGGCCATCAACCCTTATTGTAAAATGTTAATTCTTTTTTTAAAGAAAATAAAATTAGATTGTATTTCAAAAGAAGTACCATATCGGCACTCACAAACTCAGAATCAGCAATACATAAGAAAATATTCTAAACAAAATAAATCATTGGCAGATGAAAAAACATGACGTGTCAATGCGTGTGCATTGAAAAAAATGTTATTCATCAGCCCCAGCTGAAAAATGTTATTCATCACCATAGAAAAATATAAAAAAAAAATATATATATTGTGTAGAGAACCTGTGATATCTCCATTAATTTTCAAAATTTATTGTCAATTTAAGTGTTAATTAGCAAAAGCTAATTACAAATTGTTATTTAGAAGGTACGTGAGTTGCTTTTAATTAATTAAAATATGGGTTCAAGTCTTGGAGAACATAACAAGAGAATAAAAGTATTAATGAACAAAACTGTCAAAGTAAATAAATTTGAGGACTAATTTGGGGGGTGAAATCGTCACGATGCTAATAGTTCAAGGGCACATATACACTGGTAAACAAAGGCTGTGTTTTGAGTTTAGTTTATTTTATTTTATTTTTTAAAAGTTCAATAAAAACAAAACTGTCAAAAAGAAAAATGAAAATGAGAGAGAAAATCGTTTGACATAATTAAAGGTAAAAAACAAAAATGTAAATGATTTTTTGGTTTTATTTTGTAAAATGATGAATAAATGAAAAATGACTTTTAGTCATTTTTTATTTTTTGTTTCTGTGTTCTCCGCTCTCGAGTAGAGAGAGAGACATTAATATATTTTTTTACATTGAAAATAATCTCTTAATAAAACTGTCAAATGTATTTTCAAAAATAATTTATGTCTAATATTAAAAATTTTCATTTATATTTTTATACAAAAAAAAAAATAATTTTAAAACGAGTTATAAACACACTCAAAATTTTAACATTCTACTCGACCTCAACCTTTATGTTTTATGTGGTCCATGACTATGGACAACACTTTCATTTGTAAATCTGTTTACTCATTTCATTCCACCTTAAACAAGAAGATTTAAATGCGATATAATCTTATTTAGATTGTAAAAACATATTAAGTTTAGAGATTCTCGACCATTATTACTAAATTATCCTTATTATATAAGGATCCGTTTAGTTCGTTGATTCGAGTTTTTAATTTGAGTTAAGATGTAATTTTATGTGAAAGCTTTTTACTATAACAAAAAAGTTAGATGTGACTATTTTTTAGAGTCTTTTATTGTAATAAAATTTAAATTCTAAACTTAAATTAGTAAAATAAACAGAGCCAAGAATGCTGCATTATTTGTTAAAAATATATGGCAGGCAACGATATAGCTACTGCTACCTACTTCATCCCAAACCCATCCCCACCATCATCCCTATATGACAATATATCACCCACCCAATTTTATATATAGTAATGTACAAAATTAATCATTCAACCAATATATATATATATATATATATATATATATATAAAGAATATCCTAAACACACTGGCTATTCCATAAATCAACATCACACTTTTATTTTTCTTGTTTGAAAATTACATCACGCTATTTTGTAATTCAATTCAGGGTAATATAAGGTGAGAAGTCACCACTCTTTCTTCTTTCTTCTTTTTTTTTTTTTCAGTTTTAAATTAAAGTAGTAAACCAAACAATAATCGATAGTTTTTAATCAATATTTTAATGATAAAAATAAAAAATTACTTATAGTTTAATTTCTTCAAGACATACGGACTACCGAAAAAATATCCTAATAAATAAAATTGTTCATAAGAAATTATACTAAAAACTGTATCAATTAACCTAAAAAATGAAAATAAAATAACCTTAAATGCAGAAACATCCCCATTGCTTACAGCTGAGAGTACTCATAAAACGTTTGTGGATTAAATTAAGGGTCCGTTTCGTTCAGGAATTTGAATTATGTGATTTGAATCATTTTTAATTTATGTGTATTTTTTGTGAGAAAAATTACTGTAACAAACCACAAATCATGATTCGAATCAGGAGACGAATCCCCCAACCAAACGACCGTAAGTTTTTTTATTTTTTTGTCTTAACGCCCAAGCCTCCTCCGACTCTCTCTCTCTCTCTCTGCAAGGTATACTATGCCAGTTTACTACTATTTCTCTCTCTCTCTCTCCCTCTCTCCTTGACCCGATTTTCTCCGGCATTGTTGTGTAGCCAAGTTCAAGTCCACAGATCTGTGGGGGCGAAAGTGTTGGTGAGAAGAATCTCGAGAAAATGGCGGAACAAAAGGATCAGTCGACCTCGATTCCGCTGAGTCAAGCTGAAAATGGCGAACAAGATCCGGAGGATCCAGCCAAATCCCCGCCTAGCTCGCCTAACATGTCCACTCGTAAGGTCGTCCTTTTATCGCCCTCTTTCCATCTCCACCGTCAATTCGCTGATTATTGTTATTATCATCATTATTTATTTTTAGGGGGTCTTTTTTGGGTTTTATTTCTAATTCAAATTGAGGCATTCCGAAGAATGTGGGATTTTGGACATGGATTTTTCTTTCCTTTTAGTTAGCAATATATATGTAATATATTTATATATATACACATACGCGAAGAATTGTCTTATGGTTGATAACTGGTGTGAATTTTGTATTGTGGGTTCTCTTTATGCCCAGGAACTTGAAATTATTTCTGAAATATGCAAGATTTTATGTATAAGGAATTATAGATTGAATTAAAGAATGTGGGATTTTGGAAATGGACTTGTTATTTTTCTTTAGTTTGCAGAAACAAAAAAAAAAAAAAAAAAAAAAAAAAAAAAAAATTGAAGAATTGCGTTATGGTTGATAACTGGTGGGGATTTTGTAATTTTGTTTCTCTTTATGCTCAGCAAGTTGAAATTATTACTGAAATATGTGATAAGGAATTATAGATTGAGTTTCAGATGCAAACTTTATTAGAAAGAAAGAAGAAGAAGCAAAATTAAGGGAGACATTTCTTGTTTTCTGAACTGTAGTATAGGTTATTTATTGTTAAAGAGCAGTACTGAACGTAATGTAGTATTGAAGTAAGGAAAAAGTAAAGGAGCAAGGAAAATAAAAAGTACCCATTGATTTGTTGTTTTGGAAGATGAGGGGTATTTTGGCCATTTAGGTTTTGCCGGTGGACATTCGAACACAAAGAGAACAGGCTTTTACTTATAGATTCAACTGAAGCTATGGCATAATTTACAAAGAGTAACAGCATGAGCATGGTTCTCCCTGAAAATTTTTAATCATTTGTGACGGCTTTTGCTTTTTGCTGAGCATATTTTTTTAGATGAATGGGTTTATCTTGTTTTTTGCACGGTTCAAGGAAGTAACATTTTGGTTATAGATTTTTCAACAATACTATAAAATCCTCTGAAAGTCCTACTTATAGTTGTTTTAACAAAGTAGTACCGTGTAAGGATCCAGACATGTGAGTGGTTTATTGAAGGAAAAAAGTGACGTTTGAGGCCCCATAATCATCGCTGCCACTTTAGAGTTTGGACTTAGTTTGACCCAAAGAGATGCTTAAATATTATGACTCCTTCAGATGGTTTGAACTTTATCAATAAGCTGTTGACAGTGCACACTTTCCTTTTAACATCTACTTTTTTCTTTACTACAACTATGAAACCAATCTGTGTTAGGAGTAGTGTAGCATGCTTTAAGAAGGTTTACATAACTTAATTTCTAGTATCAAGCAAGAAAAAATGCACAGATTAAACTGAGGGCCCGTTTAGTTCGCTGATTCAAGTTTTTAATTCGAGTTGAGATGTGACTTTATGTGAGAACTTTTTACTGTAATAAAAAAGTTAGATATGACTGTTTCTGAGAGCATTTTGCTGTAGCAAAACTTCAATTTTAAACTCGAATTGGTGAAATGAACAGGATCTGAGACTTTGTACAATTAGGATATTGGTCCAAAAGCTTTACGATGCTTACTGTTGAAGCATATTAACACCTACATTATGGGGGAAGTTCCCAAGTTTGTATCACCATATTCCCATTATTGTTACATTGACGTCGTCTTATTTCCTATTGCGTTCTTCTTATTCCATTATGTACAGGCTTGCTGTTTTGTTCTCCAAAGTTGGGTGTCCAAGAAGTTTATGACTGGATGGTAACAAACTTAGCTGTTGCTTGAGATTTTATTAAGTTTGACTATTTTCTAATGATTTCGAAAGCTAATGTCTCTTAAAATTGTTGATATTGCAGCGTAGTTCTGTTCCCTGTTGCAGTTACATTTTTCATCACCTGGTGGTTTATTGAGTTTGTCGATGGTTTCTTCAGTCCACTATATGAGCAACTTGGCTTTGACATTTTTGGTAAGTCTTAAATGCATGATTAGATTGGAGCTAAGAACGCTCATATCAACTATTAACTATGTGAGACATATTTATGATGATTGCTTTTTGACACAGCTTATTTTTGAAACTAATTAGAGACATCTCAAGGTTGAAAGGCATACTAAATTTGGTATTATTGCTGTAATTAAGAGCACAATTATAGCAAGATGGTAATGGAATTATCTTTTAAAGTAAGGTGCTAATGAAGAGATGAAGGTTCAGATACAGTAAGGAAGATTATTTTTGTAACTTGTTTGCTAAGTAGACAATAGTTATACTGTGTCACCTTGCAAACCATTCATTTTTAAACCACCCTAGTTTTTTGAGCTTCCTGCATATGCAAGGCATAAGAAGGAAACTATGTGTCAAAGCTAGAGTCAAATAAACACATTGGTCTAGAGTACCATTTTGTGGAAGTTTTTTTAAGTGCACTTCCAATTGAATTTGAGCCATGGTAATTGTTGATTTCCGATTTAAAGTAGTTTATATTTTAAGTAAAGATCTAATTGCGTGCAGTGCCCCTTGACATAACAATTAAAGTCATTAAGTGGAGGGATTGAAAGTTCTTACAGAAGACAAATTGAGTGAACCTACTGAAATTGATAAAGAAAGGTGGCAATCGACCTTTTCCATTGGGGATTGAAGCATAATTTTGGTTAAAACGGGAAGAAATATAGTAAAATAGTAAAAAAATCAGCAGCGTGGCAGAAATCAGGATCCTTGACTGTATTAGGTTGTGTTACAAATTTGGTGGTCTTTTGGAGTTTAGGCTCGAGATGATAACAATAATTTGCAACTCCATTGATTTTCCCTCGAGGAAGGGTTTTTCCCTGGTTAGTCTCATAGGTCGCCGGTGCTGGATTATATTTTGTACTCGTGGTTGCTTGTTTTCCATGCGTTTTATGATTCATGATCTTGCTTTACATTCTATGACTCAACCATGACTGCTAAATCTTAGAGAGACGATTATTCCTACTTTACATGTTTTTTGACTTGATTGCTGTTGATTCATATGACACTTTGATTAGTGTTTTTGACTTATTCTTATATTCTGTTTCGGTATTATGTGTCAAAACACTTGGTTTGTAAACGCAGGGCTTGGATTTGTCACATCTCTTCTCTTCGTATTCCTTGTTGGTGTTTTTGTTTCATCATGGATGGGTGCTGCTGTTTTCTCACTTGGAGAATGGTTTATAAAGAGAATGCCCTTCGTTAAGCATATATATTCCGCATCCAAACAAATAAGTGCTGCGATTTCTCCAGGTAAATATTATTATTTCCGTATTTGATTGGTGGCTAAATACATGATTTTGGATGGAGGGATTTAGAAATTCTCTTAGTATGGGAGTCTTAATAGGCTGCTGTATCATATGAAATCAAAAGTACTCCACAAGTTTTCCTCAATTGAGAATTCAGAATTTTCAGGCTCCCACTTGAAAAGTCAAACTAGCTAACTCGGCTCTGGGAGGACTTAGTTGATCTAGTTATCTGTCAAAACAATGAACTTTGGGAAAAGTAGATCTGCGTCATATCAGGTGGAAATTTTGGAGAGAAGTTGCCGAGGCTAGATTTTTCCTGAACAATAGTCCATTATCCATCTCCATTGGAATGCCTATAATTGTTTTTAGAAATTTGGTTTTGTTTGTAGAATAGAGGAGGTCTGCATAGAATATTCTCCCTGGCCTTTTTTTATTTTTCTTTTTTATTCACTTTTTCGTCTTCAATTTTGATATTTCTCTGATATATAGATGCCAATATGATATTTTACCTTATTTTTGTCGCAGACCAAAATACCACGGCTTTCAAAGAAGTTGCAATTATTCGTCATCCAAGAGTTGGTGAATATGCTTTTGGTTTTATTACATCCACTGTCACCCTGCAGGTACTGGTTTTTCCGTCCCTCTTTTTTGTTTGTTTGTTTGCCTCCTTTTTGGTAATGATGATTTTGCATTCCAATCCTTCGTGTTCTTGTTTATGTGTTTTATATGTGACATATTGCTTATTCCAACTTTTGGTTCATATCTTACGCATACTTATTACATTTTCTTATTTAAAAAGAAGAAATAAAAGATACAATTTTATTATTCCATGTTCCAAGTGTTAAAAAATTGACTACCATTTTTATTGAACCTTCAATTGCTCCATCTGTACGGTTGGATAACAACTTAGAATTGATCTTCTGAGTACAAAGCATATAATGGTATAGAAAACTAGAAGTAGTCTTTATCTATAAGACCAGTAAGTCGTTGGCAAAGGGTCAATATATGAAATAGGCAATAACAGAATTTATTTTTGGAGAAAAAAATTCCCAATTTGATGGGCTAATCACTTCATTGAATATGCAGCTATGCTAAAGAATCCAAAAATAGTGTGACCCAGGAATATTAATAAGGTAACAAATAGATAAATACAAAGATAAATCTGGACAAAATGGTAGGATAGGACGATGGCAAACAAAGGAAAAGAAAGCTTCCGTTTCGTATTGAGATATGTAGATGAATTTCGAGAATCAAGGCCCATGCACCAGTTGCAGTGCAATAACTACTTGCAAGACCAAACTACTAGCAACTCTGGTAACACAAAAAGTTTGTTTGACGTGACATTATTTGATGATGATAATATATATATGTGTGTGTGTACATATACTTGGTGGAATGATTACATATTGAAGTTAAGTTTAAGGTGACAAATGCTATTTTTCATCGTGTGGGTTTCATGTAACGAATCATGTTAAACATGTTGTGTACGGGTTGAGTTTAACAGAAATTATATTGCTCTTGTTTTATGGTCTTCCTGTAGAAGGATAACGAAGATGAAGAGTTATGTAGTGTTTTTATTCCAACGAATCATCTATACATCGGTGATATAGTCCTGATCAACTCCAAGGAGATCATAAGACCAAATCTATCAATCCGAGAGGGCATAGGTATGTCTACTTATCAACTATTGCTCTCTCTACCCTTTGTTATGACCCCCTGTTAAACTGGTAAAAGAGTCCGGCAATTTTTCTCTTACACTCTGCCTGGTAGGAAGGAGAGAAAAACGGATGGAAAGAAAATATATAAGAGATTCTGAGCAAAATACCCACACGCACACATAAGAGAGAAAAAAAAAAAAAAAAAAAAAAAAGTTTCCCCTTAGGTTATTTGGTAGGTTGAAAGGAAAGAAAGCGAGAGATTTGCACTGTATTTCTATTTATTCATCAACTTGTTATATTTTCCTAAGGACGGACAAAAAAGTAATTTTGGTTACTATTAAATGGTTTTATGTTTTTCACCTAAAAATTCGTCCTACATTGAAAGAATTAAATTGTGGGACGCACAATAATTTTTTATCCACCATATTAAATGGTTTCATTTTACTCTCTCTTTTTAACCAACCAAGGTACTCTATCATTCTCTATCCAATTATCCTTTCCCCCCCGGCTCCCACTTCCTTCCTCGTTTTCATCCTTCCAAACATTAGCGTTAAGCTTTGGTTTTGTGATAATATTGTTATCCTCTGATCGATATTGGTAGGGAAAAATATTGACTCATTTAGCCATACAACAATTCGTACTATGTTAGTGTAAGAAACTTCAGTTTAAAAGGCCGTTTAGAGCACTGCTTCAGGATTTTTGGACACTTTTTCGTGAACTTGTAGTTATTTTGGTGGTCTGCCTTAGTGGATCATCAACATTCTAGTCTCTGGTTTTGCCTATGACATCAGGTGCTCTTTTGCTACAACTACCATAGCTCAAAATTTGTGTTATAAGTAACTGACAGCTAATATGGATTTTCAATTGCTTATGGTTCATGATAATGTTTTCTCATTACGTTTCCGATTCATCTTTTTTAAGACAAAACTACTTGTCAAACTAATGTGTTTTGGCAAAAGGAAACACAAATGTAAAACTTACTGTTATTAAAGCATTTTAAAATCGATCTTTGATTCTTTATCGTATATTTCTTTCTTACAATTTTCTTAATCTCGGGCTGCGGCACAGAGATCATCGTTTCCGGGGGTATGACAATGCCGCAAGTTATTTCTCCTTTAGAGAGGGTTTCTCGACAGAATCAAATAATTCCTTTGAGCAGAATGATGTAACGGCACAAAAATTTGAAGCATTTCAGGTATTTTTAGAGAGTTATATACAAATCTGTTACCATCAAATTGTTCTCTGTTGAGTGGAGCGATTGAGAATTAAAAATTAGGTTGATTGTTCATAGCCTAGGCTCTAAGGTCTATTTGTACTACTATCTATCTATTCAATTTTCTCTCTTTATTTTTCAGTGTTTTAACTAATATTTTGTTAGGATTCTGGGAATAAGTGGCACCTAAAGTTCATTTGTCAGTGTATTTGTATATTATTATGACTAATAGTAGCTCAAATGTTTCTTTATTTGCACAATAAAAAATCCTACCGTTCTAGTGATTCCTATTTTCTCTATTTCTTCTGTACCTAATCTCCACTTGTAATGATGACAGTATGAGAAATCATAAGCTCTAACTCTTATTATTCGAGAGCATTAAGAAAACGGAAGGCATGGGTAGAATTATGAAAGATAAGCAACCTTTTAGGCCAAATTGATTATGCTTTTGTTTTTCACGTTTTTTAAGAAAGAACAAATAAAAAAATATTTTTATTTTTATTTTTATATAAAAAATAAAATTATTTTAGAACGAATTCTAAATGCGCCTTTAGTTTTATTATATTTCAAGGTGTTTGATATTTTGTGTTGGATTTGTGTCATTTCATGTCACAACTTACATTATCATCACCGTTACGAATAGGAGGAAATGGAAAATAAGCACTCCTATTTATCCCCACAAATCACACAAGGTAGGTTCAAGTTTAAAATTTTGTGTTTTATTATAGTAAAAAGTTTTAAAAAATAATAATATTTAATTTTTTTGTTACACTAAAAATTTTCACATAAAATCACATTTCAATTCGAATTAAAAAATTTAAAAATTTAAATTCTTAATAAAATGAAAAATGATATTTATCGGATTGGAATACAACTTGATATCAAAAATTAGAAAAAAATTATATTTATCGCGATGGGATACAACTTGATATCAATCCTTCTCTACAATTAGATTTATGTATGGCACCCAGTAATCTCTCTTCCAAGTTCAGTGGTCAACCAAATTCCATCTCATAAATTGATATGTCATCTTCTCATCATACTCTTTTTTCCATTTTTACCGCATCATCACCTTTATATCTCAAAGCATTCTTTTTTCCATTTTTACCGCATCATCACCTTTTTATCTCAAAGCATTTAATAGTAATAATGATCAAATGTCGGTTGAATTGGTTGGATCTAATTCTTACTTTACTTTCTTTTCTAAAGTTCATTTACAAAAAAAAAAATATCTTTAAAAAGAAATTAAAACATCTCTAAAAATAAATTTCTTTTATTGAAAGAGATAAATTATATGAGGGTAATGTATTTTTAGAACTTGCAACAATTTATTTTTCAAACTATCCGTTTCATGATAATCATTAAAAATATTAAAATTTAACATAAGATATTATTAAAAAATTTTAATTTTCAAATAAACATTTAAAATGAAAATATTTTAATTTTATATAGAAGTGAAAAATGGGTAGATTGTTCTAACAAAAAAAGATTGAGAATTAATTTTTATTATTAAGGTTGTTTTAATAAATTTCGACAATGAAAGCAAAAGATGCTTTGTAAAAGTAACTTATGACATACTTCTCAAATTCTATTGTGACGTATCAAATTTTGAAAGACACTAGATAAAAATATACTTAGCCAAACACCATGACGTGCTACAACTTAAAAAAAGCTAATATATTGCTTTGACAAATGGCAAACTACCTTTGTAAGTGATTTTTTGGCCCTTTATATTGCTTTGACAAATGGCAAACTACCTTTGTAAGTGATTTTAAACGAAATCGTTATAGGCTTTTTTCAGTTCGTCGATTCGAGTTGATACGTGATTTTATGTGAGAATTTTTAACTGTAATAAAAAAAAATTTAATGTAATTTTTTGTAAAAATTTTTAACTATAATAAAATTAAAATTAAAAATTCAAATCTGTAAAACAAACAAACCCATGTTTTTTCTTTTTACATAATCATCGTATTTCTTCAAACATGATGAGAAGGAACGATTTCCAATTTTAATATCTTCCTTGTGACAGTAATTCTCTAAAATCTAGTGGTTGTGTCAATTAACCACGTATCTTTTCTTGTAGAAACTTTTTTATATTAGAACCAATCATATTCTTTTAGAAGAAATAAGTCACAATAATTTTTAAAATGCAATATATATATATATATATATATTTTAAGATAGGGTGCGTAATGAGTTTTTTTTATTTTTTTTATTTTAAAGGTACTCTTGTCTTTAAACAAAATTTATTAATGGGTAATTTAGGAATAAAAAGTTTTATTAAAAAGCGGTGTAAAATGTACGGGTCGTCAAGCACTATAAGTTAATTTTTAGTTATATAAATTAATAGGTCACAACTTGTTAAGTTATGATTCATAATTAAATAAATTATAAATAAACTTGTTAAGTTATAATTCACAGCTAAATAAATTATGAATTATAAACAATAACTTGTCAAGTTATGGTTTATAACCAAATAAATTATGGATAAAAATAATAATTTAACCTATTTATTAATTTATATAAACTAATAACCTGTTAATTTTAATTCATTTTAAATCTTAACTTATTTTCTCTTTTTTTTTTATAAGCTACTCTTGTCTTTAAATAAAATTTATTAATGGGTAATAAAACGTTTTATTAAAAAGCGGTGTAAAACGTACGGGTCGTCAATATTTTTTTTTTGGTCGTTTTTAACCCAATAAAACCAGCATAAATGTTCAAAATTACATCCTTAGTCCACATTCTAGGTTCTATTATTCTCGGCTTAGGCAGCGAATAAAAACCAGTCCGCTATTTTCCACACAGAAAACAAATTAAACAAACAAAACCCTAGAAATTCACAAATTCCCCATTTTATCAGATTTGCTTCTATTTCCCCTCCTTTTTTCCCTCTGCAAAATCTAGGGTTTTGAGAAAACCCTAGCTTGGCAGCTCAGATTACGGGCTTCGGAGGCGAGAGAATGGAATTCGACGAGTACGCCTACCTGGAGAAGACGGTGGAGGAGAACGACGACCGCGATTCGAGGAGGAAGACGAAGAAGGAAGGAGGCAGTGAGAAGAGCTACCGGAAGAGAGAGGCCGACGATGACGACAACCACCACGCCGACGACGTCCATGGCGGCGGCGGAGGAGGAGAAGAGGACGACGAGAGGCGGAGCAAGAGGTCGAAGAGCGAGCACGAGAATGGCCGCGATAAGGATCGGCACCACCATCGGAGCGGGAGAGAGAAGGAGAGAGATGGAGAGAGAGAGCGCGAGAGAGAGAGGAGTAGTAGGGATAGAGATAGGGATAGGGATAGGGATAGAGAGAGGAGGGACAAGGAGAAGGAGAGAGAGAGGAGAGAGAGGGACAAGGAGAAAGGTAGAGAGAAGAGAGAGAGGGATAGGGAGAGGGATGAGAGAGAACGGTCGAGGAGGAGCCGGAGCCGGTCTGACCGGGAGGAGAGATCTCGGAGGAGCCAGAGCCGGTCCGATCGCGATAAGGAAACTAAAGAGAGGGAGAAGGAGATTGAGATGAGAGAGAGCAGGTAATGAATAAAGCTTTTACTTGATCTCTTCTTTCTGTTTTTGAATTGAATTTTGTGTTTGGTGAAATTTTTAGCGTTTTGTTATGGTTCATTGGTTCAAATTTAGTATTGTCTTCGGCTTAGAGAGTTGTTATAATGCCTTATAATTTATCAGCAAATGGGCATTGCTAATGATGTAGGACTTCTCCATTGGTTAAGTTTGAGCTTATCTACAAAATGTGAGTAGTTTAGTTAGTTTGTAAACGGAAGCTAAGTTGTTTAGTGACGATGAAAATGGATCATTGGGTTGGGGATACTATGAGCTATACTTGTCCACCATCGTGTTGTTTGGCTTTTTAAGTTGGAAAAAAGACTGCCCTTTTAATGCATTAAGTTTGGGTTCGAGTCCCAGGGAACACAGTTAAAAAAATCCATTGTTTACATTGTTTTTGCTTGTTTAAAACAAATTCTAGTTGCTCCGAAACGATTCGATACAGATGTGATAAGAAGACAACTCTGCTGAAATTTGAGGTTTCCTTTTTGGACGTTTTGTTACTAATTTGTTGAATAAAATATGGTTGGCAGGAGATTTAAGGACAAGAAAGAAGCAGCGGAGCCTGAAGCTGATCCAGAAAGGGATCAAAGAACTGTTTTTGCTTTCCAGGTTTGTAACTTGCTCTTTTCCCCCTGTTTTACTCATCATAAATATCTCTCTCACTTTGATTTCCCTGTTTTCTCTTCTTGTTTTGGCTCGTTCATGATGGATCTTGGTGATGACAGATGCCGCTGAAGGCAACCGAGAGAGATGTTTATGAATTCTTCTCTAAAGCGGGCAAGGTTTGTGAAATCATTTCCTTATTTCTTATTTCTTTGGGGTTCTGCGAAGCATTTAATAATTTGTACGTTCATTCTTTCTTTAGTCATTTGGGACTTGTTTATGTTGAATCTATTTGTAGTACCTCTCTGCGTCATTTTGTATATATGCATTTTGGATGTGTGATCTTTGTATGTGTGTAAGAACACGTACAATTTGTCACATGAAATCATGAAATGCTATCACTATGGATGCACGTAATGAGATACATTTACTTCTTATTGCAGTTAATGCTCCTCTGCCTTCAGTTACAAGTAGTGTAGTAAGTTTCTTGTGTGTCAACATTCTGTATAAGTGGGGTGAGTGAAATGTACAGGAGTTCGGTGGTTGTATTCTGAGCAAACCCAATTAGGTCTTCAATGTGTAGTCTGGAGGTCTCAAAGATCCCTATATGAGTTATTTAACTACGAGATTTTTATATGCTCTGATCTTACAGCTTCTTTTCCTGCTATTTTCAGGTGAGGGATGTGCGACTGATCATGGATAGGAATTCTAGACGTTCAAAAGGAGTTGGGTATGTGCATTTATTTCCAACTGCCATATCTTATGTGCATGTAGTTTGCAAAGCAAATATTAATGTTACGGTTTTCTAGAATCAAGTTTAACTGTATTCTTAAATGGACTAGCAATGCGATAATGATGAGGGATGATGGGAATACCTTGCACCCATGTTTAATCAATTCATGCTGCATACTCAAGGTAGACAACAAGAACCTAAATTATCCTCTTTCCAGTTTTCTTCCTCTTCGTGTTTAGGGCACCATTCTGTATCCGTGTGCGCCTCTGTCCTGCCAAATTTTATGGTCGTCCTATCATGGACTGGAATTTTATGGAAGGCACTGAATCAACTTGGTCGACTTTGATCTTTTTGAAGAATTTCTGACACCAGATCTGACTGGCACTGTTATTTTCATTTGTTCTATTCGCTTTTTTTTTTTCCTTTTCAGATTTTGTTGGGGGTGCTGGGTGCTGAGGGAAGGAGTGTGGAAGGGGAAGGAGGGATTGTCAGGAAGGGACATTTGTGACTTGATGTTTACACGTTTAAGATTCTAATATTTTTTAATAATGGATTTTAGTCAAAAGCACACTGTTAAACACTGTGTTTGTGGAACTAATTCAAAAACATGCACGATCTTAGTAGAGTGGATAAGCGTCCACTGTTAACTTCCCTCTCCCCCTGAAACCAACTATTTGTAGTATTCTCGATGACTTTTTCTTAGGCATATTTTGAATATTTTTGTATTTGGATATGATGATCTAACATTTTCTCTTACCTGGGTCATCAGATTCATCAAAAGAAACTCAGCTTGAGCTCTCTGCACTAGAGTTTTTGTTTCTCTACATCTCTTTGCTATAGGCATTGTAAGTTTTGATTGCGATAATCCTGTTACGTATGTTCTGAAAACTTATTTATTTGAGGCCTTGATGAAACTGCAGGTATATTGAATTTTATGATGCAATGTCTGTACCAATGGCAATAGCACTTTCTGGCCAACTACTTCTTGGACAACCTGTAATGGTGAAACCCTCAGAAGCTGAAAAGAACCTTGTTCAATCTAACACTTCTTCTGGAGGCACAGGTGGGACAGGACCATATGGGGCAGTTGACAGAAAACTATATGTTGGGAATTTACATTTTAACATGACTGAGGCTCACCTTAGAGAGGTACTGCGACTGTGTACTCTGTTTTGGTTTTATAAACTTGAAGATAATATTTTTGGGCAAAAATGAGTATTGGGACACTGCCCTTAGGCAGAAAGAGAATTTTAAAGGAAGATGGATAGCATTTTATATGAGATAAATTGTCCCTGTAAGATGATAAATCATGCAAGTGTGCTAGTGTTTTCATGTCCAAAAGATTCAACCACAAGCTATTAACTCTCAAATTTATGTATAAAAATGGTGGTTAGAGATGTTTTTGTTTAAGATTGTATTGAACTTTTTTCCTGACATTTTTTTTCTTGTGCTGATTGCTCAGATTTTTGAACCATTTGGTCCCGTGGAGCTTGTGCAACTTCCTCTTGATCTTGAAACAGGACAGTGCAAGGGTTTTGGGTTTGTTCAAGTCAGTGATAACTGATAATGTGCTTTTTTTAAGTAAATTTTTATCGAACTATGGCAAGAATTCACTTGTTCATCTGTTCATTCTTTTGCAGTTTGCCCAACTAGAACATGCAAAGGCTGCTCAGAGTTTGAATGGAAAATTGGAGATAGCTGGTCGTACTATTAAGGTAGCGTCTCCTCTCTTTCTTTGTCAAGTTCTACATTTCTATATTCAATTCTGTTGGAATATGTTGTTGTAATACTTCGATTTCTTGTTTGGTTGTCCATGTTTGTTTTGTGACCATATCATCTCCCATTTCAGCTGATGTCCATTTAACTTGGCTGTGTAGGTTTCATCTGTAACCGATCATGTTGGGACACAAGATCCTGGAGCAAAATCCGCAGATTTTGATGATGATGAAGGGGGTGGCTTGGTAAAGCTAATTTGTTTTAGTATATTAGATAGACATTAATTTATGCGTACATAAGATTTGCTGCTATTTTTCCCTACCCTTTAGCAAAAGAGCAATGTCACAAATCATAAAAAAATTTATTATGAAAATCATGAATGCATATGTGTCAAAATGCTGCAGATTCTGTAGAGCTGGAGTTAGTGTTTTGTCCTAGCTGTTTTACCCCTAACAAGTTATAATTTAGTTTAATGCTACATCATGAAATTTATAAATTGTGTAATTGTTTAGCAAAGCATGTTGGAGGCACAAAAACATATATGCAAACAGCTCTAGAAAAATTCACTTTTTCATCACATGTTATACATAGTTTGATTTCTACAATCACCTAAAGAGGGCAATAGTCTCAATGGATTGTTCCATTTCTGCAAGCTCCTAAAGAACTTATTAGGAAGCCCGTGTATTTTTTCTGTGTTCACTCACTTGCTCAGACTTGTTTTTGTACTTGTGACCTTTGATTCATCAATTTACCAATGCTCAAAACAGTATATGAATTTTATTCCTTGAAACACTCGTGTGATTACAAAGTCTGGTCATCATAAACCAGGGACTTTTTTGGTGTCTCCAACATCTGATCTATTAAGTCAATCAGCAATGACCCGATTCTCAAAGAACACATAAATTTGTGATGGAATCAAGTCCTTTTTTTTATGTATGGATATTTTCTTTGCAGTCTTTAAATGCTCAATCAAGAGCATTACTTATGCAAAAGTTGGACCGCTCTGGTATTGCCACAAGGTTTAAATCTTATCTTCTTCTTTGACTTCCCTTTCTCTTTCCTCTTGATTTGTCTTAGCCATATCATTAACTTGTTTTAACTTTTTCAGTATGGTGGGGTCTCTTGGGGTGCCCGCTCTGAATGGGTCAGCTACAAATCAAAGTGTGATGAACTTGCCAATTAATGGACAAGCTGCAGTCACTGCACCAGTTCTTCCGGTTGCTGCCACGATTCCTGTTGGAAGTCCTACTGAATGTCTACTGCTGAACAATATGTTTGATCCTGCCACGGAGGTTCGTGGTTTTCTTGTCAATTTTGGTTTATCTCTGTTTAGAGGGCTAAAGAGCCGAAAAGAAAAAGGAAAAGAAACTGATCACATCCTTTTTTTTTCCAGACTGATCCAGAGTTTGATGTGGATATTAAAGAGGATGTAGAGGAAGAATGTTCTAAATGTGGCAGGGTGGTACATATTTATGTGGACAAGTAAGTATATAATGAAGACAGCCTGCCAACAATTATAAACCTTTTTGTTTATATCCTCATATTTGTTCTCATTTTCACAACTCTTATTAGAAGTGCTGTACAAAATCCGTTTGTTGCATGTTTTAAACAATTTTATGTTGACCGCCATATATGCTTAATCTATATTCATTGTTAACAAATGAAAATAGCATAAACGGGAGTTTGTGATTTTATTGAAAATAACTTCGTGAATCAAGGGTCTATTTATATCCACTCGACTGCTTGGTCTCAAACAACAATTACCCTCCCTTTAAGAGAGAGGAAATAAAACTGATAAGACTTTGATGCCTCACTATCTTTGGAAAACTTCATCCAAATTCTCGTGCTCTGATATTACAAAAGTTGATGAAAAGAAAATTCATAGGCAATGCAATTGAAGATTAGCCAACTTGGAAGCTTTCTATTCTGAGGTGTTAATGATGCGCTACTTCCCATCGTTGTGGTTTCTTAAAAACCAAAAAAAAATTAAAAATCATTCGCTAAATACCTTTAAAGGGAAAGTCTGTTCACAATGTAAGGGTTTTGAATTGGTTACCATTGCTGATTTTGCATGTTCAAGTTTTCCTCTATCTCAAGATTTTCAAGCCAAATTGTTTTATTGTGCAGAAACAGTGCTGGGTGTGTTTATTTGCGGTTTGAAACTGCGGAAGCAGCTGCAGCTGCTCAGCGTGCAATGCATGGGAGATGGTTTGCTGGAAGGCAGATTTCAGCCTTGTTCATGGTAATACAGAATTCTTCGAAAATACTGTGATGAAAATAAATTTTCCTTTCTTATGATATTTTTAATTCATCTAATTAATTGATGGGACTTGAAAGAACTTTAACCATTGCTCTGAATAAGATTTTCAAACTACTTCAGTGTCTCTTGTACTTGTAATTATGTTGCGTCTTTTCCCTTGAAATTCCAGGGGTCTGACCTTTTTGTCTTTTGTGAATGAAGCTTCTTTTTTTCTTGATAAATTAGAACATGTGAATAAAGACACAAACTTGAGAATCTTTGTGTCTTTTCAAGGAGGCAATAGATTTTACGAGATCAAAACATCATTCTTTTAGTGCTTACATTATGTGACAGTGATTCAACAATTTTATTTTGATGACTTGTAATTTTGCCGAATATCTAATGTAATTTTTTCACGAATATTCCTGTCAATCTTGCAGCAACCTCAAGTATACGAGGCCAAGTTTAGAGGAGCTTGAAAAGCCGGGAGGATTTGCAGAAAAGTGGTATTCTGTGGATACCTTTCCCCAACCCTTTTGTTTTTTTTGTTTTTTTTTTTTTTTTCCTGCTTCAGTTTTAGGACTTATAAATTTGATAATTTTAATTTACTTGTATCTTAACAGTCAATGTTGTGTCTCTGGTGGATATATCTGTGCGACCAATCTGTAGACCAAGTCTCCAACAATATGTATTTAATTTAGTCTTATTTTCAAATGAGTTGATTATGGAAATTGTTGCCTGCTGGTCCCTTGCAACTATTCGTTTGCCATGAGATCACTGAACAAATGGTTATTGTTCAATATACTAATATATATAGATCCCTGTATGGCATATTCCTGGGTCAGTTGTTCATCCTGTAATTGTTTTTAATTTGACCCCTGAAGAGGGATTGTTTCACTTTGCCCCTTGCAACTCAAAATGATATGAATCGACGTTTTATGGTGGTTCCATATTAACTTGTTACTAAATTTGGTTTAATTTGGGAGGAAGATTGATCTGCAGATGTTTTGTGGCTCTTTTTCAAGAAGTCACATGATTGAGTTTGGAGCTGAGATCGCTCTTACCTCTCGTATCCTAGACTTGGCCCTCTCGAGCGAAGATCGAAGAACATCCTGAGCATAGGCTCGTAAGAGGGAAATGAATAGATGAGCTCCCCTTGCCTTGAAAGAAGCTAGCCGGTAGAAGCCATCCGTGAGCAAGAGAAGAGAAGAAGCAACAAGGGCAGGAGTGGTTGGTCACCTAGGAAAGAAAGAGAATATTATTACCCTAAAACAAATATCTAATATTTACCTTTAGCGCATATTTCCTGCTTTGAAGAAAGGAAGCGAACAACCACTTGCCGGATTGATATGGTTTTTTTTTTTTTTTTTTTTTTTTTTTTTTTTTTTTTTTTAATGGGTGCAAAAGTTGCTTCGTAAGCCTGTCCTAAATATTATAAGAACTCATCATATGTCGCTCAAGTTCCTCATCCTGCTAAAAACTTGACATTTTTGACATGGGCAAAATATCGTATGATTTTAGATACTCAAGAACATCTTCTGGGACGCTTCGAAACTCATGTACCAAAATGCCGTTTTGACTATAGTTCGGAGATAAAAATAGGATTGATCACAATTGTTTTAGTTAGATTTCTACATTGGGTAATTTAGGGGTGTTTGTGTTCATCAGATACATTTTATCTTAAACTATAATGAATTTGCGCTTGTATCGTCTTCACAAAATTGAATCTAACTCGATTTGCATGTAACATACTAACTGCTTCAATTAAAATCTAGGTGCATTTGATAAATGGATTTAAAATCATGATTTTGAATCTTAGTTCAGAATCAATATTTGTTTACAGTGACTTTAAATCATAATTCAAAATTAGTGTTTGGTTTGAATGATTCTGAATCATAATTCTAAAACCACCCATTTTTTGATTCAAAGTAATTCAAACTCCTGATTTTGAATCATGATTTTAGAATCATGATTTAAACCCAAAATTATAAATCATAATTCTAGTTCTAGAATCATGATTAGAATCACTCTAATTTGAATCCTCATACCAAACGAACCCTTATGATTGGTTTTGGACCTCATACCAATCAATCTAGGTGCATAAGGGCATGTTTATTTTGCATGGAAAGGAAAAGTGAGCAGTAATTCATTTTCTCATCTAATAATGTGTTTATTTATAAAATTCGTAATGGAGATTTAGTAGGTCTCACATAATTTAAAGAATGAGAAAAGATAATGTCAATTCTTACACTACTTTTAGTATCAATTCCTTGTCAAAATAAATAATGCTAAATTTATTTATCTACTCTTAGTGAATTACTATATAGTCAATGACTATCAAATTTTGTCAAATAGTATTTTAGTGGTTAAATTCATAACATTACCACTCTTAATTTTAGTAAACATAAAAGAGGGAATGAGATTACTTCTCATTACATCATCTAATAATTAAGTCAACACTTAAAAAGAATAAGTGATCTTTAATTCTATTATTTTACTTTCTTTTTCAATCACATTATGTTCTCATTATATTCCTTTACGGTTTAGTAAACGCGCCCTAAAAATTATGTATGTGCAACTGAATTTCTTGATCTAATATTGCATATAAAAATATATAGATATGTGTGAAATATTGAATGGTCATGGATTTTTTTTGCTAATCAAGGATTAGACACCAGTCATTCCACTATTTAGTTCTTGATCTTTTCATTTTGAGAGGAGAATAAATTGCGAGTACATTATAAATTTATTACACATAGGGTTGGATCAGTAAGTACGTTACAACTTAGTCCCGATCTTTTAATTTTGAGAAGTTTTCTAAATCTTAATTTAGTGATAAATCTTCTCAGATCAAATGAGGTTTTAAATTAGACAAAAAAGAATATGTGTCTCATGTGTACGTGTGCTTTGCTTTGCCCAACTTTACTAAGGCAGTAAGGCTTGTTTAAATCGCATTTCATTTTTTGTATTTTAAGGATTAAGGATATTGGTTTTGGATTTAAATTTTAAAATCAATACATTGAGTCATTATATTTAGACTCACCTATTTATAATTTAATTTATTTCAATTTTACAATGTATAAACTTACATTAAAACTTATTAAGATACCCCTACATTAATAATAAATAGACATAATATTTATTAAAAAAAAAAATAAAAGAGCATAAAACGATTAACTATAATTAGAAAGTATGTTTCAAAGGAATAAAAACCACACCCCACGTTTTGTTTTATACTAACATGATAAAATAGTTTAAAACAATTAAAGGAACAGCTTTGTGAGGATTAAATTTGGGGAGTTGTCTTGTACTTCTTTATACAAAGAAGAAGAAGGACGAGGAGATAAAGCGAAGACAATTGATAAATAAAGGTAAATAGAATTGCACTTATTTTAAAAAAGAATATAATATTAACAGTTAGAAAGAATGATATTGATCTCGTTTATTTTATCGATTCAAGTTTTCAGTTTTAAGTTTTACAGTAAAAAACTCTCAGAAAATGTCACATCTAACTTTTTCTGCTATAGTAAAAAACTCTCAAAAATGTCACATCTCAGCTCGAATTGAAAACTCGAATCCGTGAAGTAAACGAGGCCATTATTTTTATAAATTAAATCAAGATTAAAATTAGGTGGGGTATGAAAGGGTTAAATTAGTATTATGAAAACTAAATCTATAAGAGGATAGATTTTTCAAATCTTTATTAGATAAACATTAATTAGTGGGGACATCTATTAATTTTTGGGTGCAAATGTAACTACTTAAAATTGTATTTTGAAAGACCATTCGACTATAATATGGGCGTTTACTATACCGTAAAAGAATATAATAGAAAAGATAATAAGATTGGTAAGAAAAGTAAAGTAATAAGAATATGAATCATTGACGTCCTTTTAAATGTTTAGTGTTTACTTAATTGTTATACAATGTAATGGGAAAAACTTCATTACTTTTTTAGTATTTACTAATATTAGGATGTAATTATTGACATTCTCTTTCCTTATTTTTAGGTAACGTTTAGTTCATGAGTTTAAAACCATGGTTCATGATTCTAATTTTTAAAATTTAAATTTTTTTTGTGAGAAAAAAACATTATAACAGAACCAATAACCATAATCATAAACCATACAGAACCATTGAAACAAACGTAGGGTTCACTAAATGCTCATTAGGGCTCATTTGTTTCATGCATTTAAACCCATAATTTTAAGTTTGTTACAATGTTTTTCTTTCATAAAAAATTTGAATTTTAAATGCCAAAATTAAGAATTACTGATTTAAATGCATGAACTAAACGAGTCCTTAATAATTTTGTAAGTAAACACATTAAAAGGAAATCACTCCTATCTTTTACTTTCTCTCTAATGCAAAATAAACCTGCCCTATGAGTGAAATTCTTTTTGATTAAGTTGTTTTTTTTTTTACTCTTTAAAATAATGTGTAAATTTTACCAAAACAACCATCTGATTAAGTTAAATTGATAAAAAAAAATTTTTTTTTATTTTTTTATAAAGAACGATGACTTATTTAGGTCTCATTTATTTCATCAATTTGAGTTTTTAATTTAGTTTAATTACAGTTAAAAGTTATCATAAAAAATCACATCTAATTTTTTTACTACAATAAAAAACTCTTAAATAAAATCACATCTTAATTCAAATTAAAAATTTGAATCCGCAAATTGAACTAAGCCTTAATATTTTTTTTTTTTTTTTTATAATAAATGGTTGTTCCATAATCAATTTATAAATAAATAATTTTAAAAATTATTTTATTACTATTTTTGGGGCCCCCATATTTTTTTAGGGAACAAATCAAACTTTCTTACTATTTTTACAAATGGTTCTATTAAACCTAAAGAAAAAGAAAAAAAAAAAAAAAAAAAAAAAAAAAAGAAAGAAAGAAAACGACAACCGCCTTAATGAATAATCCTCCACGCACATGAATGAGAAGAAGAAAACACAGAGTTCTCGGTGCCTTTTCAATTTATTCTAAAATAATTTATTTTTTTATATAAAAAGAAAAATAAAAATTTTTGAAATTTTTTTAAAAATTATTTTTAAAAATATGTTTAATAATTTTATTAAAAAATTATTTTTATTATAAAAATTTTATTAATATCTCTCTCTACTAAAAAAATAAAAAAGGGCACATTTTCATTTTATTTTTTATTTTTTTTTATTAATATTTCTCTTTAATTTAAAAATTATTTTTTTTTTTTTTTTTTTTTTTTACATTAAATAAAAAAATTATTTTTATTTTTATTTTTTAATTTTAATTATTTTTCTTCCGTTTTCATTTGTTTTTTCCTAAAAATAAAAATAAAAAACATAAACAAAAATAACTCCACCCTCATTTCTCACTAAACTCTTCCCCCTTCAAATATTCATTACTATCATTCTTCAGAACGAAGAAGAAGAAGAAGAAGAAGAAGAAATCCTCTTCTTAAGAGAGTAAACTTTCTAACGATTTTTTTTTTCTCCTTTTAAATCTCGTTTCTACTCTTATTTTCTCTTAAGCTTCAATTCTAGGGTTTATCGTTTTCGCTTACTTTTCTTCCCCATTTCAAAACCTAGGGTTTATGATTTTTTTTCGCATTTTACGATTTTCCTATTGTACTAATTTTCGTTTCGTTTTTCCATTGAATTTCTGTTGTTGCTCGGGCCAAAATTTTTTTCTCTCATTATTGTTATTGTTTTGGTGAATTATTAGGGTTTCTGAGAGCTTAAAAAAATGGCGCACCTGGGCGGCGGCGCGGAGGCGCACGCCCGATTCAAGCAATACGAGTACCGGGCCAATTCGAGTCTTGTCCTGACCACCGACTCTCGGCCTCGCGACACCCACGAGCCCACCGGCGAGCCGGAATCCCTCTGGGGCAAAATCGATCCCAAGCACTTCGGCGACCGGGCTTACCGAGGGAGGCCACCGGAGCTGGACGAAAAGCTCAAAAAGTCAAAAAAGAAGAAGGAGCGGGACCCGCTTTCGGAGCCCGCCGCCGCGGCCCCGGTTCGCCAGGCGAAGAGGCGGCGTGTTCAGGAGGAGAGTGTCCTCACCTCCACGGAGGAGGGAGTTTACCAGCCGAAGACCAAGGAAACTCGTGCTGCTTACGAGGCCATGCTCAGCGTCATTCAGCATCAGCTTGGTGGCCAGCCCCTCAACGTTGTGAGCGGGGCGGCGGATGAGATTCTCGCGGTGCTTAAGAATGACGTTTTGAAGAATCCCGATAAGAAGAAGGAGATTGAGAAGCTGTTGAACACGATTTCCAACTCGGATTTTGATAAGTTGGTTTCTATTGGGAGGCTTATCACTGATTATCAGGACGGCAGTGGGGATGCTTCTGGTTCGGCTTCGGCGGCAGGGACCGGGGATGATGGGCTGGATGATGATGTCGGTGTGGCGGTTGAGTTTGAGGAAAATGAGGATGAGGAGGAAGAGAGTGATCTTGATATGGTCCAAGAGGACGAGGAAGATGAAGATGATTTGGCGGAGGCGAATGGATCGGGGGGAATGCAAATGGGAGGTAGGATTGACGACGATGATATGCAGGAGGCGAACGAGGGAATGAGCCTTAATGTTCAGGACATTGATGCTTATTGGCTGCAGAGGAAGATTTCTCAGGCTTATGAGCAGCGGATTGAACCGCTGCACTGCCAGGAGCTTGCTAAAGATGTGCTTAAGATTCTCGCTGAAGGCAGCGATGACAGGGACGTTGAGAACAAGCTGCTGTTGCACCTGCAGTTTGAAAAATTCAGCCTCATTAAGTTTCTGCTGCGAAATCGGCTGAAGGTTGTTTGGTGCACCCGTCTGGCGAGGGCAGAGGATCAAAAGGAGAGGGAGAAAATTGAGGAGGAAATGGTGCATTTGGGTCCTGAGTTGGTTGCGATTGTGGATCAGTTGCACGCCACTAGGGCGACTGCGAAAGAGAGGCAAAAGAACTTGGAGAAAAGCATTAGAGAAGAGGCTCGGAGGTTAAAGGACGAGAGTGGTGGAGACGGTGACAGGGGCAGGAGGGGAGTTGGTGGTGATAGAGATTCCGAGAGTGGTTGGTTGAAGGGCTCATTGCAGCTCCTCGATCTTGACAGCCTCGCCCTTCAACACGGTCGGCTTGCTTCTAATCATAAGTGCATCCTTCCCGATGGATCTTTTAGACGTGCCAGCAAAGGGTACGAAGAAGTTCACGTGCCTGCATTGAAGCCAAAAGCATTTGATCCAGACGAGAAACTTGTGAAAATATCCGCCATGCCTGAGTGGGCGCAACCCGCTTTCAAGGGTATGACCCAGTTGAACAGGGTACAAAGTAAGGTGTATGAGACTGCCCTTTTTAAGGCAGACAACATACTTTTGTGTGCTCCCACTGGGGCTGGAAAAACAAATGTCGCCGTGCTCACAATACTTCAGCAGATTGGATTGCACATGACTAGGGAGGATGGTTCGATCAACCACAATGATTACAAGATTGTGTATGTTGCGCCGATGAAAGCTCTTGTTGCTGAAGTTGTTGGAAACTTGTCTCATCGTTTGCAGGACTATGGTGTGAAGGTGAAGGAGCTCAGTGGTGACCAGTCCCTCACTCGCCAGCAAATTGAAGAAACTCAGATCATTGTCACAACTCCTGAGAAGTGGGATATCATAACAAGGAAGTCGGGTGACCGTACTTATACCCAACTTGTGAAACTTTTGATTATTGATGAGATTCATCTTCTTCATGATAATAGAGGTCCTGTGCTCGAAAGTATTGTTGCTAGGACTGTTAGGCAAATTGAAACCACGAAAGAACATATTCGGTTAGTAGGCTTATCTGCGACGCTTCCGAATTATGAAGATGTGGCGCTGTTTTTACGGGTTGATCACAAGAAGGGACTTTTCCATTTTGACAACAGTTATAGACCCGTCCCTCTTTCTCAGCAGTACATAGGAGTTCAGGTGAGAAAGCCCTTGCAGAGGTTTCAGTTAATGAATGATCTCTGCTATGAAAAGGTAATGGCTGTGGCGGGCAAGCATCAGGTTCTCATCTTTGTCCATTCAAGGAAAGAGACCGCCAAAACAGCTCGTGCCATAAGAGACACTGCCCTTGCTAATGACACCCTCAGTAGATTTTTGAGAGAAGACAGTGCTAGCCGTGAAATCCTACACACACATACGGATTTGGTGAAGAACAATGATCTCAAGGATTTGGTGCCTTATGGTTTTGCAATTCACCATGCTGGTTTGAACAGAACTGATCGGCAGCTTGTTGAGGAGCTCTTTGCGGATGGCCACATTCAAGTTCTGGTTTCCACTGCAACACTTGCTTGGGGTGTGAATCTGCCTGCTCACACCGTGATCATCAAAGGCACCCAGATTTATGACCCCGAAAAAGGAGCATGGACTGAGCTCAGTCCTCTGGATGTCATGCAGATGCTGGGTCGTGCAGGAAGACCCCAATTTGATTCTTATGGAGAGGGCATAATTATTACCGGTCACACTGAGTTGCAATACTATCTTTCTTTGATGAATCAACAACTTCCTATTGAAAGTCAGTTTGTTTCCAAATTGGCTGATCAGTTGAACGCAGAAATTGTTCTTGGAACTGTTCAGAATGCCGAAGAAGCTATTCAATGGCTTGGGTACACTTATCTATATGTTCGCATGGTACGGAACCCTGCACTTTATGGTATGGAAGCTGATGTTCTCAAGAGGGACATGACATTGCGCGAACGCCGAGCTGATTTGGTAAGCTTTTTTCTCTAGTCTTTGCGGGTCCGTTTGGTTCATGCATTCAAACTTGATTCTTGATTTTGGCATTTAAAATTCAAATTTTTTATGAGAAGAAAATACTGTAACAGAATTAAAATCATGAGTTTAAACGCATGAAACAAATGGGCCTTGTAGTATATTAAGTCTTTGTCAATCATTTGTTTGTTATTGTTATCATTATCTTTTGATTCATCATTTGGTTTCTTGTTTCATGTTCCTTTTTAAGCATAATTTTTGTAGTCCTAGGTTCTATATTTTATGAGTTGTCACGTTTTTGCTTGGAGTGTAGGACACAATATGAGTATTTTTCAAGCATATTTTTCAGTCCTAGGTTCTATATTTTTTATGCGTTCACATTTTCTTCTAGAAATATGACGAGACTGCATGTCTTTCATAAGCATGATTTTTAGTGCTAGATTCTATTTTTAATTTGTATTACGTTTTTGCTATAATATAACAAGATTGCAGGTGTTATTTTTTGAGCATATTTTGAGTCTTAGGTTCTCTATTTAATATCCCTTACTGCGTTTTTGCTAGAAATTTGATATGGCTGTATGAGTAATTTTTTAGTGTAATTTTCAGTCTTTTTTAGTGTAATTTTCAGTCCTATCTCCTAGGTTCTATGTCTAATATATGTTTTGAAGTCTTTTTCTAGGAATATGATAACGCTGTAGTCTGTACCGGTAACTTTTTAAGCGTAGTTTTCAGTCCTAGGTTCTATGTTTAATATTTGGGATACTCGTAAGTATATTTTTCAGTCCCGGTTTCAGAATTTTTATGTGCTCAGTCTTTTGCTTGAAATATGATAAGACTGTATGAGTAATTCCTCGAGTGTTATTTTCGTTTTTTAGGCCTAGGTTCTGTATGTAATGGGTGCTTTCACATTTTGCTAAATATAAGCTCTCACATTGTTTGCAATCATTCACAGATTCATTCTGCTGCAACAATTTTGGACAAAAACAACTTGATCAAGTATGATAGGAAAAGCGGGTATTTCCAGGTAACTGACTTGGGTCGCATTGCTAGTTACTATTATATTACGCACGGAACAATATCTACATATAACGAGCATTTGAAGCCAACAATGGGGGATACGGAACTTTGTCGTCTATTCTCACTGAGCGAGGAATTTAAATATGTAACTGTACGTCAAGATGAGAAAATGGAGCTCGCAAAGCTTTTGGATCGCGTTCCCATTCCCATCAAAGAAAGCCTGGAAGAGCCCAGTGCGAAGATTAATGTTTTGCTGCAAGCTTATATTTCACAGCTGAAGCTTGAAGGGCTTTCATTGACATCTGACATGGTGTACATCACTCAGGTCATTGCCGGATCCTTTCTTTTATTTATTTATTTATTTATTTATTTTATGATGCCTGTGGTTTTCATTTTTGTTTGTGTTTTGTTACCATGCCTTTTTTTTTTCGGTTATATATTAGTACTTACATTTTTCCTCTTCTATTTGTAGAGTGCGGGACGGCTTCTTCGAGCTCTTTTTGAAATCGTTTTGAAACGAGGATGGGCACAAGTAGCAGAAAAGGCTTTGAACTTGTTCAAGATGGTTAACAAGAGAATGTGGAGTGTCCAGACACCACTTCGCCAATTTCATGGAATAGCAAATGATGTTTTGATGAAGTTGGAAAAGAAGGACTTGGCGTGGGAAAGGTACTATGACCTCTCATCTCAAGAGCTTGGGGAGTTGATTCGAGCTCCGAAGATGGGTAGAACGCTCCACAAGTTTATTCATCAATTTCCCAAGTTAGACCTTGCGGCCCATGTGCAGCCAATAACTCGCACTGTTTTGAGGGTTGAGCTCACAATAACACCCGACTTCCAATGGGAGGACAAAGTTCATGGATATGTGGAGCCCTTTTGGATCATTGTGGAGGATAATGATGGCGAGTATATTCTCCATCATGAATATTTTATGCTGAAAAAGCAATACATTGATGAGGACCACACGTTGAATTTTACAGTTCCAATTTATGAACCTCTGCCACCACAGTACTTCATTCGTGTTGTGTCGGATAGGTGGCTTGGGTCACAAACTGTTTTGCCTGTTTCTTTCAGACACCTCATCTTACCAGAAAAGTATCCTCCCCCAACAGAGTTGTTGGATTTGCAGCCGTTGCCTGTTTCTGCTTTGAGAAATTCATCATATGAGGATCTTTACAAGGATTTTAAACACTTTAATCCTGTTCAGACCCAGGTTTTCACCGTTCTGTATAATTCAGATGACAATGTCTTGGTTGCTGCGCCAACAGGGAGCGGGAAGACCATTTGTGCGGAGTTTGCCATATTAAGGAATCACCAAAAGGGGGCTGACAGTATGCGAGTGGTTTATATTGCACCTATTGAAGCTCTTGCTAAGGAACGTTATCGTGATTGGGAGAAGAAGTTTGGAGAGCATCTGAAGATGCGCATTGTTCAATTAACCGGGGAAACTGCTACGGACTTGAAACTGCTCGAGAAAGGTCAAATTATCATCAGTACTCCAGAGAAGTGGGATGCCTTATCTCGTCGCTGGAAACAACGCAAGCATGTTCAACAGGTCAGTCTCTTTATTATTGACGAACTTCACTTGATTGGAGGTCAAGTTGGTCCGATCTTGGAGGTCATAGTTTCTAGAATGAGATATATAGCTAGTCAGGTTGAAAACAAGATTCGCATCGTTGCTCTGTCCACATCTCTTGGAAATGCGAAGGATCTTGGGGAATGGATAGGTGCTACCTCTCATGGCCTTTTCAATTTTCCTCCTGGTGTGCGTCCAGTGCCACTTGAAATACATATACAGGGTGTGGATACATCCACGGGCAATTTTGAAGCGAGAATGCAAGCGATGACAAAACCGACATACACGGCAATCGTCCAGCATGCCAAGGATGGCAAACCGGCTATTGTATATGTTCCTACTAGGAAGCATGTCCGTCTCACAGCTGAGGATCTGGTGGCCTACTCACAAGTAGACAGTAGTGGAAATACACCATTTCTGTTGCAGTCATTGAAAGATCTTGAGCCGCTTGTTGATGGAGTCCATGAAGAAATATTGAAAGCCACTTTACGCCATGGGGTTGGCTACTTGCATGAGGGCTTATCCAGCTTGGATCAGGAAGTTGTGTCACAGCTTTTTGAAGCTGGAAGGATTCAAGTGTGTGTCATGAGTAGTTCAATGTGTTGGGGGGTGCCATTGTCGGCTCATTTGGTGGTTGTGATGGGAACACAGTATTATGATGGCCGGGAAAATATCCACACGGATTACCCTGTCACTGATCTGTTGCAGATGATGGGTCATGCTAGTCGGCCTTTGCTAGATAACTCCGGGAAATGCGTCATCCTCTGCCACGCACCTCGTAAAGAGTACTACAAGAAATTCTTGTATGAAGCTTTCCCGGTTGAAAGCCATTTTCACCACTACCTACATGATAATCTGAATGCGGAAATTGTTGCTGGAATTATTGAGAACAAGCAAGACGCTGTGGATTATCTTACATGGACTTTTATGTACAGGAGGCTAACGCAGAATCCCAACTATTACAATATTCAGGGAGTTAGCCACAGGCATCTTTCTGACCACCTCTCCGAGCTTGTAGAACATACCCTCAATGATTTGGAAGCAAGCAAGTGCGTGGTTATCGAGGATGACATGGACCTTTCTCCTTCGAATCTCGGCCTAATTGCCTCGTATTATTATATCAGCTATGCCACTATAGAACGTTTCAGTTCTTCCTTGTCTTCCAAGACAAAGATGAAGGGTCTTATAGAGATTCTTGCTTCAGCTTCAGAGTATGCACAGCTTCCGGTACGACCTGGGGAGGAAGATGTGGTTCGAAGGCTGATCAATCATCAGAGATTCTCCTTTGAAAGTCCAAATTGCGGGGATCCTCATGTGAAAGCAAACGCTCTACTTCAAGCCCACTTCTCGAGGCATTCTGTGGGCGGGAACCTGGCGCTTGACCAACGAGAGGTGCTCCTTTCTGCGAGCAGGCTGCTACAAGCAATGGTTGATGTTATTTCTAGCAATGGCTGGCTGAACCTAGCTCTTCTTGCAATGGAAGTTAGCCAGATGGTGACACAGGGCATGTGGGAGCGTGATTCCATGCTTCTACAGCTTCCCCACTTCACAAAGGAGTTGGCCAAGAGATGTCAAGAGAGAGGTATAGAGACAGTGTTTGATTTGGTGGAAATGGACGACGGCGACAGACGCGAGCTGCTTCAGATGACAGATTTGCAGTTGCTGGATATCGCGAGGTTTTGCAACCGTTTTCCCAACATTGACATGATGCACGAGGTGTTGGAGAGCGATAATGTGAGAGTAGGAGATGTTGTTACACTGCAAGTCACTCTCGAGAGGGATCTTGAGGGGAGGACGGAGGTCGGGCCCGTGGACACTCCCAGGTATCCCAAGGCCAAAGAAGAAGGGTGGTGGCTTGTTGTTGGTGATACCAAAAGTAACTCTTTGCTTGCCATCAAAAGGGTTTCTCTGCAAAGGAAGTCGAAGGTAAAGCTCGATTTTACGGCTCCTTCGGATGCCGGAAAGAAGTCGTACACCCTTTATTTCATGTGTGATTCCTATCTGGGCTGTGATCAAGAGTATCCCTTCACCGTTGATGTCAAAGGAGAGGGGGATGATGTAGAAAGTGGGGAAGAGTAAAATAAAAGAAGCGTTATTTCAGTTTTGTTATCCTTTTCAATATCTTCTCTTCAATGTATTTGCTATTTCAGACTAGTTTTGAAATGTTCTTTGTAATGCTAACAATGATTATGTCATGCTAGCTGAGAATGACAAAAAGATGTATTTTTCGTCTATTAGATGCTAAGGAAGAACGTTTAATGTTCCTTTTTACTTTTGAAAGTGACTGACTTATGTATTCTCTTTCTTGTTTGGTTCTTAAAGAAGAAAGAAAATCAAAATCCTGTATGCAGGGCTGATTTGTTTTCAGAGACTGAACGTCGTCATTATTAGCTATTGAGCTTAGATGGTTCTTGGAATTTCTTGGTTCAATAATTGTTGAGAAATATATATACATATATGTTGAAAAGTTCTCTTTTGGGGAAATTAATCACTATCAAGTTTTGAACAGCTGAGAACTTTATACATGTACATATACAATTTTTTTCGTCTATCTTGACACGTTTAGATTTTCACACTTAACATGATAAACAGTAATAATCACAACACCAACGAATAAGATTTGACATATAAATTTCATTAAATTTACATTCTCTGTCATAATACAATCACATTCCTATCTAATCAAACGATTCAAAGCTACAAAAACTTCTCTTTTGGGGAAATTAATCACCATCAAGTTTTGAACAGCTGAGAACTTTATACATGTACATATACAATTTTTTTCGTCTATCTTGACACGTTTAGATTTTCACACTTAACATGATAAACAGTAATAATCACAACACCAACGAATAAGATTTGACATATAAATTTCATTAAATTTACATTCTCTGTCATAATACAATCACATTCCTATCTAATCAAACGATTCAAAGCTACAAAAACTAAGCATATCATCATCATATATATATATATATATATATATTTATATATAAAAAGAAACGATATTGATAGTACTGATGACAAGAGGAAATTGATAAATTGGAAGTGATTAATTATCATAAAGACGACACTCATCAGTCTCAGGATGTTCCTGACAAAAGGACTCAAGAGGATCTTCCTTCTGAAGCTTAAGCCTGAAATCAGCCTTGGCCTGGCTGATCTCCTCCACCTCGTCCCACGCCACCTTGCACTCCGCCGATTTCTCGTCTCCCTCGCAAACCTCCGTTGCTTCCTTCACCTTCTTCTCTATCATCTCATTCAGCTGCTTCTCTTTCATCTGCGTCCCTTTGAACTTGGCCCCACCCGCCATCGCCATCGCCACCGCCATCCCCACCCTTGATCTCTTCTTCTTCATCATCATCTTCATCTTCATCTTTTGATCTTGACCATGATCATGATCATAATCACGTTTTGTAACACTCCTACTACTGCCCCAGAAAGAGACTGATCCCAGTGCCAAAGATCCCATCATCTTCTTCTATGATCTCTCTCTCTCTCTTTAGGGAGAGATCAATAATATACTACAAGCAATTTTGCGTAGAGGACTGTAGTACTTTTCTAGGGTTGGGTTTACTAACTAAGGTTGGTATTTAACCATGGTTAGTTGCGTTAATTGGGACTAGCAAACATTATCCACGCCAACTACCAAATCCAGCCAAGCCAAGATAACCCACCAATTGGAACTTTTCTTTTTTGAATGTTCTTTAATTTCTATCCTTTTCTTTTTTTTTTTTTTTTTTTTTTTATTTTTTTTTTTCTTGATGAGAATATGCCTATCATTTTTTTTTTTTGAATTATTATTGCTTTGACTATATTGTCAAATATCTATCATGTTTTTAATAGTAAATTCGTGTTTATCGAATTTATTAATTGGATTTACCAAATGTATTAATTAGTCAATCTGGTTTCATCAAATTTATTAATTAGTAAATCTGATTTTATTACCTGGTAAATTAGATACTTATGGATAAACCGTCGATTGGTAAATAAACGACTTACCTGGTAAATTGGATATTTACAAATTATTTATCTGGTAATTAAAGAATTTATAATAGTAAATTCAAGTTTGAGTTGGCTGAAAATAAAAGATCTACTAAATTCAAATTTGAGTTTTATTAAGTAAAAATTACTAGAGCATTTTTTACACCTATTTATCTGAATTAAGTATATAACTTTTGACTTGCTCTTGTAGTAAAAAAAAAAAAAAAAAAAAATCATAAAGGTAATTATTAAGTAATTAACTAAATTATGTACTGATTTAATATTTTGAACCTAAAAAAAACGTGATCACAAATTTACCCTGTTTAGAAGCCCTACATCATCCTTACTGCACAACATCATCTCTTAATTCTAAAGCCTCGTTCATTTCACCAATTCAAGTTTTCAGTTCTAAGTTTTTATAGTAAAAAATTCTCAAAAAATATCACATCTAACTTTTTCTTCTATAGTGAAAAACTATCAAAAAATATCACATCTCAAATTGAATTAAAAATTATTCGCGAAGTGAATGAGGCCTAAATGCTCATTAACTTTTAGGACACTGCAGATTTGAGTGGAACACTGCAGCTATGTATGTTCTGGTACTTATGTTGCTGAAATATGTATATTAAAAGAGATAAAGAAATTATAGTAAATAGTAGATTTATGAAACTAAATTAAATAAATAGTAGATTTAAAATATTTGAAGTAAATAGTAGGTAAAAAGTATTTTATCGCTTAAATTTATATTTACGATTAGTTAAAAAAAAAAATTTACCACGTAAATTTTCTTTTAATTGGTAATTTTTTTACCATATAAAGTTTTAATTATTGCTATTTATATTATATAGTTTTAAAGTCTGGAATTTATTACAATTATGACTGTAAATTTACTATTTACTTTTTTCTCCTAATTAATTAGCATCATAACGTACAATGCTTATGTTTATGCTTGCGGGGAAAAAAAGTGTAAGGATTAAAACAATCATTTCTCTCAAAAGTTATAACTCACGGAGAAAGCGCAACCAAATCCATTGAATACCATCCCAGATAGGAATGAGCATCGAGTAGAATGTGGTCGGGCATGCTTCCTCCACTCTTGCCCCCGCTTTCACCTTTGCCCTTCATACCCACGTATTCGGGGTCAGAATCGGGATCGGGGTTGGAGAATTCTCATCAAGAGGCTTTCTTTGTACGTTGCCTATTTATGCAATAAGAAAAAAAAAATATTGTGGTCGGAGGCGGGGCGGGGGTACTTCTCCCGCTCCCACTCCGCTTCCGATTCGCCATTTCCATTTAATAAACCCTATATCTGCTTTATTCAGAGTAGGTACCCACAACTGCGAGTAAAATGTTTATCCCTAATCTAAGAATACAACCAATAAATTAAGTCACACAAACCCATTACGTGTAAACGATAATACTACGCACTAAAACTCCTGTAATTATATCCCCATTATAATACGGATATTTATTTAAGATTACGGATTTTGTGTATTCATTTACTAAATTTGTTTTTCAATTCATGCAAAAATGTCTCTGTCAAAATTATGGCAAACCATCAAACACGTATTAAGCTTCAAGAAAGAAAACAGATTAACCGGAAGGCTAATCTGCCTAACCATATTTGTAAGCAGGTTCATCCAATCCAATCCAACTTATTTTGGTTATATAGCAACTAATTTAATTAAAGATTGTTTTTTAAAAAGAGTTTATAGCTCTGTTAGTCTCTGAACTTTGAGCATTGTGACACTTTAGTTCTTAAATTTTTAATTTAGGCTTATTTAGTACCTAAACTTTCATTTTTTGACTGTTTTAGTCATTGACATAAAATTGACGAATAATTTTTAAAATTTAATAAAAATAAACACGTTTTCTCATTGTTACTATTAAAATTATTTAGTTTTATTAAAAACTATAATATTTATGGAAAGAATTACGTTATATCCAAGTTTTCTCATTGTTACTATTAAAATTATTTAGTTTTATTAAAAACTATAATATTTTATACATACCGTAACTATTTATGTAAATTTTTATTATTATGCGATAATGAAATGATTATCCGGGCTAAATTTTAGAAATTATTTGTCAATTTCACTGTGAACAATCAAAACTTTAAACAAATGAAAATTCAAAGACTAAATATCTATAAATTAAGAGTTCAGAAACCAAAATATCACAATGCTCAAAGTTCAGTGACTAACAGAGTCATTAGCTCTTTTAAAAATTACATCCAATCAAATCCAATCATTAGTTTATCATCCAATCTAATTTGATTTGATTGAGGAGTTTGGATTAGATTGGACTAGACTAATCAATTCTCTTAAGCTTTTTGTACATTTTCATATTTTCCTATTTAACCTATTTGTTAGATCCTTTTGACATAATCTATAATGCAGAGTTGAAACAAAGAGTAAGAATTAACATCTATAAATAAAAAAACATATAAACTCCAAATTACAAACTTCAAAATTGATTGGACAACTAACGACGAACTTTAAAAAAAATGAAATCAAAACTAATAAATATAAAATATTTAGGAAAAAAATGAAAAGCATAGAAAGAAAGTGTCTGGGAAAAAATAGAATTAAAATTTTGGACCAATAATACAAATATATATTTATATATTTTTTATATAATATATAGAGGTTGGATCGGTTTGAATTTTGTGTTTGAAGTTAAAATTAACATCCAATTTAATCCAAGTTAGTTTTTTTTTATTTTTTTTTATTTTTTTTTAATTCATAACCAATCTAACCCAATTGAGATCGTTTATCAGCTAAATATAGATTATATTAGATTGGACTTATTGGTTTGATCGATTGCTCGGATATGATGAACACCCCTAATTATGGCCTACAATCTACTGTTTAATTTTCTACACGAGTGTACACTTTACACACACTGATATGATGAACTAAATCATAATGATCAATCCCAAGATAATTACCGAAAGAAATTCTATTAATAATTTTAAGAATATAATGATAATTGTTGACGGTGTCTTTCCAACAACTCGTGATATCCTCTCAGAATCACTCACAGTTACGTTAATCACTGGATTACGAAATGAGTATGAAATAATACGGGAGAAACAACAAATTTATAGTGGTTCGGCAATAATATTGTGCCTAATCCACTTGTGCATGCACTATATCTTTGAGCTGAGTACAAGTATTCTATCTGTAATACAAATGGTTTCTAACCCCCTTTTCTGGGTTCTTTTCGTTCTATTTATAGGGTCTCTCACACGGTTGCACATTCCCGGTTCCCAAGAGAGAAGCCATCTCCTGTCCTCGGTCTCCGTGAGGGTAGGTGAGTTCTCATGATTGCTTATCCCTGGAAATTCGGCGGATCTCCCCAGGCTAACACCTGATTTCCTGACTCCAAAAGTAGCCGTCGGATCAGTACTTCCCTCCTCTGGTTGACATGACCTCTGGCGGCCGACACTGATTCCTCGACGTCGCTTCTTTTGCCTGTAGAGACCTTACCCGGTGCCCCTCCTCCTGTGGCCTCTCTCGACGCATAGGGCACTTCCGCTACGCTTTACCTTATTGCCAACAGTCAATCCTCTGCGGGGAGTTCCTCGACGTCGGTCAATAGGAGAAGTGGTCGAGGTATCGACCATGGCGTAACAATAATCTTCAAGAATATAATTAACAATTTTAAGAATATAATGATAATTTTTGTAATTAAGGACCAATTGAAAACATCTGTTTTTCTTAACGATTTTGATTACGTGATGCACATGTGAGCGTCTATTGAGAACAATGAAGATCATTTTTATCCTTGTAGCGTCTTTTGAGGGTAATTGGTACTTGAAAACAAAGAGCTATTTATCACATTTGAACTAACTTGATAAGTTTGTCCATAACTTGACAAGTTTGGCTATGAACTATAACTTGACAAATTTGTCTATAACTTATCTGGTTATGAACCATAACTTAATAATTTATAACCTATTAATTTCTATAACTAAAAATTAGCCTATATACTTTCTTAAACTTTTGATATTAGCCTATTTTTTACTATTTTCCATAAATATACGTGTAGAGCGCGTAGTTTTGAACTAATACATATATAAAAGAGCCAAAGAGCTTTTTGTTCCATGCTCCATGCTCTGTAAAGTGTCTAACTTTCTTTTCTTTTTTTTTTTTTTTTTTTTTTTTTGGTTTCTTATTTTTTAGATGCATTTTTACAGTTCAACAAAATACTTTCTTAAAATACATTTTCATTTCTTATCTTATAACATTTTTTTTCCTTATAATCTTATATTTGAATATGTCTTTCACTAAATTATTGTTTTTATATTTACCTTTCACATGATAAATGGTTGTATAAATGAAGCAAAAAAATAAAGTATTTAGATGACTTTAACACAGCAACACGAAGCACGCTCTAAAACCAGTACTAAAGAGAAAACTTAATACATCAGTCAATACGGCTGCCCAAAAGCTTGCACACTTAGGTTTTTCTTTATCTAAAGATTGTTTTTGGTTGGAAGAACTTTCTAGTTGCATTGTTGATATGGCCAATATTTCTTAGAAAAGCAATTTCCACCTTCCAATATATATATATATATATATAAATATATATATATATATATATATATATATATATATATGCTAAATTTTGTTTTGGTCCTTGATTTTTAAAACTTATCAATACAGGTTCTCGATCTACCAAATTGTCCTAACTTAGTTTTTTTTTTTTTTTTTTTTTTTTCGTTCATTCGTCGATTGTTAAAATCTCAACGGGAACAATTACGACTTCCTTCTTACTAATCATGTTCTAACTGTACATGGTCCTCAAATATTGTCTTTTTTTTTAACGAGATCTTAGATATGGGATGAGCAAAATGACTAATTTAAAATAATCTGATAGATCACGGTCATGAACGTCTAAAATGAGATTTGACCTGTAATTCATTACAAAAATGAGTAACATTATGTTTATGTACACATGTCAAAAGCGCGCGCGTGTGTCTATATATATATATATATATATAGACACACACACATATAATATTAGAAAATGGCTTCGAACCAATTTGGGATGCCATTTTAAGCCTTAATTTTGAGTGGAATCTAACGGGCAAAGATGGATATCAGAGTTATTTTTTTGTCCATGAAAAAATCGAAATGATGCATTTATATGCTTAAAAGATATATAAGTGAATGAGAAATTAACATTCAAAATGCATCTATGAAGTTGGCAAATTAAAGTAAAACTCATCCTACATGTCAAAGAGAATAATGTTGTTGTCTCTCTAAGCCCTATGATGGAGACTCCCTCAGCCCATTCCCAAAGACAATGAAAAAAATAGAAATCATTTATTAGACCTATATACATGAAACTCAAACTTTCCTCTCATGACTAGCAAGTACAGTACTTCTTAATTAAAAATCAATTTACTCTAACAGCATATTTAAAAATGTAGAGGAAGGCTTAGGACAGACTCAGAATGGTCAAAACAGTGAAAGTTGAGGTAATAGTGAGGTAATGTTTGTACCCAATAGAATCATGTTTGGGACGTTTAGTTTATGGGTTTAGAATCATAATTTATGATTTTGATTTTTGAAATTTAAATTTTTTATTAGTGAAAAACACTGTAAAAAATCAAGAACTATGATTCAGAACCAAAGACAGACCCTTAAACAAACATCCTTGGAGGTATCACGTGAAAAAGGCAAATATGGAAAAAAAAAAAAAAAAAAAAAAAAAACCATGAATCCAAATACAACCCAAGTAGAGATAGACAACCACAACCCAGTTAGTAGAGACATAAATGAGAACAAAAACCCAGTTATCATATGAGTCTTATTCCTAGAGTATGATTAAAGATAATTTTAGCTTAAATTTCTCTTTGACATGTCAAAGCAGGCTTCCATGTCATTGGCCGTGCCTTGCTTATGTAAAGTCTTGCTCAAAAGAAAGTGAAATCAAACCTCAAACTTTTCTCGTTCACTTCATTAATTTGAGTTGAATCATTGAAGTGAATGGGAATGAACTTAGAGGCTTAGCAGTAGCCCACATATATTTATGCATCACATTCAGGCACGGAGCCAGCTATAACCCAGTGGGCTTCAATTTTTATTTTTATTTTTTGCTTTGTTTTTAAAAACATGACAACTGAAATTTAAAAGTTTAAAAGTAGTCTTCAATAAAGTTTTGTCTTATCTAATAGCTCTGGTATAAATTTTTGGCTGTCACTAAACATGTTTTTTTGATACTAATTTAACACAATTGTGATTAAAATAGAGTATATTAGAATAATTTTATAAATTAAAAGGGTAATTTATCAAAATTAAAATTTTAAAGGACAACTTGCTAAAACTATACAAATTAAAGGAAGCAAATGGGTAAAATACCCTGTTAAATATATTAACTTCACATTTTTATCAAATATAAACGCTAACATTAATGTACAGTCAAGATGGTGTAAGTAAAACTTATTTCGTCCTACAATACATCCTTTCAATTCCACGATTTCCTGCCTCCTGGTTACGAAGGTCCAACGAAATTAAACTAAAGTCGGCTACGTTGTGATTACTGGTTCTTTTAATGTTGCTAAAGCGGGTAATGATATATATATATATATATATATATATATAGTAGTTTTTGGAAGGATGCTATTGGCTTCACATGACAAGTCGTCATTCTCATGGGACCCATCAAGTTGACCCAAAAGTCTTTGAAATGTAACTTAACCTATGATTGTTCAACGGGGAATGTAGTTGAAATTAAGGTACCATTAATTAATTATACATGTAATTAGGATTGGAGCAAAAAAAGAAAAACGAAAAAAAAAAAAGATAAGATGATGATTAATTCATTACCGTTGGATGTACCCCCTGAAATTTAGTTAAAATAAAGTAAAATTTTGGTCATGGAAATCTTGATAAAATTTGCAAAAACTCTTAAGATTTTTTTCCTCCATCGAATCTGTTGTACAATTTGTTAAGAAATAGACACCCTAATTTCATACCTAGGGTGATAAAAATGTCAATAATAATATAAAAAAAAAAAAAAAAACAAACACACAAATTTATATGAGATCACCTTAATGAGAAACTACGTACGTTATGTTTCAGCTATTGCAGTAATTCATTTAAAGGTTCATCAAAATTGATCTATGAAATCCTCTAGGTAAGGCAATAATCATTAGGGCATAATTAGGCTCCACATCTTAACACAATCTATTAGTTTATGTTGATGGTGGTTTTAATACTAGCTCTCCGAGAACACTCACACTAATCACTCACGTATTATTCAGAGATTAATGGTGCTAAATAAGTAAATGAGACAAGAGTTTATAGTGGTTCGGCTAAAAATCTTTGCCTACATCCACTTGTGCATTCACTAAAAATGTTGTAGATTACAAGTTCTATAGAAGTCTCTTAGTGAGCGTGTAAAAAAAACGTAATGAACTTTTATGGCTCTATTTATAGGCCTTATACATGTGAGAAACCCCATGCACTTTTCGAGGAAATCAACCTCTATCCCTTAATTTGAGGATTTAGTAGCTGGATTTTCCTTATTATTGCTTCCCGGTCAGGTTAACCACTCTTTACCTAATGCCTGATTTCTTGACTCCAACAGTGGTGGTAGGTGATACAATGTATCTTCCCCAGGACTGACAGCGGATTTGACCGGGCTAATATCTCGACGTCGGGTCCTCACCACATGGGCTGGGCCCTCAACGTGCGTCCGCGCAAGTGGCCTCCCAACGTCACTTTTTTTTTTTTTAAACGAGATCTTAGGTATGGGATGAGCAAAATGACTAATTTGAAATAATCAGATAGATCATGGCCATGAACGTCTAAAATGAGATTTGACCTGTAATTCATTACAAAAATGAGTAACATTATGTTTATGTACACATGTCAAAAGCGTGTGTGTACATATATATGTATACAGATATAATATTAGAAAATGGCTTCGAACTAATTTGGGATGCCATTTTAAGCCTTAATTTTGAGTGGGATTTAACGGGCAAAGATGGATAACGGAGTTATTTTTTTGTCCATGAAATAATTGAAATGATGTATTTATATGCTTAAAAGATATATAAGTGAATGAGAAATTAACATTCAAAATGCATCTATGAAGTTGGCAAATTAAAGTAAAACTCATCCTACATGCTAAAGAGAATAATGTTGTTGTCTCTCTAAGCCCTATGATGGAGACTCCCTCAGCCCATTCCAAAAGACATTGAACAAAATATAAATCATTTATTAGACCTATCTACATGAAACTCAAACTTTCCTCTCATGACTAGCAATAGCAAGTACAGTACTTCTTAATTAAAAATCAATTTACTCTAACAGCATATTGAAAAATGTAGAGGAAAGCTTAGGAAAGACTCAGAATGGTCAAAACGGTGAAAGTTGAGGTAATAGTGAGGTAATGTTTGTACCCAATAGAATCATGTTCAGTATCATGGGGCATATTGCAACAATTTTATAAATTAAAAGGGCAATTTATCAAAATTAAAAATTTAAAGGGCAACTTGCTAAGCCATGCAAATTAAAGGAAGCAAATGGCTAAAATACCCTGTTAAATATATTAACTTCACATTTTTATCAAATATAAACGCTAACATTAATTTACAGTCAAGATGGTGTAAGTAAAACTTATTTCGTCCTACAATACATCCTTTCAATTCCACGATTTCCTGCCTCCTGGTTACTAATGTCCAACGAAATTAAACTAAAGTCGGCTACGTTGTGATTACTGGTTCTTTTAATGTTGCTAAAGCGGGTAATGATATATATATATATATATGTGTGTGTGTGTGTGTGTGTGTGTGTAGTTTTTGGAAGGATGTTATTGGCTTCACATGACAAGTCGTCATTCTCATGGGACCCATCAAATTGACCCAAAAGTCTTTGAAACGTAACTTAACCTATGATTGTTCAACGGGGAATGTAGTTGAAATTAAGGTACCATTAATTAATTATACATGTAATTAGGATTGGAGCAAAAAGAGAAAAAAGAAAAAAAAAAGATTTGATGATGATTAATTCATTACCGTTGGATGTACCCCCTGAAATTTAGTTAAAATAAAGTAAAATTCTGGTCATGGAAATCTTGATAAAATTTGCAAAAAACTCAAGATGTTTTTTCGTCCATCGAATCTGTAGTACAATTTGTTAAGAAATAGACACCCTAATTTCATACCTAGGGTGATAAAAATGTCAATAAAAAAAATCAAGCAAAAAACAAACACGCGGACTTATATGAGATCACCTTAATGAGCCATTGCAGTAATTCATTAAAAGGTTCATCAAAATTGATCCATGAAATCCTCTAGGTAAGACAATAATCATTAGGGCATAATTAGGCTCCACATCTTAACACAATCTATTGGTTTCTATAAGGGTTTTTATGTCCCTTTTCTTCATCATATTATTCTTCTTCTTCAGCTGAAATTCTACTATAAATTATAAATCTGTAATATATGAGTAAATATTATGTGAAATCTGTTGGTTTACATCAGTTTTTTTTTTTTTTTGAAAGTTTTCTATCAGGTTTTTGAGACTTTCTTTCAGGTATCTTTCATGTATCATTCGCCTATATACTGAATTGAGAACAAACTACCAGTTACGTATATCCAATACTTCAAAATCATATTTTACGTGCATGAACAACCAGAATTTTACGTAGGATGATATGATAATACATTTTTGAACGACAAAGTATATATAGAATAACATGATCAGCTCAATTCCCGTTACACACACACACACGCATATATATATATATATATATATAAGTATATATCAGAAGAAATTTGTCTTCCTCGGTATCACTTTCTTTATTTTACTAGACAGGATTTAAAAGCAATCTCAATTTAATATTTTAGTGTTAGGTTCATTCCTAAAACATCGCTATGGAGGTTTTAGGCTTTGCCTCGTCTCAAATATATAAAAGATTATATACAAAAAAATTGTATAAACTGCTGAAATATGGATCAGAATCATTAATCCATACTATAACAAAGCACAAAAAAAGACCTTTCCGTTGGCTGTTTCCTTATAGGTTTGAAAGAAAATTAAATTTCTATGAGAAAGAACATTGTAAAAAAAAAAAAAAAAAAAAAGATTTGAATTGTGATCATTTCAATTCACAAAACTCTTGAGAAAAGAGAAAGGAAATTCCAAGATTAAGTTGCAAAATGTTGTCTATCAGAAGCCGTCTACAAAAAGGGCAACACTGCCCCACAAGCGACGTTGAAAATTATTAAAAATGAAAACATAAAAGTTCAAATAAGATGGTTTTGGAAAATTGTCCTTACAAAACTGGGGTTATTGTCCAATTGACTAATATTAAGCCAATTAGAAAGAAAACTGATCAAACGCTGGTGGGGTTGGCACATGGGTTAATTAGCTAAGAGCCAAAATTAGGCGGAGCAACTAAGTATTAAGGCCTCGCTCATTTCATTAATTCGAGTTTTTAATTTCAATTTTATTACAGTTAAAAATTCTCACAAAAAGTCACATCTAATTTTATTACTATAGTTAAAAACTCTTATATAAAATCACATCTTAACTTAAATTAAAAACTCAAATCGAGGCCAAGCTATTTATATGAATACCATGCATATATACACGTATACATACATATATATATATTAATGATAGATAATTCCGTGCATATATATATATATATATATGTTATCATGTGTGTGTATATATTTGGTAGAAGATATCATGCATTTATTAGAGCATTGCACTCGGTACTTGATAGAAAGGTCAAAATGGACTCACAGATGTCAAGTTCCTTGTGTTTTGGACTCTTAGAGAGTTTGGTTTTACTTGTCCTACAAAGAATCACAAGACTTAAACTGGCGTTAGGCGCCGCAATATATTCTGTTGACCTCACTTTATTCCTCAATATCACAGGGAATATTTCTCATCAATTTTCTTTAAAAAACTAAAAAAGAAGAAGGAAAAAAAAGGTAATATCCTATGCACATAAATTTTCCATTAAATCCTTCTCCCAACTTACATGACAAGTTTTTTAGTCACACAAATTGCTAGCTCAACCTAAAAGATAAATATATATATATATATATCCTGTTTATTTCACTAATTTGAGTTTATAATTCGAGTTTTATTACAGTAAAAAGACTCTAAAAAACAATCACATCTAATATTTTATTACACTAAAAGACTCTCACATAAAATCACATCTCAACTCGAATCAGCGAACTACCCTCACCCGGGAAGAGAAATCAGAATATTATATATTGGACTGCGAAAGCTGCATAAAATACGTACGAGCTTGGAATATGAAGTTTTCGAACGATCTGGAAAAGTATTGTATGCTACTATACCAAGTATCTACTTATTATAGAAAGTTAAATATGATACGCTTATCTATAAATGGGAGAAAAACAACCAGATTTTCTTTCCTTTCTTTGGGTGTTAATCCTCGTCAATATTGATCACTATGATTTTTTATGCCTGGCTTTATAATATAACAACCAAAAATGATCAAACTTGGGTGATTTTCTCTTTTGTACATATAAGCTAGTTCATCTAATATAGAGTTAAAAAAAAAAAATCCACATTTAGGATCATGAGGGTGGGGGATTCAAACTCTAAACCTGAATTAATGTGGATTTATCACTAGATTAAATCTGCATTACCGTTAATCGCCAGTCTTGATCTACATGGCAATTATTATTATTGATAAACTTTCTAAGTATTATGAAAAACACAAACAAAAAGTGCTTACTGAAAATTAAGATATGTATTATTTTCTAATTATGTAGAAGAAGAGAATAAGGACTATCAAAATTCAGTACTAATATTGTATGGTTTAATAACCCCCCCAATAGTAGAATACTTAATTGTTAAGTTTTGTTCATTATTTCATCAAAATTATTTGGGAAAAGAAAGGCAATTCCCATTTTAATATCGACATACATATATAATCTAACAAAAAATAATCACCAAAAGATTCAGTAATGAGCAAACGTGGAAGAGATCAAGGAATTCTGAACTAAAAACTCATGAACACGCCAAGCCCCATTTATAATATATATATATATATATGTATATATGTATATATAGATATAATGGACACATTGCAAATTAAAACTAATTCAAAGCCAGAGAAGATATATAACACGTTAATCTCCATTTATGGGGGGAAAAAAGCATCAAAAAACCTCTTCAAACAAAGTTCATTTATCCATGACTTGAAAAAAATAAAAAAAGATTAGAAATATTCCTACCTTAAAAGACAAAAGACCCCAGTAGGGTATTAATCTTCATGAAGACTTCTTCTTCTTCGTCTTCCCAAATGCAATTATATTATGATCATCGTAACAAGTGGTTTTTGTCTCTCTGTAAATGCTGGCAAGAGAGCGATATTTCCGCTTTTTCGGAGGCCGAATTCCACGAATCTCTTCATCCTTTTCTTCTTCTTCTTTCCCAAAAATCTCTTCAATCTTCTCCAAAGTACTTCTTACTCTCGGGATTCCATTGTTAATAATCTTCATTAATCGCTGATCAACCTCTTCATCATGATCGAGATCATGACCATCTATGACGTTCTCCTTGTTGCTGTGGTTTTCTTCATCGCTAAGCTGCATAAGCTGCTGAGCCGCCGCCATGTCCAACTCCGTAAACAACTCCTGATCATCATCATCATCACGATCGTGATTTTCCCTCCGATTATCAGAATAACATTCTTCCATTTTTGGAAGAGAAAATACGCAAAAAAGAAAAAAAAAAAAAAAAAAAATCCCTGAAGATATCAAGAGTGATGAAGATATGTAGGGAGAGAGAGAGAGAGATAAGAAACTGGATTTTCTTTTTTCTTCGTCCCCCTTTTTGTTTCTGATAGTCGTTTTTTGGTTGTTTGTTTATTTATTTTTGGGTTGGTTTTGGTCTCTCTCTCTCTCTCTCTCTCTCTCTCTATATATATATATATATATATATATATGGGTCTGTCTTAGAGCGCGTTTCGATGGTACGTGTTGTATGCAATCTTACGGAGAGAGAGAAACTACATCGTAGGTGCTGTGAAGATAGGTGGAAGATGTGTAATGAGAATTATTATTATTATTATTATTATTATTTTAAAAAGATATTTATCGTGCGGTACCAAATAATGTCATAATGATAAGTCATAATTTTAAACCGCTCGATTCTTATAACGTTTAGTCATATTTTTAAATTTGATGTGATCTAACGGTTCAAATCAGTATCAATGAAATTTATCTTGCCACACAATTTCTAATTAAAATATAGCTTTTATTTATTTCAGGGTAATGGAAATTAGTAGTAGTAGTACATATTTTTTAAAATGTTAGATTTGATCAAAATTAAAAGTGACAAATTTATATATAAATCCAACGGTTAAAATCAAATTTCTCCTTTATTTTATCTTTTGCTTTTGTATTGGTTTTTTCAACCAACCTCCCGGTAAAAACTGCAATTGGGGTGTTACTTTTGGTTGTTAAACATGCTTGAGTTTATTTAAGCCCGGTTCATTTTACTTATTCGAGTTTAAAATTTAAATTTTATTATAATAAAAACTCTTAAAAACAGTCATATCTAACTTTTTTACTACAGTAAAAAAATTTCACATAAAATTATATCTCAACTTAAATTAAAAACTTGAATCAGCGAAGTAAACGAGTTTTTTTAATCAATGGGGATCAATTCACATCAATGACCATTGTTGAAATTACTTTTTACCAATCTCGGGTAATCAAATCAAACGGTTAAGATTGCTGGTCCTTGTTTTCTAAAGTATTGCGCGTGAGTTCTTTACAAAAACTTTGGCCGATGTAATAATTTTTTTAATTTCGATGCGTTGAAAAAAGCATATAATAAGGACACGAGTTTCTTTTAGGGGGTCGTTATGTGAATGGCTTCACATCATAAACCGTCATTCTCGTGGGACCCGCCAGATTGACCCCAAAGTCTTTCTACAATCACACTTTATAATAAGATAGTCGTAAGTGGATTAATGTAGTTGAGAATTGAGATTAAGGAGCCCCGCGTTATTTAATACACCTAGCTAATCATGATTAATTTACAGCCGTCCGGCAGGCCCTGAAATAGATTATGAGATGGTTAATTAGCCAAGTGAGATCTTTGAGGCTACAAGCAATAACCAAATAAATAAAATAGTGGGGTCTTGATGGAATTTTTTTATTTTTTTTATTTTTTTAGAATTTTTACAAACGGTTGTAAATTTAATCATTGGAAAAAAAAAGGAAAAAAAAAAAAGGAACAGCTCCTATCCTATCGTACGTTTAGTTTATGAATTTATAACTATTTTTAATTTATGTGTGTTTTTTATGAGAAAAAATACTGTAACAAATTACGAACTATAATTCAAATTATGGTATAAATCTATTAACCAAACGCACCCTTATTTTTTTTTTTTAAAAAAAGGTTCTTTATGAAAGTTGGGAATACAATTAATTTGTTAAGATGCTGACATATATTAGATTTAAGAAATTAGTTAATGACCCAGACAAACATAGGGACGGGTCAAGTTTTGACTTAAAATTATCTTTTTTTTCTATCTTTTTCTTTTTTTGTATTCTTTGATTTGGTGAACTTAGTCGTCCAAGTTGCCACGTCAAAGTTATTTAATTTAGCAATTCGCTTGAGTTGTACGAAATCAGATTTGATGCAAACATGGTATCCATATGAAACTTCCTGGAATTTAGAAAACGGAAACTGTATATAAAATATAAAAACCTTCCCTTAGAATTTTTGTCTGCTTTTTGTTTGGAAAAATGCAATTAAAAAGTTGTACAAGAATGTTCAAACATTATGTGAATTTCCAAATATTATGATACATCCTAACAATGTGTTGTTATTAATTTGTCACAAAATAGAGTAATTCATTAATCAATCAAGCAACCTCATAAAATTGGTATGTTATCAATTCCACCCTCAAATGGGTCTGCACATATAGTTGAGAAGCAGATATCCCCACCACCTGATTGGGCGTTGGCAGATTAGTTTTTTCATATTGGAGGTCAAACTGCAAACCAATCTAAAATGAAACTCATATTGTTTATTACCCTTGAACTATTCACCTTTCGTTCTCTCCTTTCCTTAATGAAAAATTGGATAATATAAGTCAAAATAAGAAATTAGAAAAATGCTACTTATATATTATCGGTACTGATCATAATCAGCGATTTGTTTAATTAATTAGGGAGTAACACATAAGATTTTGTGAGAACTTATGTTTCAATCAATGGATTTTAAAGTTGACTTGTGAATTGTCATTAGTTGAAAATTAACAATTATGATTACTAGTTGTGACTCGGTTGCACATATAGCCTAACGATAAATTTAGATCATTAGCTTTAATATTAAGGTCTAGAGTTCAAATCTCTCTATCTATTTTTTTAAACGAAAAGAAAGGAAGAAAAAATCAAAAAAGAAAATAACCAATAGTGATAACATTACGCGCTCTAGAAAATGAGGTAGCAGGTCTAGCAAAAAGAAAATAAGGTAGCATACATATCTAGCTAGGTTATAATAAAGCCCTAGATGTTATAAGTTTCAACCTAGCTAGGTTCTGTTAAGAAACCACAATGGACCAAAAAGGGAGATGGGGTAGAGATGCAAGAACGGGCCGGCCACACCTAGCCCATTCTCCTTAGGCCCACGTGGGCCGGGCTGGCCCACGAATTTCATAAAAAATATAAGAATAACCTCGGCCCAAAATTTTACGTAAATCGTGTCAATGATGGGTCGTGCCATGGGCCTTGAATGAGTTGGTCTACTCAAGGCTCATCTTGGCCCATTATGGGTTTAGATGGACCGGTCCATCTAAGCATGCAATTTTCAATTTTTTTATTTTATTTTTAATTTTTAAACAAGTTAACAAATAAATAAGTTTGAATAGTCAATAGAAATATGAAAAGGGATATTTTATTTATGATTACCACATTAAATAAAAACATTTCTAAGGAAAACTCAATCAGACAAAACCTTGAAAAGAAAAAAAGAATACAATCAAGATAAGTATACATAAGATGTTGACACAATTATTAAAACAAAGAAAAAAAATGAAGATATTATGGGCCTAGATGGGCTGGGATGAGCCAGCCCATATGGGCCTAGACGGGCCGGACTAGGCCGGCCCATCATGGGCCTAGATGAATTGGCCCAGCCTGGCCTGACCCATAATTTTTCAAAATCGTGTTTAGGTTTAATATTTATGGGATGGGTCTTTTAATTTACCGATCCAGCTATTGGGCTTTGCCATGGGCCTCGGCCCATTATTGCATCTCTAAGGTGGGTCCACAAAAGCCACGAGGTTCGTGCTTTTAAATTTTGGAATTTTAGCAATTGTGCCCTAAATTTGTTGGGTTTTAGTATTTTTGTAACGCCTTCTAAAATTAAATATGTTTAATTATGTATAATTGTGAGTTATTAGTGTGTCTAATTTATTTTTTAATTAATTAAGGAACTTTAAATTATTTTCAGTATTTATGATTTCACTCTAATTTTTTTAAAATACACTTAATTTTAATGTATTTTCTTTTACTTTTCTCTATTTCCTTTCTTTTTCCTTTTTTCTTCCTTTTCCTTTTCTTTTCTTTCTTTTCTTTTTCTTTTTCTCTTCCCTTCTTTCCTATGGCTACCTAGAACTCCCTCTCTCTCTCCTTCGGTTCTCCACGGCAGCTCCTGTTGTGAAAAATCGTAACGCAAGTATACGCTATCGCAATCAAGTAATATAATAGTGAATAAGAATATCGTCCCACGAGGATTGTCGTTTACTAATTACCGAAATTGTATTAACCCCAATTTTATTTGGATACTTGAAAAGAGAGTTTATAAAATTAAGTAAAGGAAAACTAAAACAATTAAATAAATTAAACAACGCTAGCAATTGATGAAAATTCAATAGATTAAGATTCTAGGGTTTCGATTTCACCAAATTAATCATGTTCAAATTCTCATAATTCAAGCAAATTAACATTCAATCCTATCTTGACAAAGAATTTCTCTAAAGCAATTATTATTCTTTCTCAAGCAACAATAATATTAATCCAACAAGCAAAATCCACATCTCTACGCCGACTTCTAAACCTCATTGAAAATCATTAAGTGCAAGAAATTCAAAAGAACTGCACAAGCATCATAGATATCTCTATCCTATGAACAACTCATGGTATTTCAATTAAGAGCTTATTCAATTATCACCTCTCGGTCTCAAATCAAATACAAAATCATGTAATAGTTGGCCAAACAATCACAAGCATTAAGAATAAATTGAAATACTCAAAGATATATGGATTAAACATCAATTACTTAAAAAGAAGATTGAGAATTCGAACATTCATAATCCGGCTACATCGTAGCCCTAGAAAAAAGGAATTAGTTCATCTCTAAACAAAATAAATTCCTAAACAAAGTCTTAATCATTGGAAAGGAAAGAAAAGAACTAGTTTGAGTTGAATTGAAGCGTCGTCGCAGCCGTTCTTCTTCTCCTCCGTCCCAATTCTCCTTTTCTTCTCTTGAATACTCTCTCAAAAGCCAGCAGCCGTCATTCCACAGTCTAAAGGTCCTTTTAATTGCCCTAGACTCATCTATTTATATGTTTGAGCCTTAGGGTCAAAAAGGGTAAGTTTTCTCACGATTGGCCTTCAAAGCAATTTTTTCAGATCGTTGCGGCGCTGGATGGGGAAATTCATGGGCGCCAAAACGCTGGTCATGGGCGCCAAAACGCTGGTCATTCTGCCCGGTGCACAATTTCTGCCGGATTTCAGCGTTGCAGCGCTGCAAACTAGCGTCAAAACGCCATCAGTTCTGCCCAATATGCTAATTCCGTAAAACTCAGCGCCAAGGCGTTATAGATGGGCGCCTAAACGCTATGTTTGCTGTCTTTTTCATCACAAATTGTCCAAAACCTTCCAAATCATATACTTCCACCTATCCTTCAAACAAAGAACGAAAACACACATAAAAACTAACAAAAAACCTCAAAACCAACTAGATATTAAGTATAAAATGATACTAAATGATACTAAATGAGCGAGTAAAACTCACTCATCAAATACCCCCAAACTTAATATTTTGCTAGTCCTCGAGCAAAACAAAAAAAAAATGAAAGAAAGAAAACTAAAAGGAAATAAAAACACGAATAATATGAAACATAAATAAATGAAACCTTGCTTGAGTATTGATCCGGTGTCGTTTCACAAAAATTGCCTCAAAGATTTCACATAAGTTACAACTCAAGAAAGACTTTAAACTTTTTGAAAGTTTAGAATTTCAACTCAAATGCTAATCTCGACCCCACCTATGACTCCTTATGTGTGTGTGTGAATAATCAATTACACATATCCAAATGCAACTTAGATGAGTTTATGCAATTAAGTGAATCAAGGTAGATCTATGATTTTTTTTTTCGAACTCCATAGGCTTATTGTTCTTATCACTCTCCACTAATGTCGGTCAACAAATCACCAAGGATCAATAGGACTTTATTAAGCTTGAATTGAATGGCTAGGGATTAGGGTAGGATAAACGGATATCAATGAGGCTCTGAATTCCCTAAACTCATCAATTACTCTAGGATCCTCTTGTAGAACATCTAACTCAATATCTCAAATATATCCGCCATTTGCCATCAACATTCTTGTCTCCAATTTCTTTTTTTTTTTTTTTTTTTTTTTTTTTTGAACGATAGATACAGAATTTCATTGGAGACAACAAACAGAATATAGAAAATATCCATACACCTCCCAATTCCAAACACAACTCAACGTGCATCCTAGAATAATCAACAAGCTCAAGGGAAAAGGTGAATGATAGGATTTATTTAAAGGCTAGGCTTATACTGTGGATGACAAAGAGAAGTTTAAACAGGCTCAAAGAGGTGACTAGGGATATTATTGTAACAAGGTAAGCTCAAACGGTTCAAACGATCCAAAAATGGCCTAAATCATTTCCTTAGTGATAAATTGCCTGGGATTTCGCCTCGAGTGATAATCAAACAAGTTCTAGAATCCGGTGAGATCCCCAGAAACATGAAAATCACATAAACTTTCTCTAAGTTCACAACATGGTCAAGTGCTCTTAATTATGTGCTCAACAATGTAAGGAAATCATAAGTAGAGTAAAACCAACAAACAAGTCAAGCACACAAACAATCAAATATTCATTGTCTCCCAGAAGCCATAGTTAAGTTCAATCGTTGTCTCATCATTGGCCGGGGTGAAACAAGCCAAACCAAAACTCAAGGTTTTTTTTTTTTTTTTTGAATAAACTAAATAAAATAACATAAAATAAGATAGTTAACTCCCCAAACTTAAAAACATTGTCCTCAATGGAAAAGTAAAACAAGAGAGTGTAGAGGACTTCCCGAGTAGTTGTCGAATTGTCTTCATTAAAGGGAGGAGGGAATTGCAAGTTTTTTTTTTTTTTTTTTTTTTTTGGGGCAGCGCCAATTAAGGCGCTACATGCTCTGTCATTTTTTGCCTGAAACACTCTATTTTGAGCACCAAAGCGCTTTTAAAACATAAATCCGTGCTTTCATGCCTTCTTGAGCTTCATTTCAATTGTATATCCTTAGAGCAACCCCCAAACTTGTTTATTAACCTATCAATCAATTTAAAACACAATAAGTAAACTAAGAATAAACTAATAAAAATAATAAAAATAAATAAAAGATGTTAAAAGGCTCGGGTTGCCTCCCGAGAAACGCTTTGGTTTAACGTCATCATCAAATTCTCATGGCGAGTTCGGAGAATGTTGGTCTTCTTTTGATCAAAGCTACCATTAATATATTGCTTCAAACGTTGTCCGTTAACCTTGAACGTTCCCTTTTCATCATGAGTGACTTTAAAGATAAAAATACTCTCACCACCAGAAATGGCCCGACCATTTGGACTTAAGCTTTCCGGAAATAAGCATCTTTGAATTATATAGCAACACTTGTTGGCCCGGCTTGAACTCTTTTCTTGAGATGTGCTTGTCATGCCAAGCCTTAGTTCGCTCCTTGTAAATCTTGACTTTCTCATATGCATCATTACGGAACTCATCTATCTCAATAAGCGTTTGTGGTTTCTCAATTGATGGAAGAGGGTGTAATGGGCCTCGTCCCAAAACTTCAAAGTGCCTCTGATTGTTAGATCCAAAAGAATCCATCCAGTGCATAGACTCCATAGCTTCATGATCTTCTATTGCAATAGTTTCTAGATCAATTAGACAAGCTTCCAAAGGCTCTTGAGGTTGGTCAAGATGCTCGATGTTAATTGTTTCAATTCGAAAACAACTATCACTTTTATGGGTATTTGGGAGCATTAAATACATTAAAAATCACCTCCTCCTCTTGTACTCTTAGGCGAAGTTCACCCTTTTGCACATCAATGAGAGCCCGACCGGTTGCCAAAAATGGTCTCCCAAGTATAATGGGGATTTCCTCGTCTTCTTCTTCTATATCCAAGACAATAAAATCGGCCGGAAATATAAACTTATCAACCTTGGACGAGTACATCTTCAATAATTCCTCTCGGATGCTTGATGGAGCGATCGGCCAATTGTAATGAGACCGTAGTTGGTCTTGCTTCTCCTAGTCAAGTTTCTTGAAAATTGACAAAGGCATTAAGTTAATGCTTGCACCTAAATCACATAGTGCCTTTTCAAAAATAGAATTTCCAATAGAACAAGGGATGGTAAAACTCCCGGATCTTTGAGCTTCGAGGCAACTTCCTTTGCAAGATGGCACCGCACTCTTGATGAAGTGCAACTGTTTCATAATCCTCAAGTTTCCTCTTGTTTGACAGGATGTCTTTCATAAACTTCACATAGCTCGGCATTTGTTCAAGAGCTTCGGCGAATGGGATGTTTATATGCAATTTCTTAAAGATGTCCAGAAACTTTGAAAATTGTTTATCAAGCTTACTCTTTTGAAGGCGTTGAGGAAATGGGATCCTTCGTGATGGCTCCACCGACAAAGGTTGTTGAGTTGTAGGAATTTCACCACTCTTCTCCAAAGATTGAGTATATTTGGGTGACGAAGCCTCTTCACTACATTTGCTAGACTTCTTAAGCTCTGGGAGTGTATTTGATTCTTTCCCGCTTCTCAAAGTAATGGCCTTGCATTGCTCTATTGGATTCAACACCGTTGTACTTGGCAAATTACCTTGTTGACGATCATTTAACATGCTAGCCAATTGACCAATTTGCACCTCCAAGTTTCGATCCGAGCCGATTGATTAAAATTTGTCCCGGTTTCATTCATAAATTGCGTGTGAGAGGTAGCCAATTGAGCCATTGCCTCTTCCAAATTCACCTTCTTCTCTTGTGGCGGGTTGCTCTGCTCGGGCTGCAACACATTTTGATTGTTTCTCCACGACAAGTTTGGGTGATTACGCCATCCTTGACTAAACCTAATGTTAGAGTACGGATTGTTCTCAAGTGTAATTCCCCATGTATTGAGCTTGCTCCATTTGTGCTAATTGGGTTGTCCGCTTGACACTCAAAACCTTGGTGAGATCCGTTCACACACATCGGAGATGATGTTTGGATGGCATTGGTTAATTTTGAGTACTACGTAATTGTTTGGACAGAGAAGCAATTTGGGCGATCAAATTAGTGATGGCATCAACTTCATGTAGTCCGGCTGTCTTCTTTGGCAAGCTTCTTTCACTAGGCCAAATTATTGGTTGCCATATCTTCTAGCAACTTATGCCTCATCTTCGGTTTTCTTCATTAACGCTCCTCCTCCCGCAGATGCATCAATTAGAGTTCTTGTAACTCAATCCATTATAAAAATTATGGACTTGCATCCATTTAGGTAGACCATGATCAATCTTCTCAAAAACTCCTTGTATCTCTCCCATGCTTCATATAGAGTTTCACCTTCATATTGAGCAAAATTATTGATCTCAATGCAATTTGTTTTAGCCGGTGGAAAAACTTTGAAAGGAACTTCTGAACTAAGTCTTCCCAACTAGTGATCGAATTTGGCGGCAATGAGTTCAACCAATTTTTTGCTTTATCTCTCAAAGAGAAAGGAAACAAACGAAGAAGAGCTTCATCATTGACTCCATTGTATTTGAATATCAAAATCTCCGAAAATTTGCGATGTGAGCATTAGGATCTTCATTCGACAATCCATTAAATTGGATCGGTTGAATCATCTGCAACATTACCGCTTCAATTCAAAATTATTCGCCTGAATAATGATCAACGATTGAACACCGGTTGGTGGCAATGCATAATCTCGCAAAGCCATTGGTTGATTGACCACGTGGATTGTTGTTAGGTATGTTATTGTTGTTCTCATTTATTGCCCCTTCAGATCGAGATGGTTTCTTGCGACGGAATAGCGGTTTCTTCTTCTCTTTTCTTTTCTTGACAAATGCGCTCAATTTCTGAATCAAGAGGAACTAGACTGTTGCTCCCAAGCTTTTTGATGCGGTAAAAGTAAACTCTGCGAGCACTAAACAAGAACAAGAAAATAAATAACAAAATAAAATCCAAAGTAAAACTAGAGTTATTTGGTATCGATATTAGTAAAAACAAAACAATCCCGACAAACGGCGCCAAAAAACTTGTTGTGAAAAATCGAATATACGCTATCGCAATCAAGTAATATAATAGTGAATAAGAATATTCCCACGAGGATTGTCGTTTACTAATTACCGAAATTGTATTAACCCCAATTTTATTTGGATACTTGAAAAGAGAGTTTATAAAATTAAGTAAAGGAAAACTAAAACAATTAAATAAATTAAACAACGCTAAGCAATTGATGAAAATTCAATAGATTAAGATTCTAGGGTTTCCGATTTCACCAAATTAATCATGTTCAAATTCTCATAATTCAAGCAAATTAACATTCAATCCTATCTTGACAAAGAATTTCTCTAAAGCAATTATTATTCTTTCTCAAGCAACAATAATATTAATCCAACAAGCAAAATCCACATCTCTGTCGGGACTTCTAAACCTGTTGAAAATCATTAAGTGCAAGAAATTCAAAAGAACTCACAAGCATCATAGATATCTCTATCCTATGAACAACTCATGGTATTTCAATTAAGAGCTTATTCAATTATCACCTCTCGGTCTCAAATCAAATACAAAATCATGTAATAGTTGGCCAAACAATCACAAGCATTAAGAATAAATTGAAATACTCAAAGATATATGGATTAAACATCAATTACTTAAAAAGAAGATTGAGAATTCGAACATTCATAATCCGGCTACATCGTAGCCCTAGAAAAAAAATTAGTTCATCTCTAAACAAAATAAATTCCTAAACAAAGTCTTAATCATTGGAAAGGAAAGAAAAGAACTAGTTTGGAGTTGAATTGAAGCGTCGCCGATCCGGATTTGAGCCGTTCTTCTTCTCCGTCCCAATTCTCCTTTTCTTCTCTTGAATACTCTCTCAAAAGCCAGCCGTCATTCCACAGTCTAAAGGTCCTTTTAATTGCCTTAGACTCATCTATTTATATGTTTGAGCCTTAGGGTCAAAAAGGGTAAGTTTTCTCACGATTGGCCTTCAAAACTTTTTTTCAGAAAGGATGATTGGTTGGGGAAATTCATGGGCGCCAAAACGCTGGTCATGGGCGCCAAAACGCTGGTCATTCTGCCCGGTGCACAATTTCGCGGATTTGTTGCTTTAGCGTCAAAAAACGCCATCGCCTTACGCCAATATGCTAATTCCAGTAAAACTCAGCGCCAGATAGATGGGCGCCTAAACGCTATGTTTGCTGTCTTTTTCATCACAAATTGTCCAAAACCTTCCAAATCATATACTTCCACCTATCCTTCAAACAAAGAACGAAAACACACATAAAAACTAACAAAAAACCTCAAAACCAACTAGATATTAAGTATAAAATGATACTAAATGATACTAAATGAGCGAGTAAAACTCACTCATCAGCTCCCTCTCTTTCTTCCTTCACCACCGGCCACCACTCCCTCCATCTATCCGACCACCTCTCTCTCTCTCTCTCTCTCTCTCTTGAAGTCCTTGCCGAAACAGGAAAGAGAAAAAAAAACAAAACAAAAATGAGAGAAATAGACGAAAACGAGCTTCAATCACTTTGAGGTAAAGATTTCTTGAAAACCCATACTTGAATTTGAGTTATTGATTTGAGAACTTGTAATTTTGGTATATTTGCATGGTTTTGAGTTAGGGTTTGAATTTGAACAATTGTTGTTAGAATTGAAATAAATTTTGGAATTTTCAGTTATTGGACTTGTTGAATTAATTGGAAACTTGTTTTGATGATTTCTGAAGAATTTATTTTAAAATTAAACTTGAATTGCAGGTTTGACATTTTTTTTATTTATGTCAACATGTTGCCAAACATCTTTAAAAACTCTTTTTTTAAACTGAAATTAAAAGGGAAATTAAACCCATAAATTGGATTAATTTTTAAAGAATTATAAAGGCATTTGTGGAACTTAGATTTGAGTCAATGCGCACTAATAGAAAACAATTAGATAATTGAACTTGATTTATTTTAGGAATGAGGATTGTGTCCTAAGACTTTGTTTTGTGACAATGTTAGTTGAAGGATTAGATTAAAAGCTTGAGGAAAGCGGAGACTAGGATAATGAAAGGCTAGCCCATGTTTGATATCCGAGAGGTATGATATTCTTGTCTATATACTTGATAGCCATGATTTAAATGATTTTTGCCTATGAAAATGTTTTAAACACAAAACATGTTTAAAGAAAGAAATGATTTAAAGGAAATAGCATGAATAAGGCTATTGAGTTTTTAATAATTTAGAAATGAGATTTTAAAGAGTTTTCTTTCTTAAAATGAGATATTTTAAGAAATGATAAAACACATGATGGCCACAGAGATCGGGATATGGGAATCATATCCTTAGGGGCAGGTCCCGAAATCGGTACAAGTCCTTCTTGCTCAGTGGTGATATCATGGCTTTGCATACTTTCATTATCCAGATATTTTGCTACTATTACATGAGTATTTCCTTTCTTTAAAGGATGATCGGTTCCGAGTATATGTCTTTAGACCATGAGTACTTTAATTATTAAATTTTTATAGAATTATATCCTACTAGACTTTCCGCTCATTTTTCTTTTGTTTTTAATATTTTAAACCTCCCTCCAGCATTAGCGGTTTAGATTTATAGCATGGAGATTTGATGCCAATGAATTGAAGGCGTGAGATTTGAAGTGGTTAGTTTGTTTTGAATTAACAGTTTTTAATTATGAGATGTACTGTATTTCTGTATATAAACTATATTGGTCGATATTGTCCCAGAGTTGTACTATTTTCCTTAGATTTTATGGACTATTTTAAATATTGTTTGTAAAAGAAAGACTCCAGAGCAATATATTTTAATATCTATTTTTGTATTTGTATATTTTTATTTTCATAGATTTTTCTTAATTAATTCAGTTTAATTAAGTTATTTTTTAATTATATCTCAATAATTACGGCCATATCCTTGGGGTCGTGACAATTTTGGTCCAAACCAAAAAAAAACTTAACAATTTAGACCTTTAAGGTGCATTTAGTTGCAGTGAAGGAATGACAATGCAAATGGAAATGAGAATAAGAAAAGTAATGATAATGGAATGAAAAAAAAAAAAAATTGATTCATTTGTTTGGTTGTAATTTTAACAATACTATAAAATGGAACATGAATATTTTCATGTTAACAAAATTATAACACTAATATTTTATATATCAATATAATTAATATAATATAATAATAATTATATAATATATTACATAATCATGATATAAAATATAATAATATTTAAATGGTTAATATAATTATAATATTATTAAATATATTATAAGATTATATAATAAATAATAATATTTTAGTTATAATATAATTAAAAATTACCACTGAATATATTGTACTATATTATAATATGTAGTTACAATATAATATATAATTATTATATTAAATATAATACAATATTACTATTATTATATAACATAAGATATAGAATATAATAATATTATTAAAATTGTTAATATAATTATTATAATATTATATAAGAAACAATAATGTTTTATAATGTAATTAAAAATTACAGCTATATTAAAATATACTATACTATAATATATTATTAATATATTATATTAAATAAATATATTATAATTAATACATTATGATTACATAACGTATGTAATACACCATAATAAATAATAATATTAAAATTATAATATTATAATATTATTTAATTATATTTATTATTATATTATTAATATAATAAAAATAATTATATTAATACAATATAGTATAATTAATAAGATCATATTATATAATAAAATAATATTAAAATTATTAATACAATCATGATATTATTTGTTACAATATTTCAACTATATTGTATTATGTCATTTTATTGTATATTATTATATTATATTTTAATATTATTATCTCTTATATTATAAGATATAATTACATAATATATTATAATTTATTATTAGATTATATATTATATTATATCATATCATATCATATTATTATATTATTATAACTATATTATATTATTATATTTTTATTACATATAATATTATATTACATATTATAAAATATCACAACTATATAATATATTATAATTATATTATAATATTAAAGGGCAATTATAGAAAAACATAAAGAAAAGAGTTTAGAATGGTTATTCCTCCCATGTGATGAAGGAATGATGACTCATCTAAAATAAGTGAGTCCTTTTTTAAATGACCACTCTTTTTTTATACATCTAACTAAACATCAAATTTAAATTTCATTCTATTCTATTACTTTTCTTTCCACTTAACCAAAAGCGCCTTAAAAAAAAACTCACTTTTACTGTAGTATATTCTCAACGCCTCACAAGTGTTGAAGATTTTAAAAACTTTATGGATTTTTCGAAATGAGATGTGAATTTTCGAGAGCATTCAAAAAATTTTGATGTGACATTTTCTCGAGAGCTTTTTTTCCAAAACCTAAAACAAAACTTGAACGAGGCCTAAAAAATCTTTTTCAATTGATTCAAAACCTAAAAATCAATTGAACCTAAAAATATAGACGCAAAAATTAAAGCTAAATGCGACGACATTATTTTTAAAACTTATATTATTATAGACATAATAATTAGAAGAAAATTCAGGAAAAGCGAACTCGTCAACGTCATTTAAATCTTCAAAAAGTATTACATGAATGAAGGTTTTAGTATGACAAGATCTCAAATAAGAAAATTTTGAAATTCACACTCTGATTTTAGGGTTAATTTATAAAATGGTCCATTAATTTTATCCTCAATCTTACTTTGGACCCTAAAGTTTAAAGATCTCAAAACCCATCCTTAATTTAATCAATTTGTTTCAATTTTAGTCTTTTTTGAGCAATTGGGTAAAAAAAGGATATAATATGTGCATGAGTCATGACGTTGATAGAAAATAATATTTTATTAATAGTACACGAAATATGGACATGATTTAAAAAATCATAAAATTCACCTTAATTTTACCTGTTTGTTTCAATTTTAATCATTTTTATGATCGGTTGGGTATAAAAAAGAAGATAGAACAGGCGCGTAATGTTAATAAAAAATAGTATTTTACTAATAGTAAACGAAATATATACACGATTATGACACAAAAATGTAAAAATTAGTACTTTGTTCCTTTTTTTAACACCCAATTAATAAAAAATACTAAAACTGAAATAAACTAATAAATTGAGGACTAAGTTTAGGACTTCTAAAAATTAAAAACTAGAGTGAGATTGCACCAAAATTCAGACACCGTTTATAGGGTTGACTTATCCGTTTGGTATCTAGATTCGCTCTCTGATTCGAATCATGATCCATGGTTCGCTACAGTAATTTTTTCTCACAAAAAATACACGTAAATCAAAAATGATTCTAATCACATGATTTGAATCCATAAACCAAACGATTTTACTACACAAATATATGTCCGATAAACATGCAAAAGGGAAAGGAATCTGAATATCATGCAAATGTTTGTGGAGATTGAAAATTTCTTATGGATAAATGCAATCAACAATAATTAGCTCTTTGAAAGAGAAAATAAATAGCAGTCCAGAATGAGAAAAAGGAGGATGTTATAACTTCCAAGTTGATCAATTTGTAAGACTAGTCATGAGTCAATCCATAATTCCTTTACTTTTTTTTTTTTTTTATTTTTGAATTGACGCAAGAAAAGGTCAACTGTCAACTTGTAACGAAGTGTAGTCTTGTCTAAGATGTACAGTATTAGTACTATTATTATTGTTAGATTATTATTGAGAGGAGGAGGTTATATATAAAGCTATACCCTATTGATGAACAAATGGAAAAAACAAAGTTGAGAAAATAAATAAATTCTAAAAGTTGAATCAATAAAGCTATACCCTAGTTAAATTTTTCTAGACTTATCAGAGAAACTCCCAGATTAAAAAGATGAATCAATAGTTCTAAAAGTTGTTGGTGTCCAGGGCACAGACTCTCATCAATGTTTGCATTCCCTTCCATTATCAATTTCTAACTTAGACATTATACAAATGGTAGTCTTCCTTCCATTCTGAATAGTGCAAAATTCAACTTGGGAAGGGCACGAGCCTTGCAAAAAAAGTAATCTCCATCGTAGTCTTAACAATTAACCTCGTATCTCATTCTGAATAGTGCAGTCAAATTCAACTTGGCAACTTTGAAAAAAGGGCACGAGCCTTGCAAAAGAAAGCATTCTCCATCACAAAACTCTTCAACAACTAAATGTAAATATGTTTCTCCGGTGAAAAATTAAACCTTAGTATCAAACCTTGAAAACTTAGGGGAGGTTGAGTCTAAAAATCCTTGATTTTTATGGGGTGTTTGAAATGAAAACTCGTGTCATGGTTTGAATCATAATTCGTGACTCGTTATGGTGTTTTCTCTCACAAAAAACACACGTAAACCGTGAATGATTCTGAATTATGATTTTAAATTCATGAACCAAACATCAACAGTTTAAACATCACATTAAGAGTTCAAACCACTTGTTATTTTTTCAACCAAATACTGGTTTAAACTTGTTTCATGAGTTCAAACAACTTGAACCCATAACTAAACAAGGGCTTGAGCACGCAAACACAGAGAAGGTAATATATACTTCAGCTAAATTGTCTACGTTTGAGAAGAGAAAAGATTCACTAACTCTCTACATACCTAAAATTATTTACACCATTTATCTCTGTTCGCGTTTTTTTTTTTTTTTTTTTTTTTCTCTTTCTCAAACTTTGCACATGTAGAGACACTCTCTCTCCACTCCTCAAATACTTTAAAACCCTAGACCAAAAAAACTATATTTAAGTCCTAGTTCATTTTACTAAATTTGAATTTTTAATTCTGATTTTACTACAATTAAAAATTCTCAAAAAATTACATTTAATTTTTTTTTACTATAATAAAAAAAATCACTAAAATCATATCTCAACTTGAATTCACGAACTAAACAACACCTTAAATTCAAGGGAGAAAGAGAAAAATAGACTAAAATTTAAGATGAATTAAAATTAATAGGTCAATAGTTTACATAAGTTAATAAATAGACCAAATTATTATTTTCATCCATAACTGAACCATAACTTAACAAGTTATTATTCATAATTATCCATAACTTATCCGGTTATAAACCATAACTTGACAAGTTATGACTTATTAATTTTATAACTAAAAATTAACCTATATACTTTTTTAAATTTTTTATATTGACCTATTTTCTATTATTTTCCTAAATTCAATGAGCCACAACTTCAACCTTACTCCATACACAATAAAATAATAACTTGGCAAAATGAAACTGGAGTCAGTACATACCCTAACATGATCAAAAAGTACCATTTCAAACTTTACAAACTAGACGTTGGATTCCAATTAGCAGCAGAGTGGAACACACTGTCACTCACCATTGAAATATGGGCCGAAATTATTGACCGAAAAAAGTACACTGATAAAGTGTCTATTGGGATGGATCGTGAATGACGGAAGTGAAAAAGAGTAAAAATAAAGAGTACTTGAGAAACAAACGACTAGTTTGAAAATCCCACAAAATTTGTCACCTTCAAAAGGTGATTCCACAAGAAGATTACAAAAGAAACTACAAAGTAGTGTTTTTCTGAACTTAAAACGTAAAACACATGAAGTCTAGACAAAGTGGTATGCAGATAACAATACAGAGATTAACAAGAACCAACCTTTTTGATCTCTTGGAGACACCCGTATGAAGAAGCCCCTATTGTAAAGACAAGGGAATAAATAATAATTCAATGCTGTCCTAGAATACAGAATAATCTAACAAGAAAAACAAAAACAAAAACAAAACCCTACTAAAAGACCCCACAGGAACAAAAATAAAAGAATTAATAGAACAATAGCAATGTATCAGCCACCCCAATCCCTCTGTATCTACACCCCCATACTAAATAAAATAAAAAATATATATATATAAACCCGGAAAATTTCCTCTTCTTAACCCCAAGTCTGGAATAGAGTGAATCTTTTTCTGCAACTCTCACAAAATGCTGAACAGATTTGGTAAAACCCCAACTTGAGTTTTTCTTATTTTGAGATGATGATGATGTATTCTAATCACAGTTCAGGCCACAAATTTCCAAGACCGGCCCATCTTTCGAGACAAATGGGTTTATTCTCACCCACACGAGGGTTAAGATTGAGGCCAAAAGGATGGACCAGACCAAAATAATGGTGGGCATTCTGTCTTGTTTCCCAAGCAAACCTTTGAGGAAAGGGTAGAGGTGGATGATGACCCAGAGGGCAAAGAAGAGCCTACCAAAGAGCGGACCCCACGAATCATACCCGTTATTGATGGCATCAGAGACCCCAACCACAACACCAACTATGTTTATTATCAAAAGGGTTGTGGGAGGGATCAATAGTGATGTCCACTTGAAGATGTAAAGCTCAGAGAATTCTCCATCATCCGCTGCCTTTGAGGTGACCGTGAAGTTTGTGTTGACACCAGCCAAGACCTTCAGCAGACCCTGGAAGAGCGCAAAGAGATGCGACGAGACGCCTCCAATCACCCAGAACTGCTCGTTCCTCCACCAGTCGTCGATACCAACTCCACCCCATTGCATCTCGAGGATACCCGTTGCAGCAATGGATATGAAGAGGGCTATAAAAATAAGACTTGCATAGTTGCTTATCTGCATATTTGTAGTAAAGAATCAGACATATTGCATCTTTTTTATAACATTATAACTATTAAACTCATTAAAATTGCCTGAATTGTTTCACCAACTGCAAAGCAGAGATAATTTGATTGGACTTCAGTAACAAGATCATTTTAACATGGCATCCAAAGGGAAGTTACCTCAGGGACAATGAATTTCCCGGTGAGAAGACAGATGGCAGGCAAAGCACAGTACACCAGCAACGGAATGGAGGTCCAAGGATATACAACTGAGTTTATGTAAGAAAAGCGTTCCAACCATTTCAACCCGCCCCCGTAGCCATACCAGATCGGACAATGTCTGCTCAAGAAGATCTCAACCGAACCCAAAGCCCATCGAAGAACTTGGTGCAGACGATCTGAGAGGTTAATAGGAGCAGATCCCTTGAATGCAGGTCTTTTAGGAATGCAGTACACAGACCGCCAGCCATGGCAGTGCATCTTGAATCCCGTCAGAATATCCTCAGTCACAGAACCATATATCCAGCCAACCTAGTTTGATCGAGAAGTTTGAAGGTCAACAAGAAGCGGTAAAAATGGAAGTTAGTGATAATAAAAAATAATTACTCGTCTAAATATCAAATTATATCATTTTCACATACTTCTTTTCCCCATTCTGTTTTATCCTCATATCCGCAGCTTATAACTTGGATGGCTTCTTTTAGAAGAGATGCGGGGCTGATATTTTGAGGAACTCCACCATTCTCCAGAAGTGTAGATGCTACAAAGACCGGGGACTGCCCAAACTTTTTCTCCAATTTGACTTGAGACATATTTGCTGACTTTTCAGCATTAGATTCTGAAATAGCAACACAACTCAGTCTCATTTGATGGGGATGGTCAGGTATTAGAGAAAAATATAACATAATATTCACAATGCAATCTTTACCTTCTATTCCCTCTTCAATATTTTCAAGAGCATGTATCTGCTTTGATGCTTCCCTGTGTTTCGATTTCTTTTTCTCTTTCTTTGCCTTAGCATTCTTTTTCTTTCTAGACCCGCAACACAGGCAGCACCATTTTGGCCAACAATTGCAGGTCCTGCTGGGGGGCTTCTTTTTTGCTGGCGCATCGTATCCATAAAGAGCTATCCTTCTGAAAACACACCCAGTTCCGACATATATTGGTCCTTGTATACCATCCAATCCTTTCATGTTGATCTGTTTCAATCACAAATTAGAATCTCACATAACACTAGACAGGAATGAAGATTAATCGTAAAATAAACACAAATTGGACACATACATCGAAGAAGACCACATTCCGATTTGAGTATCTATCATGCCGATCAATCCCATCAAATCTCTGAGGAAACTGCACATAGCATACTTTCTTCCCTGATGTAGGGTCCATCATGAAACACATGGCTTCTCTAAGTGCCTTGCTATTGTTAATGTAGTGATCACAATCAACATTCAGAAGATATGGGGCATTCGAGATAACTGCTGAGACTCGAATCTTCAAAATACAATCAAGAAATATGTCATTAGCATGTCAAGCAGAATAATAGAGGGGCGATCAACATTGGATATTCACATATATAGATATTTTAAGCTTACCAGAGCATTCATGGCACCAGCCTTTTTGTGGTGGTCAAACCCGGGTCTCTTTTCACGGGAAACATAAACTAGACGAGGCAACTCATTTCCATCAAAATCACGAACTCCATTATTACCAAGGAAGACCTAGACATGGACAAATTATGAGGTAAGTAACGAGCATAGAACCAGGTTGAAGTTTAATATGATGAGCTCACTTCAAAGTAGGTCATTATTTTGCAACACGGTAAGTAGCAAAAACCATTTTGAATGAAAAACAATGCATGAAAGCAAGCATCTATGTTGCAACTTCTTAGCTTCTTCATTAACCAGAAAAAAAAAATCAACGGTTGTGTTTATAAAACGCAAACATTAGAAATAATATACATTGAAAGCTAAATCCTTGTACTTTGGAAGACTATAACCATTAGAAAGAAAGAAATATCCAACCCACCTGAATCATGCCAGGATGGTCTCGCACATTGTTTCCAGGCCATGGAGTCCCGTCCTGCATTGTCCACCCGTCCTCAGGAACCTTTTGCGCTGTGGATACCAGCGCATTTATTCTGACCTTGAACTCTTCATATTCTCTCTGTATTAATAAACAGAAAGCAAAGTCAATATATTTGAACTTTATACATCACTTAATAATTACACCACAAAACTTCCGTCCAACAAATATGAAAAAATCATGCAATGTAAAGAAACAGCAGGCAGATAAGTCACAGACCTTCATTGCACGTCTTTCTCTAACAAATGCTGGATGAACTTTATTTTTCAGATAGTCCATTTTCTGGGAGAAATACCATTCTGGGGCCCGGGGTTCTATGTTAAATTTCTTACAGAAGGGGACCCATTTTCTAGCAAATTCAGATGTCTCAGAAAGTGCTTCAAATGTAAGCATGGCAGCACCATCATCAGAGACATAGCATGCAACTTTATCAACTGGATAGTCAACAGCAAGGATTGAGAGAACTGTGTTCGCAGTAATTAGCGGAGGTTCTTTCATAGGGTCCACCGTACTAACAAAGACATCAATACTTGCTAATTCAGATGGCTTGCCTTCTTTCTCATATCTGCACGTATCAAAAGCAAAGGATGAGGCAACAGTCAACACATCCAAAATGATCGGGGTCATCCCTACTTTTGTAGAGAAGGCTAAAGATAATCAGAATTGTGCATATTACGACTGGAAACAGAGTAACTACAAAATATCATTTATGGAACCAATTTCCCATTTTTACCTCAGTGATAATCGATCAAGGTATGTTTCTCGCTGTATAGGATACCATTTGGGGAACTGATCCAGAATCCATGATACACCAAACCATATCTCACATATGACTGATGTCAACCACAGGCCATATGCATCCTTGACGGGATGTAGAAGTCTATAGTGGAAAAACAAGCCCAGGATTGCAAGTCGAAGTATTATAATCAATCTGTATGGGCTTATCTTGCTTGAAGAGATTGGCTTCTTCCTAGAAAGAGGCTGCCTGCCTTCATCCATCCTGGTTACATCAAAAAAAAATCTTGTCAACAAACGAAGAGGAATTCACGAAATAAAACTATCTAAAGAACATAGAAATAAAATTAAAAAAAAAAAAAATCATAATGAATATGCATCTATCCATGGTGAAAATTTGGAAGAGTAACCCACATTGGCAAATCGGCATCATCCAGATCATCTCCACCATAATTTCCACCATCATCAACTCCCGGGTGCTTTACCACCTGAAGTTTGTCATTCTGTTTCTTTTTCCACTCATCCATCCGATCCTTCCAAGCCACACTTCCGTAACCATATACTGCAATATCTTTTTTAGGAACCATTGGCCTGGGTTGCACTGCAACGTTACACGCATTAAGATCAATGCAAAACAAAAAGTAACACAAAACATAATAATTAAAGAAAAACACAACAATATGCAATCGAACAAAAATTGACTTACAAGGTGTAGATGGATCAGGATAAGGCATTGGATGAACTCTGTTTCCGTTACCCATAAATGGCGGTACAATAAGAGCATGACGATCGGAGGAAATCTCAGAATCCTGAAAAGAAAGAAAGGTACATTTTGTAAGTTGTTAAAAAAAAAAAAAAAAAAAAAAAAAAAAAAAAAAAATTGCATATGCATCCAAATCAAAACCTCATAAATAGAGAATGAAGAGTGACTTAATGACTTGACTAGATTACCTCATCGCCATAGGTCAAGAGAGGGATTTCAGAACCAAGGGGAGAGGATTCACGTTCTGGGACTGCAGAAGAATAAGGGTGGGAACCGTCTGCAACTTGATGTGCGCCCGAAGTGTCAAGGTTTCCATACTCAAATTCATTGTCAATATCATCGATGTCATCTTCCTCTTCGTCACCCTCGACCCTAGGACTACCTGCAAATTCAATTACCGGTAAGAGAAGTTCTTGAGATTAAGCAGATCAAATGCTACCAGAATAAAAGAGAGAATTTCTCACCTTTGATACGCTTGTATCGGGTTTTACACTGTGGACAAGCCTGGTTTCCCTCTCTTCTTTCATACTCATAGCAAGGCCTACACACAGGGAAAGCACATTCGTTGCAAGCAACAAAGAGCTCTCCATCCACAGTAATCTCAACTTCATCTCCACAAATCTGACATATTTGCCCACTCAATTCTTGCACAGACTTTATCTGTAAGGATCAGAAAGCGACTTAGTCCCGATAAAACATAGCAGAATCCGACCCAATTAAGTAATCAACAAAAAGGTACTGAATTTCAGCTTATAAATTAGACAAGATACATAAACACTATGCTCCTCCTGAGGATAGCAAAAAAGCTGGGAATTCCACCTTTTTTTCCAAAAATAAAAAATAAAAATAATTTAATACCGGAAATTCAAGCAGATCACTCTACTGATTAGTTAAAGCAGCTTCTTAATTAGCAACTATTGTAAGAATTGCAGAATATGGAACGTTTTTAACTGAAATACTCAAGCAATCCAATAAACTCTCCGCATACAAGTTATTTGACCACCTGCCGACACTAATATTCCATTCATTCTGTCACTCTCAGCTTAAAAGAAGACAAGATTAAGCATTTTTATCTTCATTTCTTGTCTCGTTGACTTAGATCCAAGCAGATCTCGAGGAATAAAACACTCAAACTCCTTGTAACCGAAATAATTACAAATGCCCATCAATATTTCAGCAAATGCAGAACCTGCACTGCTTTTTCCAACTCTATCAGAACAAGGAATAACTTCTTATTTGACTGTTTCTCCACAAAGTTTGGAGATTTCTAAGAAAAAGGACTGAAAACAAGAATCAAAATCCAAAATTTGTTCCTCAAATCAACCCACATTTCAATAGAAACAAAGAATCAGCTAAAACTTGGAATAGACATAAATAAAAACAAAAACCCACCCAAAAAAATCCCAAAATCCAAGCAAATTGTACCAAACTAACAGCAAAAATAAAAAATATTCAAGCTTGGGCATCTGGGTATTCCCCAAAATCAAGGAAAATTAAGTGAAAGTGAGGATTTTTCATTTTCTGTTTTTCTTTTTCTGTGAAGCAAAACTAACCCGTGCGTTTTCATCAGCATTGATCAAGACGAACTCGTTCCTGTTGTGGGACCCAGCAACAAGCCGACCCGTAGCCATAACTCAAACCAAAACCCTCCCTTCCTTTTCTCTTTCTCTCTCTAGAAAATCCCAAAATCCAGAATCGAAATCAAGAGGAAATCGAAGAGACCCAGCTCAGAAACAGATCTTTCCTTTCTTCTTGAGGACTCGTGAACTCGGCGAGAGATCCAGTTTCGCCCATCCAAAACGGGAATCCGACCAAAACCCCCCGCGAAGAAGAAGCAAGAACAAATGGGAAATGGGAAATGGAAATACAAAATGTACTTTTTTTATTTATTTATTAAAAAAAATGTGAAAATGGTTAGAAGTAAATTGAGTCGTTCAGAAGACAAATAATGCCGGTCTGTAACACGGCTGGCCTTAATGTGTGCCGAGAAAGAAAGAGGACGCGTAAGAGAGAAGGAGAAGAAGAAGAATTGAGGAGAGAGAAAGAGAGGAGAGAGAGAGAGGGATGGTATAATGTGACTATTAAGAGAAGAGAAAGAAAAAGAAAAGAAAAGGAAAAAGGAAAGAGGATAGATGGTGCTAGAGAGAGAGAGAGTGTGTTTGTGTTAAGTGAGGAAGTGGGTGGGACCCACCTGAGTTGTGGCGGTGGCTCTGGGCTGTGTCCCAACCGGAGTTGGTAATTAAACTCTCTCCAAAATTACCAAAAAAAAAAAATATAAAACAAACCCCCTCAATTTTTATTTTATTTACTTTTTTTTGTTGAAATAATTTATTTGCTTGTTTTAGTGTATTTTTATTTAATCAAAGGGAACATTTTAGGATAGGATTTATCCTTTTTAATTATGACCATAACTCTTAAATTTTAACCGTTAAATGAACGTTTGGTTTATAAATTTAAAATTATGATTTAAAATTATTTTTAATTTACGTGTGTTTTTTATGAGAAAAAATACTGTAACGAATTACGAACCATGATCCACAAATCATGAATCTACCAACTAAAGGCACAATATTTAACGGTTTAATTTATGAGTGTTTACATTAAAAAATTTTAATGCACAATACAATACCACTTCAATTACAAATTAGACCATTAAAAATTTAATATAACAATTAAAACATCAGTTTTTACCGATAGTTAAAAATGACAAGTCTCACCATATAAAGTTCCTTAATTAAAATAAATATTTACTATTGTTGGTTTGATAGAAATATTATTAGAATCGCACTTTAAGTCTCTAATATGAGCTTTACACATGTTTACTTAGTTGGTCGCTAACCGCCAACATGACTTGATAAAACACATGAGTCAACCCGTAATAACACGACTATAATTAGAGGAGTCGACTCTTAAAGAGACCGCTATAAAAGGTTTTTTAAAAAATAAATAGATATGATAAAAAAATAAAAAACAAAAACATTAATATCAATATAACAAAACATGGGGTTTGGAATATAAATGGATTTTCCCAACTCTTTTCTCGATCAGCATGCACAAAATTATTAGTGAAATAAAATGGACTTTTAATAATAAGATAACTATTTATTCTTTTAATAATAAGATAACTATTTATTTAATATATTTAAAATTAAAAATAGTTTTAAAAATAACCTTTAGTGAAAAGAAAAGAATAATTTTCTTTCTTTTTTTCTGGTCAATTTCTTTCTTTTTTTGCTAGACTAGCAAAAAAAAAAAAAAAAAAAAACAAAAAAAAAAAAACAATAGTCATTTTTTATATAAACCTCCCTAATTCATGAATGTAGCTCATTTTCTTTTCTTTCTAGTCATGTGGGCATTGTTTTTGTTCATTTTTCTTTTTTGTTGTCGTTGTTTTGTAATGGTGAACAATTGTCTAGCAGTGGGAGTGTTGTTCTCTTGGCTTTTGGCACTTTCTATCATCTAATAAAACTCAACTCATTACCCTCCAAAAATAAATAAATATACATTTAGCGTTTACACCAGTAATTCTTAATTTTAATATTTTAATTTTAAATTTTTTTAAGAAAAAAATACTGTAATAAAATTAAAATCATAAATTTAAACGCATTAAAGAAACGTGTCCTAAAGAAACTTGTATGTGACATAAACATAGAGAGAAAGTGATTGTCTTTTTGAGTTTTTATTTCTTATAGTGTTTTAATTTAGATAGATGATTTTTAGAATGTATTTGGTTGAAAGAGAGAGAGAGATAGATAGATAGATAGATAGATAGATAGAGGTTGAGGGAGAGAAAAAATTATTTGTTTAATTAGAGGGAAGAGAGGAAAGAATTGGGAGATGGAGGGAGAGCTCATCCTTTTGGGCTCATAAAATTGGATCCCTCCGTTTATGGGAGGATTTATAGAATCCATTAATTTTTACATCTAAAATATTATTTTACCCTCAAAATAAATTATTAACAAATAATTTAAGTAGACAATATAGTAATTTTACAAACTATTATATATCATTTCAACTCTCTCTCTTTTTTACTAAATAACATGAATGATATTTTCCCTCTATCTTACTCTCCATCATTCTAACTAGAGGTGTAAGAAATGAGCCCGAACTCGAATAACTTGCCCGACCCCACCTAAAAGCGTAGGGTTTTTTTTTAAAAAAAAAATTCAAATTCAAATAGTCCCAACCCGCATTGTGCGGGTTGGGGGCGGGGGCGGGCATTTTGAACCCGCTTTGCCCCAACCCTACTTGATTTAGGTGTATAACCTTAAATCCCTAAATCTATTTTACTGACCTGTTTATTTGACGTATTGTTAATTTTATGTATGGACTTTATTGACTGTTAAGAAGTATGTTTGATGTTATGTTAATGCTTATAGACTGTTTATGGATTTTATGCTTTTGGACTGTTAAAAGATGTATGAAGTCATAGATTAAAATTGGTTTTCACTAACTTAAGTAACCCGAGCCTACCCGAGATCACCCGACAAATTGCAAGTTTGTGGGCTTAAGAGAGTGTTGCAGCCTAAAGTTTTCTCAACCTGTACTGAGCGAGTCGGCTCAACCCGACCCTACCCAACTGAATTGCACCCCTAATTCTATCTCTTTATTCTTTTTACTCTCTATCTCTCTAACCAAACGGATCCTTATAGTGGGCATTGAAAATATGGAGTTTGATAAAATTTTGTTTTTTAATTCTTGAATATTTATAGAAATTATACATTATGCATATGTTTTTATTTTAATATAATTTTAATCAAATATAAAGCTAGAAATTGATATTATTGATAAGGACGCTCTTCCGAAGAAAGATCCTTTTTTTCAACTAAGAGTCTAAAATTAAATATATAAATCAGGAAATTAATTGATGAGCTAAAAGAATTTATGGGTCAATTACTTCAGTGATGAAAAGATATCTGGGAAGTAGGATCTGCCCACGCGGCCGGCGTACATCATGTTGTACCACACTACGCGGTTTTCTTTTGTTTTCTTCTAAAAATACAGTAACTACTATAATTACATTATTTTATTCATTTTTTATCTGTTTTTTATACACTTTTTTTTTTTTTTTTGTATTTTGTGTTTTGTTTTTTTTACTGTCATTCATTTTTACGTTGTGACCGTGTGAGATCTTTTTTAGCTAATCAAAATATGTAGGGACTGAATTTTGACTGTTGAGATTCTTGATTGGTCAGTAATTGGGAGCAAATGGAAAAATAATTGTGGGTTCGTTTATTTTATTAATTTAAATTAAAATGTAATTTTATATGAAAATTTTTTATTATAATAAAAAAATTAAATATAATTTTTTAAAAAAAGTTTTATTATAATAAAATTAAAATTTAAAATTAAAATTAATAAAGTAAACGGTATATGTAGTTTGTTTTTTAGGTTAAATAAAAGACAGTTCTGAACTTTGTACTATAACATGCTAATAAAACACATTTTTTTTTTTATTATTGGGTAATAAAACACATTAGTGTACCAGTGTGGACATTTTTGGTTTTGGGTGTCCCTTCTTTTTTTTTTTTGCTTTAATTAATATTTTGGAATATGTACACTACTTTTCAAATTTTTAATTTCGTTGTACCAGCTTTAAAAAATTCACTATTGCAGTTTTTTCTTAAGTGATCTATTATATTCTTCTTTTTTTTTTTTTAAAGTTATGTGATAAGGTCGGTAGACAGTTTAATAATATAAAAATAAGAATTGCCTTAAATTCAATATTTGGACATGTGTAATTTTTTTTAGACTTGTGTAACATCGTTTTTATGTGTGTGTTTAACGCTCAATTTATTTTAGTATAGCGTTTAATAAATATAGTCTAACGCATGCAACATTAAATGTTAAATGGATACATAAAAAAATTAAATATACAAACGAATGATATTACAAGTGCAAATAAGATATTTACATTTAGCAATGTTATAAGTATAAATAAGAGATTTACATTTAGCAAATTATACAGTCGTCAGTCTGAATACTTTATTTATAAAAATATCATGAATTTATTAAAAATCTAACTATTTAAAATTGTGTTCGACTAATGTAGTATTTTTTATTTCCTATTAAAACATTTTTTTTTTTTTTTACTTTGGTTCCCAAGCCCGAATTTTAGAGAAAACAACCTGTGAGTTCCGTTCTATCTAGATATCCAAATCCAAGTCAATTCTTAAATGTCATTACATAATTTACCATAATGGAATTTTTGTTTCATTTTCTTTGGTTGAACTGCTTTTACGTTTTTATGCAAAATTATATTCCATAACTGTCGATTTGGATCAGTTAAAAAGTCTAATATGTCATCCTTCAGTGTATATATATATATATATATATATATATATATTTTAATAGTTACTCTAATATTTACTTATCAATTTATTATTGTTTTAGCTATTGATTTAATGGTTATAATAAATTAAATAATTAATTAAAAAAAATTCATGATCAATTAGTGAGATTATATTTTTATCACGTTTTATCATTAAATTATTATATTTAATAGTAATTATTGATTTCTTGTATATATTATAGAAAAAAAAACACACTCAAAATCAACCTTGTTAAAATAATTTTTTTAAAAAAAAATCAAAGAAAATGTAAGTGAAATCAAGAAATATGCCGACACAATTGAGAATGACATTTAAGCCCCGTTCAATTTGTTGATTCGAGTTTAAAATTTGAGTTTTACTACAGTAAAAAGTTCTTAAAAACAATCACATCTAACTTTTTTATTACAGTAAATAACTCTCACATAAAGTAACATCTCAATTTAAATTAAAAACTCAAATCAGCGAACTAAACGAGCCCTTAATTTTATCAAATTAATGAATTCTCTCAGTGACACGTATTTTTATTATATAATTTTCCACATAAAATTATTGATAATTATAGATAGTTCTTAACACTATTTTTTAAGGGGGGAAAAAAAAACAATAGTGGGACATATTTTTGCCGGATGGGACAATGGTTATTTGCTCACCAGCTTCTAAAGGTATCAAATGTTAATTATTTTATGAAAGTTGTGGATAGGTTTTAATAGTGTTTACCAAGCGATAACTATTTCCTAAAAAATAATTTCAATTGGGCATGTATTTGGTTTGAATTGGTTGGATTTTGACGACATTTGAACCCAGAGACTGCCATAGGTTTTCTCAAAAGTAAAATGGGGACCAACTCACAATAAAATAAAAAGTATTGAGAAGCTAGTCAGCCACCGACAAAATGTGAGCCAGTTTAGTACTTATTTATTTCACTAGTGTAATTCAGGTTAAGTAATTAGTACAGTTTAAATTTATATTTAATAAGTATGTAATTTAAATTATATTAATTATTTGAATTGAATTAAATTATTCAATTTAGGCCTCATTGAGTTCATTTATTCGAGATTTTTAATTTGAGTTGAGATATAACTTTATGTGAGAGCTTTTACCTATAGTAGAAAAAATTAAAAGTGACTTTTTGTGAGAGCTTTTAACTATAGTAAAATTGAAATTAATAACTTAAATCGATGAAATGAATGAGGTCTTAGAGTTTAACTCCCTCTAAAGTTCAATCGTTCAAACTATTTTTAAACATTAAAAAGGTGTTTACTCTCTATTTTTCACACTTACCAATGCAAATTCGATTTTTTTTCCTGTTCAGATTAAAATTCTAATTGCACATCAAATATCAATTTAAACCACACAGTTTGAATTAAGTTGTTCAAACAAAAAAATTTATCAATAAAATTTGAACTACCGAACCAACAAGGACTTAATCGCTTTAAAATGTTGGTTGACGATGACGACAAGATAGAATGATATAGGCACAAAGGACACGAGCTTGGGATCGTTTCATAAGAAGTTGGAAACTCTAGAATAAAATAAAAAGTCTTAAAATTGTGTTTACTGTTCGAACTAAGTTAAACTAATGTATCGATCCGGGGGCACTTTTCAAAAGAATGCACCGTTCCTCTGTGAAAAAACGTCAAAATAAAATGAAACGGCTTATGGGTTCCACATCTTAAGTAAGCATCTTTTATGCAAGTAAATATTCATTTCATCAATTCGACTTTTCATTTATAATTTTGCTACAGTTAAAATCTTTCTCAAAAAATCACAATTATTTATTTTTTATTACAGTTAAAAATTCTTATAAATTAAACGGGTTAAACATTGTTGATTCTTACTTAATATCAGTTTGATTTTGGCTTTGGTCACCGGGTTCCTTTTGGAAAATATCTTTACACCAAAAGAATCCAACAGTATTTGTAATCTTATGTTATTTAAGTAAAGAAATGACTTTTTTTTTTTTTCAGGCTAGACAGTTGGCACATGGCAGGCCTAATTTTGGAATTAGGTGAAGTTAAATTTACAAATTTAACCCAAAAAATTATACATTAGAGCTATACCCGTACTAAATTAGTAAGAGTCAATTTAGTTTATACAATTATGTAATTAGAACTATATTTAATTTATATATATTTTTATAAAAAAATATTATAATAAATCACAAATTATAATTTAAATTAAAAAATAAATTCTTCCACTGAACATCACCTAAATTTACATCCCAAGTATATTATTTTGCCACGGTCTATATTAGTTTAATGAGAATGCAGAAATTGAATGATGGTAACAGTCTCTACCGCCTAAATTTTAGCACTTCATTTATGACTCTGACCTATTTATTTAATTACCATTATGTGCAAAGGACACCTCAATAAAATATATGATCTGGTCTGTTAATAAGTAGAAAAATTTTCGAAATTTCAAAAAATAAACCTGTTAGGATAATATTTGAAAAAAAATCAACAAATTATCAATCCAACCACACAGAATAATATTAGAAAAATCAGCAAATTATCAATCTAACGACGCTGTTATTAAAACATTATTGATTTTGAAACCAAAAGCCAGTTGAGAATAAAATGTTACGAGGAGTTTAAAAATACCACCATTAATTTTTATTTATAAAACGTATGGTAGTATGAACACATAAAATCCACATATTTATTTTTCATAATATATTATCACTGTCATAATTATAATTAGAAGATGAGTTCATAATAGTATTTTATTATAATCTGTTCATTTTATCAATTCAAATTTTATTATAATAAAAAACTCTAAAAAAATAATTACACATAAAATTATATATCAACACAAATTAAAAATTTAAATTAACAAACTAAATAAATTTTATATTACCGGTTAGAGCTCCAGATCTATGTATATAGTTGACTTGGTAAATTTGACACTCTTACTTTTTTTTTTGTTTTTTATGTTTTTTTTTTTTTTTTTTTTTTTTTTTTTATAGTCTGACACTCTTACTTATGCAGTATAATTGTACATCATTTTAACTTTTGTCATGCCATTGATATCTTCGAGTATCTAGTTTTACCTTAAATAACACTTGAGAAAAATATATTGGGATTTTTTTTCCTTAAAATATGCAAATTGTCATTTTAAGAAAATAGAAAAAAAAAAATGCAATTTAAGCCCCACGGTGTTTTGTTGCAAGATAAGGACCCCATAGGTTAGTTTTACAACTAGGATATCTCTTACACATTATATGCAATCTATCGTATATGTATATATATATATATATATATATATATATATAGAATGTCCAATCGACCAATTCAACAATTTATAGTGTTCCAACCCCATATGGGGGCGAACACCTATAATATCATCATGTCCAATCTCCATAAAAGAGAGAGAAGAACAAGACTATTGATCATGACCTCTAACGAATTGGGACGAATTGGCCCCCAACCCATTTTCCCTAAGAACAAAGTCTTCTTAAAATAATTGATGTTGATATTGCCCCCCATTCACAAGGGGTCCATTTATGTGACAAAAATGTCTTAATTATCATAATATTAATAATATTTTCAAAAAATAAATGTCTCATTTATTTTACCGATTCGAGTTTTCAGTTTTAAGTTTTTATAGTAAAAAACTCTCAAAAAATGTTACATCTAATTTTTTCTGTTACAGTAAAATTTTTTTAAAAAATATCACATCTCAACTCAAATTAAAAATTTAAATTTATAAAGTGAACAATATTAAAATAATTATATATAATAAATTCAGATATATATATATATATGTATTTATTTATTTATCTGGGAAGCACAACCAACTCTTAATAAGGGCTGCCAGCTTCACATGTTTTTGTCACCTTTCTGCTTTTTACTCCAACCACAGCTCTCGTGGACAGTGGACTCCAATCCCACATGCTTACCATATGCTGTCGGTGGAGCAATTATAATAAACTAAAGAATTCCTAAATTTCATAATTATTGTTTAATAGTTTATAACCCTAAAAGTGCCCCAATTTGACCCCATCTGTATTTCTCTCTCTTGTCCTTTATGTAAAATCTCTCTCTCTCTCTCTAACAAATGTGACTCTCTCTCTCTCTCTCTCTCTCTCTCTCTCTCTCTCTAGCAAATGCGTAATCAACCTTTTCGATAACCTTTATGATTATCTCCATCAACACCCACTAATCAAAATTCCGTTTTGGGTAATCCAAAAGTCCCATATTGAAATTCGGCACGCTCCAATTGGATGGAGTTGGATTAAAAAAAATATGAAAATTAGACGATGATGATTAGCTGCACACGTGTTGAAATAGTAGATTTCTGAAATTTCTTACACCATGTTGATTCATTCTCCAGAACGTGAATTCAAAGGGAGGAAAAAAAAAAAAAGACCATCATTATATGGCTGAATTTCTAATTTTCTAAACACAAAATAAAAAAAAAAAGAGAAATGCAATGTCAGCTTTATTATTTTATATATACACTTTATTAATATAATATATTATAATTTAACAGAAAATAAACAGTAAAATTTACGTATATAATAATAAATAGAGTGAAAAAAAATTAAGTTCATATTTTTTATAAATAAAAAGAAAATAAAACAAGAACTTCCTGCATAAAATATATGTCTCGTTTATTTTACTGATTCGAGTTTAAAATTTAAATTTTGTTATAGTAAAAAGATCTCATAAATAATCACATATAACTACTCTCATATAAAATTATATCTCAACTCAAATTAAAAACTTAAATTAACAAACTAAATGGACCAAAAAATAACTCTATCTATAGAATTTCGTGTTGACGCAAAAAAAAAAACCAGCTATAAAAAAACATATATTCTTTTTTGGTATATAGAGAGAGCATAACTGAGCTTTTATAAAGACTTTTAAGGGTAAAATTTATTTTAATAATTACTTTATTTTGACTCCAGTACTGATTGAATAATTAGGGTCTATTAACTTTATTAATTTTAATTTGTAATTTAAATTAAGATATAATTTTATGTGAGAATTTTTTATTATAATAAAAAAAATTAAATGTAATCATTTTTAAAAAATTTTTACTGTAGTAAAATTTAAATTCTAAACTCAAATCAGTAAAATGAACGAGGTTTTAATTTTTAATTTAAATTAAAATGTGATATTTTTTTATAATTTTTTATTATAATAAAAAAATAAATGTGATATTTTATAAAAAAAATTTATTATAAAAATTTAAAATTAAAAATTTAAATTGATGAAATAAATTATATTTAATTATTACGGATTAAAAATGATTAAACCCGGACCAAATGAAAACACGCCACGTGGTGGACCATGTGAAGTGGGATCCACGGTTAAAAATTAGGCAGTCCCAGTCCGTGTGGGGCCGTGGGACCCACATCCAAACTTTTTAATTGAGTGTGTGATTGTGTTTGTGTTTTTCTTTTTTTTTTATTATTATTTTTTTTTTCTTGTAAACTGAGTGGGGCCCATATTTGGAAGCAAACTGATGAGTGATGGAAAGATGAAAGTGACACTTGTGAAAGAGAGGCTACAGCTGGCCGTTGGCTCTCTGTTTTTTTGCTTTGGTCGAAAGTGAACTGTGAACCACAGAATATGCTCCCAGAAAATCTAGTGACAAAATCTTTTTATTTATTTTTATTTTTTTATTTATTTTTATTTTTTTAAGATTTATATGGTAGGAACTAGGAATTATATATTCATCTTATTTTTATTTTTTTATTTATTTTTATTTTTTTAAGATTGTAAACTAGGAATAAGATTATTCCGGAGCATTGCAATAAGCAATTATATATTCATCTTAGTTTACAATCTAATCAAAATAAAAATTCAAATAAAACTAACAAAATTTAATACAATTTCGCTTAAAGAAACATTTTGCAGTAGGCTTCACTACTGATAATATTAATTTTTAAATATTAAATTTAATAAAAATCACATCATATTAAAAAAATATATAACATAAATAATTTTTAATATAGGACTGATGATTGAAAAATAAAAAAAATTATAAATATCAATCCTATTAAAAAAACTCTCTTGTTTAAAACATTTTTATTCGTAACTTTCTCTTTGTCAGCGTGAAATTCTCATCTTTTTTAATTTTCTTATGAGAGGATTTTATTAAAATAAAAAACATGTAAAATTAGTGAAAATTACCTCATTTCTGTTATGAAAATTAAGAAAATATAAAACTAAAAAAAAATTAAAAAAAAATAAAAAGAAAGTTTTATTAATCTTATAAAAATATATAAAATGAAAAATTTTAAAGATTTATTATAAATTTTTTTAACATTATTTACAATTATTATTTATATAATATTTATTATTTACTATTACTGTTTATACGGTGAAATTTTGGCATAAATATTAACTGCCACATACTTATATAATAATTTTAAGTGTTGTGGATAGTTATTATTGATACTAATATTTAATTATTTAAAATAGGGTCTCTTGACTCTTGACCGTGTGGTCTTTTTTTGGATAGATTTTTCGGGCAGCTTTATGTGGCAGAAAAAGTGGAGTTGCCCAGAGGGTGAGATATTTTTGTAATTGGTGGAAGGGTGAGTAGTCGAAGAGCCTGGAGACAGCTCAGCAAAAGCCACCACCGTCAAGTCCCCTCCTCTGTAAAGCATTGTATGGAACGCTTTATTAGCAACCATAAAGAGCTTATTCGTTTTCACTTATGGTCCGTTTAGTTGGGAGATTCGTCCTCCAATTTAAATTAAATTCGTGATTTATTATAATAATTTTTCTTATAAAAAATACATGTAAATCAAAAATAGTTTAAATCACATAATTCAAATCCTTAAACCAAACGGACCCTTAAACTCAGAAACAAAAATTAAATTAAAATTATAATTTTATTTAAAAATTTATATATATATATTTTTATAAAATTTAATTTTAATTTAATTTTAATTTGAGTTTGAGGTTAAAATCTAAATTTAAAATCTCGTTCACTTTACGGATTTGAGTTTTTAATTCGAGCTGAGATGTTATTTTTTTTGAGAACTTTTTACTGTCGCAGAAAAAGTTAGATGTGACATTTTTTAAGAGTTTTTTTACTGTAGAAACCTAAAACTGAAAACTCGAATCAGTGAAATGAACGAGACTATCTTCAACTCAAGTTTCTAAAATTAAACTTAAGTCAATAAACAATATTTTTAAAAACGTCATAACTTTTTCATTTTAATTTCGATTGAGATGATTCTTTTTTTTATGCATTCACGAAGAAAATATGAATAAAACCCATTTATATACCCTATTAAAATTTTTTATAATCATTGAGTTTTTATTAAAATACAGTCTAAATATAAATTCAAGTTTTAACCCTCCTGAACACAAACTCAAAAGATTATCATCTCAAACTATAACTCAAATGTACACAACCAAACACAAATTTAAGTTACAATTTTAACTCAAATTATAACTCAAATTCAACTTAAAATCTACACTCAAGCCATTATAATTTAAAAATGCAATTGAACAAGCCTAAACTCTTTTTAACACAATGAAGTAATAATAATAAATAAATAAAAAGTCAACGGCCTCGTTCATTTTACCAATTCGAGTTTATAATTTGAGTTTTATTACAGTAAAAAATTATCAAAAATAGTCACATTTATTTTTTTTACTACAGTAAAAAGTTCTCATATAAAGTCACATCTCAATTTAAATTAAAAACTCAAATCAACAAATTAAACAAGTATTTGTATAAAAAAAAAAGTCGCTAGTCTCTCAGGTCTCAAATACTAATGCAAATGGACAATAGGTAGTTTTTTTTTTTTTTTCGTCACTCTTGTTGTTTTCAACCGTTTCTATTAAAAATTGTGTATTTTATATATTTTTTCAGTTTAATTTCATTTGATTAACGCTTAGAAATATGCCTTAAATAAAAATATTTTATCTTTCATAAAAAAAAGTTTTTTTTTTTTTAGATTTATCAATATAGTTTTATACATGTTTTAATTTTTTTGTTAATGACAAATTTAATATTTGTGTGTAAAAAATTTAACATTTATGTGTAAAAAATACTTTTTAACATTGCAACATTTGTTATGTTAAATTTATGATATATTATATTTTGTAGTAACTTTGCCATTGACACCATTAACGTTCAATTCTTTCTAATCATTTATGTTATTACATATATATATATATATATATATTCCGTTTGAATATGGACTACATCTATTTGGACAAATACATCAACATCTCTATTACCAACTGTATTTTTATGAATTCGAATTTTTGATATTTTTTGGATGTCAACATTTTCACTTTTAGTTGAGGTTGATAGCCATTTCATGAATTAGTAACATTTTTTTTTTTTTTTTTTTTTTTTTTTTTTTTTTTTGCATGCACTCAACGCCAAATTAAAATTAATGTGATTTCTAGACTGTAGTATACTATTTGTTGTACAAGCAATTGTTGAAGTCCAATCGATAAATGATCGACTATTCCCTAAAAGAAATTATCAACTTATTTTTTTATGAAATTAATTTGGAGTCAATAAGTTAACTAAAGGAGAAATTGTTCATCTTATTTTTAAAGTGTATTGGTCTGAGTTTTAAATATTTATTCTTGGTTAATATATATATTTTTATTAATATAGTTATTTGACTAAAAAAATATATTAATTAATAATAAGAGTTAAAATTTAAATTTATACACTTTAAGAGGTATTTGTCTTGTTTTTTCTTAAAAAAATTAGGGACACCAACTCAAATCTCAATTTTTGTATACCAATTAATGCGGCATATATGTTAGTCATCTTTTTATTGATCGATATAAACTCTTATCATTAATTGTTGTGACAATCATTAAACACCCACAAATGTAAAACATGACAACGCATATGCCACATTAATTGATACACAAGAGTTAAGGTTTGAATTAATATTTCTAACGTTATTCAAAAAATACAATAGACATTTTTATAGTGTCAAAAAAGGCTAAAGTACTATGTTGATGGAAATTTAAGAAATAGTTGCATGACAAAATTAGAGAATTATTACAATGAAATTAAAATTTAATAAAATTTTCAAAATATTCTAAAGATAACAAAACTGACATAATAACAATGTGATACTTTATAATACATACATAATTATTATTTTAATGATTAATGAACTTCAATTTTTCTATATATTTTAAGAAAAATACTAATATTATTTTTTTATCATATATTTATTATTTAATATGTAAATTTTATTAACGTAATATATTATTATTTTAATAAAAAATATGACGTTAATATTTCGAAATATCACTGTCATGCTACGTGGAAGTATCAATCAATCAAAATGATTAAATTCTCCAATGTAAATGAATCAATTATTAATCACTGAGCAAACCGTCAACTGCTACCACTTATCTTGTGTGTCACCTAAGATGTGACTATTCCTAGTAGGCGACCACCGACAAAAATCATCCCAAGAGTTTGCCTAGTAAATTACTATTACTAAGCCAATAAGTGACCATCGCTCACCAATAGTAAGAGTTCCTCGGTAAAGTGACTACCAACTACGAGTGGTTAGGCAGTAGAATTTTCAGAAATAGTAAAAAATAAGTAAATATGAAAAGGTTAAAAAGTGTATAAGTTAATTTTTAGTTTTAAAAATTAATAAGTCATAATTTATTAAGTTATAGTTTATAATTAGAATAATTATGAATAAATTTGTTAAATTAGGATTCATAGTCAGATAAATTATGGATAAAAATCGTGAATTATGAACAATAACTTGTTAAGTTATAGTTTATAACTAGACAAGTTATGAATAAAAATAATAATTTAGCATATTTAGTAACTCATGTAAATTATTGACCTATCAATTTTAATTCATCTTAAATTTTGACATATTTTTCTATTTTTCCCTATAATTTTGTGAATCAAAGATCAATTTAACTTGCCTTTTGGATTGAGAATCTTAATTCGTTACCAATAAAGTCCCTTAAACCAACCCATTCTAACTCAAAAGTATAGGTTTTTTTTTTTTTTTTTTTTTTTAAAGAAATTAAATCTATAATTTTAAGACTCTAGGAGGTTCATTTCAAAATTAAAAGTTAAAATAAACATACCATAATATATGAAATAGTTTAATGAAATATTTTTCTTTACAACTCAATGAAATTCGAGTATTTTGACAATAAATTAAAATATAACTTTACAATCCATCATAATAAATGAGTAGCAAGTGAGCAGTTTCAAAAATCTTAGAACCAACTTATATATATATATATATATATATATATATATAAAAAAATAAATTTTCACACACACATATGTATAGGGTTTAGATTTTGTGAATTGGTGATGCTTAATCAGCCAATCAACCCAAAACTTAACTAGGATTTTCTTATCTCGTACCAAATGAAAAAGCCAAGACTTGAGATGAATTAAAATTAATAGACCAATAGTTTACATAACCATAACTTGATAAGTTATTGTCCATAATTCATGATTTTTGTTCATAACTTATCTGACTATAAACTATAACTTGACAAATTTATCCATAACTTATCTGATTATGAATCATAACTTGACAAGTTATGGCCTATTAATTTCTGTAACTAAAAATTAGCCTATATACTTTCTTAAGCTTTTCATATTGGCATATTTTCTACTATTTCCGAATGAAAAATGCTCTCAACCAAACCCATAAGCGTTAATGTAAGTTGCACGGATTACTTGGATTTGAGAATTGGCAAACACCTACAGGTGATTGGCAGGGATAGTTTAGTCAAACCCAAATAAGATGTTAAGTAAAATATTATGAGTCCGTTTTAGTTCACGCGTTCAATTCTAATTTATTGGTAAAAACTTTATAAAAGAAGAAATTTTTGAGTTTAAATTTTTTATAAGATGAAAAATACTATAATAAAATCAGAATTATTAGTTCAAATATGCTAACCAAACGATGTTTATATATTTATTGAATGCAAATAAAATTGAGAAGGGACCAAATTCTAATTAAAAAAAAGGAGGAATAAGTGGAGAAATCCCTAATTTATGTCCCTTCTCTCTCTCAGGTTTGGACTAGAAAGGGCAAAGTTTACACCTTTATCGACTGTAAGCCTTTGGTGATGTCATTTTTTTAGGAAAAATGAAAAATTTACCGTTAAGAGTGTATGAGTATGAGCTTTTACCTACTACTCTTGATAAATACCCTTTTATTAGTGTAATTATTTAACTAAAAAAGTTATAAATCAAGAGTAAATAGTAAAAATCATGATCTATATACTTTCAAGAGGTATTTGTTAAGATTACCTCATTTTTTAGCTTATTGATCGAGGTCAGGTTCATAATCGGAAACCAATGACATAAAAAATAACATTAGTTTATTTAACAAGTGGATTTTTTTTGCTTGAACTTTAACAGGTGGATTTAGGCCTCATTCACTTCGCAGATTCGAGTTTTAATTCGAGTTGAGATGTGACATTTTTTGAGAGCTTTTAGCTGTAGAAATCTAGAACTGAAAACTCGAATCGAGTGAAATGAACGAGGCTTTAGTTTAACATGATAGTGAATTTATTAATTTTGATATCAATTATCAAAATTTATATGGCCATATGAAATATAACAAAGTGTGATTTTTCAGGCCCCATCCGTTTCGCTAATTCAAATTACAACTTAAATTTTTACTACAGTGTTTCTTTCAGAAAAATTCAAATTCTACTTTTTTTGCAGCAGTTTTTTTCTCATATGAATTTATTTTGTAATTTAAGTTCTCAATTTAAATGATCGAAATGAACGGGGCCTCAATATTTAATTAAGGTTCTTAAAAATTGAGAGTTTTTTTAGTATTTGGTTGTGGTTTGAGGATAGTAAACTGTATATCACAGCTGTATCATGTGTTGCGCATTCAGAGAAGTCAAGCAAAGGACCTAAATTTCCAGCTATATGGTCTTGTCAACGAAATACTCATCTTTGGCAACCTTTTAAGCCTTTAGCCAAAAAAAAAAAAGAAAGAAATAAGAAAAAAAGAACTTGCAGAAATATGTAATCTAAGATGGATTTTGAGAATTTTTAATTTATAGCCCTTTTAATATACTGATTTGAGTTTAAATGTAATTTTACGTGAGTTTTTTATTGTAATAAAAAAATTAGATGTGACTATTTGTGAGAGTTTTTTACTGTAGTAAAATTTAAATTTTAAACTCAAATTAGTGAAATAAACAGATGTTTTGAGTATGGGTTCATCTAGTTTAGGTTCAAAACTTCAAATGATGTTTTTTCTCATAAAAAAATTAAATTTAAAAAGTTTATTACAATGTTATTTGAATTCTGATTTAAACCACTTGGTTTGAAACCAACTTTCAAAGGGGTTCTTATTTTTTCAGATTGGGTCTTGCAAAACATAAACTTACATTTTTTTTTTAATTATGTTTCTTATTAGAAAATATCTATAAATGTTTCTAAAACTTAGGAGAAGCATTCAAACTTGCATTGTGAACTTATGACAAGATTAAGTTTGCACTCACTTATCTACATAAATTCATCTAAATAATATGTCGCTATCGATTACTGGGACATAAATCTGTTTGTCATCAAAAAATATAAACATAAACATAGCGTGCATATTATAAACTCTAGCTGTAAAACTAATATGAGAATGAAAAAAAAAAAGTTTACCCACCAAGATGGGAGAAAAGTAGACTTAAGGCCGGCAAAAAGTAAGCTTAGATCCAAGAAAATAAATTATAAAAGTATGAATGTAATATTTTTATGGAACATTTAAATTGGAATGTGAACTTAAAAAAAAAAAAAGAAGATGAATCGGGTGGTAATTTGTATTTCCTTTTGGCTAAAGCACAGGAGGCTGCCACCCTTCCAACACGTGTGTTCATTTCACGACTCAAATTATAACTTGGGATTTGAGTTGAATGGGATTAAAACAGTCCCATGTTGAATTTGAATTATTGTGATTCTCAAAATCCTAATAAAAATTAAATTTGAATTATTGTGAGAGAAAACACCCATTAAAAAGTTGAATTTGAATTATTGTGAATACAAAATTAAAAAATAAAATTCAAAAACTTGAATAAATGAAAAGACCAAATATTTATTATTTTAATTTACTTAATATTTATCTATCAACGAATATAATTATTTTTAACCATAAAATATAATAAATTATAATAAATTTATTTTTTAAAAATTAAAAATATTTTATTTTATTTTTAACACTTTTTTACATTTTATTTATTTTATTTAAAATTTATTTTATATATTTTAAATAGTTTTACAATTTATATTTATTAAATTGAATATCCAAGATTGAATCACATGAGCTAAATATTTTAATTATGATTAAATTTAATATATTCATGTTGGAGAATTAGATATTTTTAAATTCCGAAAATATAAAATTGTTTTAAACTTCAACCACCAATTGGCAGCATCCCTAACCGCATCAACCAATATATAAAAGAAATTGAATTTTTCAATGGGTGAAATGACAAGCCACTAAACACTTTTAGTAACTGGACAAAAAATTAATGAACTTATGCCAGTTGCTCAGGAGTTGTTGGAGAGAGGTACTGAAACATTTCAGGGAACAAATAATCTTTGTTTCAACCACAAACAAAGTTTTGACTATAATGATGTAGAGGGATTTAGTAATAAGTAATCGTTTTTATATTTATGTTGTTGTTTATTCTAACTTATTAATTTAGCTTTATTTTGTTATTAATTTATCGTTTATTTTAATTTGTATTTTGTTATCGTTTTATATGTGAGCTCTAAATAGCCACATTAATTATTGTAATAAAAAGACTTGATATTTTGATAATTGAATAGAAAGTTGTGTTTTTTTCTCTAATTTGGGCATTTTTCCCTTGTAGGGTTTCTTTTGGGTGTGTTTGTTTTCCAACATTTCCGTTTGTTCAATTTCGACTCAAAAAATAACTTGAGTTATGATTTGAGTTGTGTAATCACAAAAAAAAAACAAATCATTTTAAAAGAGTTGAATTTGAATTATTGTTTTCTCGCTTCTTTCTTCTTCTTTCTTCTTTAAATTTGAATTATTGTGAGAGAAAACATTGCATTAAAAAAGTTGAATTTGAATTATTGTGAGAGAAAATACTGTAGCAATAAAACTTGTGTTGTGACTTGAATTGTGAAATGAACAAGACCAAACATGTGTGTGGTTTTAATGGTTACTCTAATATTTATCTATCAACGAGTATCATTATTTTAACCATAAAATATTAATCCGACGATTATAATAAATTATATAATTGATTAAAAAAATTAATAAAATTAGATTCTTATTACGCCACGTCATCAGATTTTTACATCGAGTAATAAATAATAATAAAAGCGTAACTCGTCCATATATATATAAAGAACGGGCCAAATATTTGACACAAGCATAAATTCTCCTTAAATTGAGTGAACCTAAGATTGAATCACATGAGCTAAGAGCAATAACTATGGACTTCCGGAATAAAATATATTCATGTTGGAGAATTAGATGAGGTTTTCCCAATTTCAACAGATGAGTAATAGTTACTAAAAATACAATGGCCAATTGGTTTTGATATGCAGCATCCCTCAACCGCATCAAGGAATATATAAAAGAAAAAATATTTTACAATGGGTGAAATGACCAATTATTGGATGCCAAGAAAAATATTTTAATAACTGGACAAAAAAATTAATGTAACTTATGATCCATTTGCTCAGGAGTTGTTAGAAGATATTGAGGTACTGAAACATGTTTAACAGGAAACAAAAATGGATTGTTTCAAACACAAAAATGTTTTGACTATAATGATGTATTGTAGAGGGATTTTAGTAATAAGTAATCGTTCTTATATTTATGTTGTTTATTCTCAATATATTAATTTAATTTTATTTTGTTTTATTAATTTATCGTTTATTTTATTTTGCATTTTTTAATAAATTATTGTTTTTTCAAATGTGAAACTAAATAGCCATTTTCAGTTTTTTTAAACTGAAATAAAATAAAACTTACCAAACGCATTTTGAAATAATTGAATAAAATGAAAACGTTTTGTTTTTTCATTTAATTTAGGAAAAACGTTTTGGAACCAATTCCAAACGCACCCTTTGAGTCCCGTATTCCGTCCGAATTAGGCCGGTAAAACTTTTTCACTATCCATTCCACTGAATAAATAACCTTTGTTTTAACCAGAAGCAAAGTTTTTACTAGGAAAATGGTAATTCAGACAGATACTAAATTAACAAATGAATGTCAACAACCATATGCAACGTGGGTTTTGCTACGGAGCTTGATGGTTTTAGTCCAAGGTTCTTCTTCTTCTTCTCTCTCTCTCTCTCTCTCTCTTTATTTTTTATTTTATTCATTTATTATTATTATTATTATTATTTTTTTTTTTTTTTATGGTGGTGATAATCATGCACTTGTTCTTAATCCAAACAACAGAAGAGAAGAGTAGCTTGACTAAGAACACCTTGCTTTGCATTTCTATGGGCTAACTAGTGCCATCAACTGATGCAATAATCTCGTCCTTTTGATTTTGAAAAATGATATGATGCCTCCTCCGAGACTTACTCAAATGGTCGTTATCAATGTCCGATAGAATCTAAACAGATTAAAACCTTGATGAGACATTGGAAGGAATGCACATTTAAAGAATAAAAATAGATTTCTAGTTTCGGAGTAGGTTTCAATAAAATGTTTGTATACCCACGTTGTTGCTTACAATTTCACGTCTTCCACACCCGGATAGTACCATCAACGGAGGCGGTGATCATGCAATTGTCTTTTGGGTGATAACTCACACTTGTTACCTGCCAAAAAGTGAAAAAAGCACACAGAGCATTATACTAAGGCATCGTTCAGCTCGTTGATTCGAGTTTTTAATTTAAGTTGAGATGTGATTTTATGTGAGAATTTTTTACTGTAACAGAAAAAGTTAGATGTGACTTTTTATGAGAACTTTTAACTAGAGCAAAATTAAAATTAAAAACTGTAAAATGAATGAGGCCTAAAAGAGCCATATTTTTACAGAAAAGTTAAATTAGAGGGAAAATCATGGATCCCTTGGAATCTCTACTATCCTTCGTGAAACAGTTGTTCCAGTTTTTAGCATTTCAACATGGTAATCAAATTTTTAGTCTTGTAACATTTGAAATGTCAAATCCAGATGCGTACCCAACCAAAATTGAAAATTCCGATGAAACCTAGCCTTATATTGTGGATCAAACTCACAAATAAACATTATAAATTGGACTACTGTACTGAGTAATCAGTTGAATACTAAACGAGGCATTTCAATCAGAAAAGAACATTGTCATTCTTGGAAACATTGGAAAGTTTATCCATTTTAAGCCTATCAATTACCAGTGAAAACAAATCTACAAATTTGTTGATAAAATCCCATTTTAGAAATATACCGTCTGAACAAAATACAAGACTCATGGCCATTAACATAATTTTAACAAAAATAAATTTTTTTCAAAAGAGTAGGGAAAGTGAGAAACAAACAGCGTTTACCACTGAAGAATGAGCTCGGAATCTTGACACTACAGATGCATCTACCAGGTCCCAAAAGTAAATGAAACCATCCTCAGATCCACCGGCTACATGTGCATCAGTGTTGGTAAGGCAGCAATCTAGTTTGTAAGACTGACACAGAAACAACCAATTGAGATAATGTTTTATTATGAAAATGAAGAGTAAAAGAAACATAGGCAAAACTGGATAGATGATGAGGGCATAGAGTGCTTCAAATCAAGAGGCATAAGAATCCATACACTGGAATTCGAATCGAAAGCGAATTAAAAAAGAAAATGCAGAGTTAATGTATCTGAAGATGGCCAATGTGGCAAAGAGAAGAAGGACGCAATTCAGTGGCGGATAAGGAAAATGTCGTTAGTATCAGTAAACAGGAAAAGTCATTGTGTGCTAACCTTACAGGTATGACCTTTATATTCTTGCAGCAGTTCACCGGAAGACCTACAACGTGAAAAAACTTCAGTTAATGGGTCCTAGAAAATTCAGCTTACGTCTGTATTAAGTAATCCCATAACATTTTTTACCTGTCCAAAAGTCGTAATGTCGAATCTAGACAACTTGCTAATATGCAGTTACCATCGTTTGACATTGAGATACAGTTGACAGGCTGCCCCAAATCATCAGATATTTCTCTACAGAATGGAGCAAAAGAAGAAATAAAAAAAGTCTCAATCATTTTTGTGATGGTGTCAAATGCAATTCATTGCGTTCAAGTTAGCATTCTTAATTTCAAGCAAAAAAAAAAATAATAATAATAAAAGTTAGCATTCTTAATACGAGGAAAACAAAAGTCATCATCTTTATTCATGAAGCTAACAAATTAACAAATTTTGAATTCTAAAGTACATAGATATCAGGTAATTATGAACTAGTTCATTAAAAACACGACATACCTACCAATACGAATATCGAATGTTCGTACAGTCCCATCAACGCTTCCTCCGATAATTTCAGTTTTTGTTAGGCAAACAGACATCACACTGTCCGAGAATGAGTCAATGATCTGCAACATTAGCCAAAATTTTTCCTTTAAAAAGAAAAAAAAAAAAAAGAACTTCCCAGTAATAAACAAGTCACTACAAAGCCATAAACCCCAAACCTTGAAAGAAAACAAACCTGAATTGGCTCACTACTGTGAGACCTGCAGTCCCAAGCACGCAATGACTGATCATACCCCGCTGAAACGACCACAGACGCATACTCATTAAACTTCACAGCATTCACCTACACATCAATGACACATTTACTTATCAGGAATATGAAAAAAAAGACCTGTAAACATGACTTGATTTTCTTTCCATTTCCATTGCAAATTTACTTCAACTATTACCTACACGGCACAGCACATACCATCACAACAAAAATGAACACCCAAGTCCCAAAGCCCTTATTAATCTAATCTATAATCTAATTTAGTACGACTAATGCACGAGAACATTTCACTAATTGAATTATTTTTCTTCCTAGTTCTCATTCTAATTGCTAATGTAGTTAGGAAAAACAACATAGAATGAAAAAAATTGACTTTCATTCTATTTAAGATTAGTATTGTTACAGATTAAAGTCCTACTACTACACTTACAACAAAAACAAATAAAGAAAAAGGAAATAAACATGGTAACAAACGCATAATTTATAACAGTTCACCCTCAATGTTAGAACTATGCTCACTTTTTGCCAGTGCAAAACTTTATGATAAAAAAGCCTCACGGACTCTCTTGGCTCATTTGGTTTACACGTTTAAATCAGTGATTTTGATTCTAAATTTTGTGAGAGAACTCATTGGCGGGAACTTTTTTCATTCAAATTTTTTGCATGAGAAAAAATCCTATAACAAAATCAGAATTATGGTTTCAAATGCGTGAACCAAACGTGCCTTTTGTGCCTCTCTTAAACCTAATTCTCCAAAACTGACGCTTTCAATATAAGTAAACTTAGCGCAACTTAAACATAAAAGGTCGATTCAGGTGCTAACTTTGTGTCGAGACAATAATTAAGCTCTATACCCCAACAAAAAACACCATAGAAAACAAAAAAATCTAAAAACATGTTTGTTTCACAATTCAAATTAAGAATTTGAGCTGCTGGGAGAAAAATACTGTAGTTAAATAGTTAATGTTGACGGTGTTTTTCCGACAACTCGTTATAATCTCTCTTAATCACTCGCAGTTATGCTAAACACGGGATAATGAAATGAACCGAAGAACAATACAGAAGAAACAACGATTTTATAGTGGTTCGGCAATAATCATGTGCCTAATCCACTTGTGCATGCACTATGTTCGTTGAGGTGAATACAAACGTTGCCTTTTTCATACAAAAATCTCTAACCCCCGTCTGGGTTTTTGTTTGCTCTATTTATAGGCCTTCTCACGTACTCACACATTCCCGGTTCCCAAGACGGAAGCCAACTTCTGTCCTCGGTCCGCGGGAGGGTAGGTGAGTTCTCATGATGAAAGTTCTGGAAATCCGGCGGTTGATCCTCTGTCTGCCGTCTGATTTCTTGACTCCTGCGGCCGCTGTCGGATCAATACTTCCCTCCTCGAGTTGACATGACCGTTGGCAGGCCCACTTGCAATCTTCCTTGATACCTAGGTTGTGAGAGGTCGAGACAGTTTTTTCGAAGTGACGAGTCCTCGGCGCGTGTCATCCGAGGGAGTGGTCGACTCATATCAAAAGGGAATGGTCGACCCACGGACCGTGGTGTAACAGTTAAATTTAAATTTTTGTGAAAAAAATACTCCACTAATATAACTTTGAGTCGTGACTTAAGTTGCGAAAAGAATAAAATAACTTGCTAAAATATACAGAAATGGGCAAAAATGCAAGTACGGAAATAAGGCCCAATTCTGGAAACAAACAGACCTCGCCGTCGTGGCCGCGGAATTTGCGAATGACACGTCCAGTGGCGACATCCCAGTAGAAAATCTGCCGATCGCCGCCGCAAGAGATCAGCTTGGAATTGTCCCTACAAGAGAGACAAACCACAGTATTTCATTGAAACAAAAACACAAACAGTTGGTGAACAGACAGGAGAGAGAAGAAATGGAGTTTAGAGAGAAATGTTACGGAGTGACATGGACGTCGCGGACTTCGCGGCCGTGGGACTTGTAGGTCTTGATGTGGATTCCGCGGTGAGGGTTCCAGAGGCGGATAGTACGGTCCTTGCCGCAGCTCAGGCAGTAGTTGCCGTCGCCGTTGAACCTCGCCGCCAATACGGCGCCTTCGTGGCCTTTAAGAACGTTTGTTTCTTTCCTCGGAATCTCCGTCGTGCTCATCTCTCCCTCTCTCTCGGCGAGATTAAGATTTTGGTCCTTTTTTTTTTTTTTTTTTTTTTTTTTTTTTTTTTTTCAGAGGCGGGAATCGGACGCGGACGCCATGGGAGCAAAAGCTCAAGGTGTTTCCTTCTCTCATTTTTTTGTTTTGGGCCGAACCGGGCACTAATGATGGATGAGCCCGCCCCAAATTAAGACGGAATTGGGTACTCAGCCCATTAAGGCCATGGCAAAGATACCGCCTAAACTTGACAAATACCCTTTAAAAGTACATATTATTAATTCATAATTTTTTAATTAAATAATTATACTAATAAAATGATATTTATTAAGAGTAAAGAATAAAAATCTAAACTCATGCACTTTTAGGATAATTCTACAAATTTCTTAAAGAGGACGTATAGCTGTGTTACTCGGGCTAGAAACTCAAGGCCGGCCCGCTTGACCTACTCAGGCTTTTTTTTCTTAGAGAAAAGTACGTGGTTTGTGATGATTTTATACATGTTTATTATTTATATTATTTTAAATAATTAAATGTTATTGTGTCTTTTTATTTTCTCTTTATTAATTGAATGACAATTATTTATTTTTAAGCGGAGTGATATAAATAATATTTTTTCACCATCTTGAGTGGTATTTCTGGTTTTTTCCTATTTTCTTATGGTCTTATCTGAAACCTATAAACATTAAGACATTTTTAGTTGACTCATTGAACTTTAAAAACTCTTACTTTATCTCGTGAGTTTTAAAATAGTCCAAATCAATGCTTTTATTAGAATTTATGTTAAATATAGATAAAAAAAGGGGGATCAAATGTGATCATGCGGTTTTTTTTAATTTGTTTTAACACAAATTCTCAGATGACCAGGCAGTGACTGCACTACCAATTTTCTCCCATTTTTTAAATAGAAATTCTACTAAAGGAGGTACATTGGGACTAATTCAAGATTCGGAGGAGAGGAATAAGATTTTTTAAATTTCGGCAGGTAAACTGTAAATAGCCTCAAAGTTCAAGAGGTATAGTTGACATTAAACCTAATTTTTGCCTAGTAATGTTCATTAACAAAATAACATTAGTTGCTCTAGACTATACTTAATCCTAATAGAGAGAGAGAGAGAGATATTTATTTTTTAGATTAATTTCATAAATGTCTATGAATAATGTGCCATAGTTCAAAATGGTTTAACCAATTTTTTAGAGAGAGAGCATATTATTTTTTTTTTCCTTTTAATGCTACTGAAATTGCTTGTATTAAACAATTTAAAAATGGTTTAACCGCTTAAACAAAAGAGGAAGGAAGAAAAAGACACGAGTATGCACCACAAATAATTTACATTTTTTCGATTTTTGCTTTGATTCCAATAATAATCACTGCACATGAACAAACTCTTAAGTTTTTTTTTTTTTTTTTTTTTTTTTTTTCTCCACATAATAGGACACACACACACACACACACACACACACACACACACACATATATATATATATATATATTTATTTGAACCGGTGCAAGTAGACAACTCACATCAGGAAAAAAAAATAGCTTCATCTCAAGCAAAATTATAAATAATAGCTCCTAGCAGAGCCTCCAATATAAGCCGCTTAATTTTTTTTTTTTTTTTTAATATCTTTTGCCCCCTTTTTTCTTTTTTGTAATTATCACAATTAGGTATGAATCTCCAAGCGGATTAATTAAAAATAGTAAAATTAAGGTATCACTAAGAAAATTTGAAGGATCACTAATGGCTTTAGAGAGAGGCTAATAATTAATGTAGTAACCGCTTTGGATTAAAAAGTCGCATCTAAATGCTATAGCATTATATATATGTAACGTTGGAATTAACTGTACTCATTACGGTTTAATTTGGATATGTGCTAACTATATATGTAACTCTACAAATCAAATGAATTAATTCCATCTGCCATATGGAGTCGGATCGATGTCCTTCATTATATTAGATAATTAATGTGATTAGTGATTACTTAATATTGTAGAAACTCAAATGTTAGAAGTAGTAATCAGCCAGTACTAATTATAGATAATTGTTTATTTCTTTTCATAAAATCTTCCTACATTCTATTATATCTTTACACTTATTCTTATTTCAAGATCAATAATGGTCTTTTTTTTTTTTTTTTTTTTTTTTTGTAAGTACTAGCAATTATAATGCATGCATGCAATATTTCAATTACGTAGCTTCTTATAACTTTGTCCCAGCAAATCTTTTTCCCCCTAAAATTATTTTCTATTTATAATATCTACATGAATATATATATATTTTTAAATTTTAATTGCATTAAAGTGTACCAATATTTAAAATTTAAAACCCCAGATAAATTTACAACTATATTAAATGCATAATTTTTTGGACTCCTAACTTGAAAGAAAGAATCATACTCTATTATAGCTAAAGAAAATAAAATATTAGCAGATAATAAAGATAAATTATGAATTGCAACTTTGGTTAATTATGATTAATCAGTCAATGCTCTGCTAAAAAAAATGCTTAATCATCATCAACCGGTAATATACACAGTCAACGCTATAAGTGAAAGAAAAAAAAAAAAAAAAAAAAAGAAAGAAAGAAAGCGATTTACGTTTCATCAGTAACGTTTGTGTTTCTTAATTACAAGCTACAGCCCCATCATCTTCCCCAAAACCGTTCGCATTTTCAGTTAATTAAATCATAATTAAGTGCACTAATTAATTAACCGGTCTTTCTTTTTTTTTTTTTTTTCCTCCGCCTCTTAATTCCCTCATCTTCACTTCCTTATAAATTTATCTCTCTTCACAGAAAACAAAGACACATTCCTCATCTACGTATAACATTCTGCATTTTACGTATAATAATACAATCATGAATACTCTCAAAAGCACAGCTACATTTTTCTTCCTTGTTTTTCTCTCATGGCTTAGTATTCTAAACGACAACAACAACATTGCAACAGCCTCAAGAGTGTATTTCCCTGCAATGGAAAAAAACGACATTAACAGTATCAAAAGTATCAGCCTTAGGTCGAGGCTCGAGACGAGCGGAGGGCTGGTGGAGTGCTGGACGGCGCTGCTGGAGCTAAAGTCGTGCTCGAACGAGATCGTGCTCTTCTTCCTCGATGGCCAGGCCAGCATTGGCGGTGATTGCTGCCGCGCCATTGTCTTCATCACTCGTAGCTGCTGGCCCGCCATGCTCACTTCTCTAGGGTTTACCGTACAGGAAGGCGATTTTCTCCGCGGCTTCTGTGACGCCCTTGAGACTGACGCGCCGCCACCGCCGCTTGGCCCTTCTCCCGCTCCGCTTGCTGACCCCACGCCCGTGGCCGGTGATGATCTAGTCAAACTGCCCGCTTTGTTGGATTAATTAAACGGATAAAAATGATTAATATGTTATGTCATTGCTACCGGGGTCTAGTAGGGTTTATGTTTTATAGGGCCGGTAGTTTTGGTTGTTTTTTATTTATTTTCTGGTTTTTGCTAATTACTTTTCATGAAGATTAGTGGTAAGTTGGTTCCTTAATTTGGTAATGGTATTGAGGTTTGTTGTTGATTTAGGAAGTTTATTTTTATTTTTATTTAAATTGTGTGGCGTTTTGTTTTATTGGTTTCTGATTATGAAATGAAGTTTGAGTCTGAGTTCTGATTATGTTATAATTATTAATGATTAACATAAAAGCTATAGTAGCTACTGTATAAAAACTTGTGCATGTATCTTTTCCATTTATTTTTTTTTTCCTTGCAAAAGGGTCCTTGTAAGTTCTATATGGTAAATTTACAAGTATATAATTCGAATTCACAAATTATCCTATTCTTCCTATAAAATACTCCCACATTTGGAGTCTGAAGTTTAAATGTAAAATATGTCAAAAAAGAAAAAGTTACCGTGGATTCCCGACACCAATATCGGGAATTTTTCATATACACAAGAACTCACGCGCACATGCGTTGCTACCGAATCAAAATCACCACAAACAGCCTTCTCGCTTCCGAACCTCTTGATAAATGTTTTTTATTTTATCCTTCCTTTTTAGAGTCAACAAGGCCTATTAGCTCAGTTGGTTAGAGCGTCGTGCTAATAACGCGAAGGTCGCAGGTTCGAGACCTGCATGGGCCATTTGGTTTAACTTTGTTCGTTTTTCGCTCTTTTTTTTTTTTTTTTTTTTTTTTTTTTTGCAACGTCGTGAGCAAAAATACCCGTGGGCTGACGATACGTAGAAATTTTTGAGCTATTTACGCATACAGCAAAATTTTAATAGTAGAATTTACATATAGTAAATTTTTTAAAATATTATAAGAATAGTAAAATTTTAATATCATCAAGATAATGATTATATTATTATAGAGTATAAATTGTGACATTATAATGATAATGGGTATGTCATTTTTGCTATATTTGTAATATTTTTATAATTTTGCTAAGTTTTAACTTAAAGTATGAAATTTTGCCATGTTCTGTAATTATTACAAAATTTTTTAGAGGAACGTCGTGAGCAAACACCTGTGGGCTGATGATGCAGGCCCAATTTGAGCCATCTTTAATTTAGCAGAGCATGCTCAAGAGAAAACATCGCAAATAATCATTTCCCCGCGTGGTTTAATGTGTAAAGCTTATTTGCGACCACAAAGAGAAAACATCGTTGTAAATAGAGTGATATTATTTGTGATGACACATATCGTCGCAACTAATAAGATATTTGCGACGATATTGAACTTATTAACAACGGCGTGCTAATTTATTTAACGAGAATTAATTGCGATGATATGTCGTCACAAATATTGAATTATTTGCGACAACATATGTCGTCATAAATGGCCTTTATTATTGTAATGGTGGTAGAAAATTTTTTAGAGGCAAGAATTAAGAGATAATGAAAGAAATAGCATTTCTTCAACAAAAATACTTCATACCAATCAATATTTTAATCACATTTCTTGAAAACTTTGATTCCCTTCCAATGGGACTCCATCAAGTAGGAATCACCATTCTGTGCATACACCCCACATTTGAAGTAGTGAGAGGTCCCCCCACGTCCTGGTGCCTCGTATAGGAGAACTCCATCAATGTAGACTTTCACAGTGGAGCCCTCGACATCATGGACCACATTGAGCCGGAACCACCGGTTGTAGATGTTCGGTACTAGTACCGGACTTTGGTAATACGTGAGAGAGCCGTTGTAGACTCTGAGCATTAGGGTTGTGGCGTGGCTAGGGCTTGCTCCGAACACTTGCATGATGCATACACCAGACGTCCCTCGTGGTACATATCCGTACCCTTCAAACTGCCAAACACCTGAAGAGTAGTCGTATCCCTAAGAGGTAGAGAAAATTGAAATGGTTTATGACATGATTAATTTTGTGTTCTTTTTTTCTTGTAATAAACTGCAAGAGGGAATAAAGGAAATTATGGTTCGTTTAGTTTGCTGATTCGAGTTGAAATCTGACTTTACTGTAGCAAAAAAGTTAGATGTGACTGTTTCTGAGAGCTTTTTACTGTAGCAAGCTCGAATTTTAAATTCGAATCGGTGAAATGAGTCAACACTTACTAGCAACCTCATCTTGTGCCAAATTAATTTCCCACTTGAAAATTACAAAAAAAAAAAAAGAAGAATAAAAATAGTTGAGAATTCAGGCAGTTAAAAATACTTGGTACTCCGAATTTTGTCACTTTACTATTGACAACCATTTTAACAAGTGATATATAGATCATATTTTGCAATTATATGCTTAATTAGCTGCAATCGGAAGGCCACTATAGCAACAATTGGTACTATCATATGCAACTTTCTCCTATGATAAGGCCTCATAGGACTGTCTCTATTATTTATCGCGTAAATATTACTACATAACCATTGAAAATTTTTGACAATTAATAAGATTAGATAGTTAATTAACTAAAAAGGTTGATAATAATTAATGAAATTTAATTCTTATTACTGTACGTCATCAAATTATTATATTTTATGATGATCATCGATGAAAAATTGTAACCATCAACCTTGCGTTGGATCCACATGAGCAAAACTCCTAATTGGTGGCCGATTTATTATGGCTAAAAGAAATATGGACAGATTTAGAGAGGCCAAGTGAATACTTATTTTATTGGGTTTTGGAGACTTGAAGAAAGATTGGTATATATATATATATATATATATATATATATATATGTGAATTCATACAAATAATATTAGTGTAGAAGGTCTAGTACAAGGCGTCTCTACTCTACGTCTATAAATATTTTTTTTGTAAGTTGATTGTAATTGTCCTCTTGGATTTCTAACTCTCATTTTTCATCTTGAATTTTGAGACCCCATTATTGTAATTATATTAAGAAGAACATAAAAAGCGGGGAGTTCAATGATGTCATGCAATTTTTTTTTTTTTTTTTTTGTTTACAATATAAATTCGGAAAAAAGAGATTAGGAGAGACATTTTTTTCCTCTTTTTTGCCCTTTTTAATAGAAATTTTAATAAAAAGAGTTAAATGGAAATAATTAAAAATTTAAAAGATAAAATGAGGGCTTTTAAGTTAGAAAGTAAAGCGAGAATAACCTAATACTCAGGCAAATTGATATATATATATATATATTTAAAAAAAATTATTATTCCTTACTAATGTATATTACTCGACGACTGCTTATTCATTAATGCATGTTTGTTATGAATTTTCAAAAAAGTATGTTACACACAAACACACGCACACAATTAGTTGAAAAATGGTGGAGTAGTGCGAACATAAAACTTAGGCGTAGTTGTTTAGTGAGTACCAATCTAATATGGTGACGTGCTAAAACTCTCTCATATTTGATTATTTTCTTTCCATCTAATTATATTAAAAAAAAAATTTTTAGGTGTTTTTGGAACTCGTTCTAAAATAATTTTATTTTTTGTATGAAAATAGAAATGAAAACGTTTTCAATTTCAGATAGAAATATTTTTAAAAATACGTTTGGTAGTTTTATCAAGAGATTGTTTAAAAAACTCATTAATGTTACTCTCTCTCTACTCGGGAGAGGAGAAAACGAAAACAAAAATGAAAAACGACTAAAAGTCATTTTTCATTTCTTTCCCATTTTACATTAAACTAAAAAATCGTTTTCATTTTTATTTTTTTTTTTAATTGTACCAAACGCCATTTTAAAATTGTTTTCATTTTTTTTTCTTGAAAAACGAAAAAGAAAAAAAAATAATAATTCCAAACACGACATTTGGTTTTAATCTATATTCTAAAAAATTAGCATTTTTCTTGAAGTAATTTGGACAACATAATCAATTATCACTTACATGAATACGGATCTCAGTGCGAGGCCTGGTTTGGCTGTTAGGAGTGTGAGGTTTGTCAGAAGAGTAGACCCGCAATTTATGAATTCCATTAACAAACTTATAACGTTGATCTTGAGACACGTCGTAGGGCCATTGGATGATAAAATTTGATTGATTTAGTGGGAGAGAGATGAATCCTTCTGTGGGATCAATGGCTACCCACCCAAGAGTTTGCTGTAAATAAGCAAGTTTTGTAAGGGTAAGTATGGCCAAGAACCTGGAAAGAAAAATAGAGAGTGTCATTTTTTGAAAGAGAAAATGGGGAGATTGTGTTTGGAAAGTATGCTCACAAGAAATTAAAGAGAGAGCAAAGTAGTCTATTATATATAATTGTTATGGAGAACCGGTCTTACACTGCAAAATATATTTGAAAAACATTAGAGTGTAACTTGATATTTAGGTCTTATTCATTTCACCGATTCAAGTATAGAATTTGAGTTTTACTACATTAAAAAACTCTTAAAAATAGTCACATATAACTTTTTTGTTATAGTAAAAAACTCTAATATAAAGTCATATCTCAACTTGAATTAAAAACTCAAATCAGCGAACTAAACGGGCCCTTATATTTATTTTATGTTATGATCAAGTATGATACTTATCGCGTACAACTGCAAGAATTAATGGACAAAGGATTTATCCGACCAAGTTATTCACCTTGGGGAGCCCCTATATTGTTTGTAAAAAAGAAAGATGGCACATTAAGAATGTGTATTGACTATCGTGAGCTCAATAAGGTCACGATAAAGAATAAATATCCTCTCGCCAGGATCGATGACTTATTTGACCAACTAAACGGCAATATTTTCAAAGATTGATTTGCGATCCGGATACCACCAATTGAAGATTAAGGAGCAAGATATATCTAAGACGGCTTTCAGAACGCCGTTATGGACACTACGAGTTTCTTGTGATGCCGCTTTGGACTAACTAATGCCCCAAAGCAGCTTTTTATGGATTTGATGAATCGTGTTTTCAAGGAATATTTGGATAAATTTGTTATCGCTTTTATCGACGACATACTAATTTATTCAAAGAATAATAAGGAACATGAAGAGCACTTGAGAATTATTCTTCAAACGAAAAAGACATCGACTATATGCTAAATTCTCCAAGTGTGAATTTTGGCTCAATAAAGTTCATTTCTTAGGACATGTAGTCTCGAGGATGGAATCTCGGTGGATCTAGCAAAGATTAAAGTCAAGCAAGAATCGCCCGCACCAAGAAACGTAATAACAGAGATTCGTAGTTTCTTAGGTTTGGCTGGGTATTATAGAAGATTTGTAGAGGGTTTTGCAAAACTAGCTGCACCACTCACTACCCTCACACCTAAAAGAAAAGAAGTACGAATGGACCGAGAAGTGTGAAGAAAGTTTTCAAGAATTGAAACAAAAGCTTACTACTGCACCAATCCTTACTATTCCAAAGGAAGGAGAAAAGTTTGACGTATACAGTGATGCTTCCAAACTAGGGCTGGGAGCGGTATTGATGCAAAATGGAATGGTAATTGCGTATGCATCTAGACAATTGAAAACTCATGAGAGAAACTATCCTACTCATGATCTTGAATTAGCAGCAGTAGTTTTTGCTTTAAAGATATGGAGGCATTATTTATATGGTGCACAATGTCAAATTTTCACTGATCACAAAAGCCTCAAGTATTTCTTTACACAGAAAGAACTTAATATGAGGCAACGCAGATGGTTGGAGTTAGTAAAGGATTATGATTGTGAAATCCTTTATCACCCTGGAAAAGCCAATAGGGTAGCTGATGCTTTAAGTCGTAAGACTACCGAATTAAGTCATATGTCATTGGATGGATTTCCAACACCTTTACGTAAGATATTCATTCGTTAGGGTTAGAGCTAATTATAGGTAAATTAGCCACTCATGGATACAACCATCTATTTTTGACAAGATGGCACGGCTCAACGTCAAGATTCTACTCTTGACAAATATTGGAAAGAAGTCAAGAAGGAAAAGAGACAGAATTCAAAGTCTCTGATAAGGGAATACTTATGTTTCAAGGAAGAATTTGTGTTCCAAAAGATAAAGATCTTAAGAATCAAATTCTTTCTGAAGCTCATAGTACCCCTTATTCGATACATCCAGGAGCGACTAAAATGTTTCAAGATCTAAAACAACACTTTTGGTGGAGATATATGAAAAATGACATCGTAGACTACGTTAGTCGTTGTTTAACATGTCAAAAGGTTAAAGCAGAGCATAAACGTCCAGCCGGAGAGTCGCAACTGCTAGATATTCCGAATGGAAATGGGAGCATATAACTATGGATTTTGTGGTAGGACTACCCAAAACGAGTGAAGGTTATGATGCAATCTGGGTAATTGTTGATAGATTGACTATATCTCCCCATTTTGTACCCATAAAAGTGACATATACCCTTGAAAAGTTAGCAGAGTTATACGTCACCAACATAGTTAGACCGCATGGAATACCTTTATCCATTGTCTCGGATCGATAGCCGCTTTACCTCCATGTTTTGGAAGAGTGTACAAGAAGCCATGGGCTCGTAATTAAAATTTAGCACAGACTTTTCATCCTCGACCGATGGACAATCGAACGCATAATCCAAACTTTAGAAGATATGCTTAGGGCATGTGTGATGGATTTTAAGGAGCATGGAATAAGAAACCGCTATTGATTGAATTCTCGTATAACAATAGTTATCAAGCTTCAATCGGTATGCCACCATATGAAGCTTTGTATGGAAGAAAGTGTAGATCTCCCATTCATTGGTATGAAACTAGGGAGAAGCAATTGCATAAGACGGAATTCATTCAGGAGGCGGTTGAATCCATCCAGAAAATCCATCAAAGAATGAAGACGGCACAGGGCCGTCAGAAAAGCTATGCTGATAAGCGTAGAAGACCCTTAGAATTTAATGAAGAAGATGAAGTTTTCTTGAAGGTTGCACCCATGAAAGGTGTTATGCGTTTTGGAAAAAAAGGCAAATTGAGCCCAAGGTATATAGGACCTTTCCGGATTATTAAACGAATAGGAAAAGTAGCCTATCGATCGGCTTTACCACCGTAATTAGTCATGCGACATGATGTATTCCACGTCTCGATGTTAAAAAAGTATATACCCGATCCATCCCATGTTATAGAACATGAACCGATACAGATTCACGAGGACATGACTTATGAGGAACAACCAGTGCAAATACTTGCACGAGAAAAGAAGCGTCTTCGCAATCGAAGTATTCCACTTGTAAAGATACTGTGGAGAAATCAAAAAGTGGAAGAAGCAACATGGGAACGTGAAGATGAGATGAGAAGAAAATACCCCCATTTGTTATGATTTTCGGGACGAAAATTTCTTAAGAAGGGGTGAATGTAATGACCGGGAAAAAATTTAGGTCTAATCCGGACAGTCCAGTATTTGACTAAATTCTTTCCGGAATAGTAAGTAGTAGAATTTTGATGTAATAAAAAAAAAAGTTATGTAAAAACTTTATGTACGGGATAAAATTTCCCAAAATATGTAAAGTTATAGTATATGTAAATATATACATTATATATATAATTATTTCTAAGAACGTTTTATAAGACAGAAAATTAAGTTACAGTAAGTATATATATATATATATGAATGATTATGTTAGGTACGGTTTTAAAAAATAGAAATACGTTTTTTTAAAAAAAAAATTAGATTATCTACATATATATATATATATATATATATATACATTCTCACTAATAATAGTGAGATAAAAAAAAAGAGTGAAAAGTATAGTTATGTAAGGTGGACATGGGTTGTACATGCAATAATGCCACTTGGCATTGTTACATGCGTAAGCTATTTTATAGCTTGGTGACTCACACTCACAAAGAACTTGATAATTCAAGTTGACTTCAAAAAAAAAGTTACAACCACCGTAAGAGTAAGAATAGCAGAGTTACGAAGGAAAGAAGGAAAAAAAAAAAAAAAAAAGCAAGCAGAGAGTTACGAAAAAAAAAAAACAGAGAAAGTGATTCGTAAAAAAAAAAAAGAAGAAGACAGAGAGTTGTGAAAATCAAGCAGTTTCATTGAAATTTCTTCCATTCAATCCGGTAGAAACGTAACTTGAGGAGTTCTAGCGGAAAAACCTCAACTTCTGGAGGTAAGATTTCAGAGTTTTTGTGAGAATTCTATATTTTCTTGATTTAGATGAATAGTGACTCATCTCAGAAAAACTTCCGTTTAAGTGAAAATTGAAACTGAGATTTTGTAGAGTATCGTAATAAGAATTTAACAGTGTAAGTGTTAAGACAATTGAATAAAGTTTTGGTGGATTTCTATCGAAAATCCGTGGGCCTAGATTAAGAAAGAACATATGTTTTGTTCAATTTTCTGTTGGAATCTGTGTTCGGGAATGTGAATCTTTACCCGTGTACCAAAAATCGGAGTAGAACGAGTTATTAAAAACTCGGGAAACGAAAAAATAAGGCGAAACTCTGCGAAATTTAGTTTGAGTAATTTGAACTAAAACCGGATTTCAAGAGGAATATGGGATTAAAGTGTGGAAAGAAAGATGTTTCGATAATCGGTGATGGTTAGAAACCCAACATAATGAGAATTCACAGCTTCGCACCAAAATTGAAAATTAGGCCCATGACTAAGTAATTTGCACGATTTTAGTGCAAATCCTTGAGATAGGAAATAGTTTGAGATTGAATACCAAACATAAGGATTGTAGACCTTTCCGAAGTAAATTTCAAAGTAATTATTGATCTTAGATTCTAAATCTAACGATCGAAAAATTTATGCAATAGGGCCGATTAACGGTTGAAGTTGGAAAGCGTCAAGGGAGACAAAGGACGCGTCGTTAGCGAAACTTTGGTAAGTACAATAGTTTTTCTATGGCTATATCATGAACAAGGTTGCTTTTCTATGTTGCACAAAGATTGTGCATATAGTAGAATTTTGAATGTTAGATACTATGTTAGGTAAGTATCAACAAGACTTACGTAATCGTAGAACTTTATTATGCAAAAAGTATGTATCGATGTTAAGTCGAGATCAAACTAAGAGAAATGAAAGGTTAAACTTTAATGGAAAGTTAATCTCATGATAAAATGCTCAATAATGCACAAATTCATAAGATTTAACTAAAGTTATCGTTTCAATGAGAAAATTGATAAACGGTAAGAGACTAAACGTCCTATTTGTACCAAATTCAAGGAAAGGTTATTATGAGACTATGAAAGATGTGAAACCGTGACTGAGTTGGATTGGTTAGCTACCCCACTCCTCACTGGTTATGCGCGCTATGGTACAACAGGACAGGGCCCCTAAAAAGTAAAAGACAAGAAAATGAAACACGGAAACAATTCCATATAACAGTATGGTATCCGTAAACAAGAATGAAAAGAATGAAAAATACAGAATGAAAGTCGTTGAAAATTCTGTACTAGGCTATATGATATGAATGCATATATGGGTATGCATAATTATTGCATCTGTTATGACCTATTGATACTTGCTGAGCGAAAGCTCATTGAGTTTGTTCATGTTGTAGGAAGCATGTGTAAGGCACCGCCCCCAAAACTTGATGTTTGGGCATCTGCAGAGGGGTGTAGCAAATGAAATGTGGGCAAGTGGGTTGTGGATGCATCACGTGTTTTGGAAACTATTTCTTTTTTATATGTAAAATAAAGTAGTGTTTTATGTATTTTGATGACTGATGTAATAGAATGTTGCCAGAATGCTACAGCATTTTAACGTACATGGTAAGAATGAAAAAAAAAAATGGCCTGAAATTTTAAGAAATTATAACTAGCATCGTCATAGAGGTTAAGAAATGGTAAGTATGAGCATAGGATGATGATCAAAAGCCCTATATATTTTCTTAGTTTAGTAAAGGGCTTTTCCTTACTAGTCAAGTGGTAAGGTAGGGCGCTATTCGATGAAGAAAATGGACTTTAGGAAAGTGGTTCGGTAGCTCACCGGTTAGAGCAAAGGACCGAAAATCCTTGTGTCGTGGTTCGAATCCACTTCTAAACGGGCGAAGGGTCTTTAGACACGTAACCGGGAGCGAGCCGGATTTCAAAATTCAAGTGAAAGAGGAAGCCAAAAAGCCGTGCAGGAGGCACATTTTCTAAAAAAAGCGGTTGAAACCTCGGATTGGTTCTCGCGTCCCTGTGCCCAAAAGGATGGGCGAGTTCGGTTTAAGTGTTCATCGATCGGGTGGATCTATAATTTTTAGAAGTTTCAAAACAAGTAGATATGCATGTTATGGGCTACAATAACTGCTAGTCCTGATAACATATTAATAAAGTTTCATGGATAAAGTGATAAGATGATGAACTGCTAGCTAGTCCCCACGAACTAGATTATTATCCAACATAGATACAGAAGCTAAGATACGAAAGAAGATGCTGCTGAGTTGTATCAAAGTCCTTACTTTCCATAAAGGTAGCGCATCAGTATCTGACACGAGAATTACAGAAGATTGACATTTCAAAATGGAAATGTGATCAAATCATGATGGAATGTGTAGTAGAATTGCTTAAATCATCTGACAACAATAATGTGATTGGGTGATCATCGATCGACTGATCAAATCTGCTTACTTTTGCTCATCAAGTTCAGTTGTTTTATTGAACGACTAGCCGAATTGAAAATAGTCTAAAATAGTAACGTTGCATGAAGTTCTCGAGTCCATAATTGAAACCGAGACAGTCATTTCATGTCAAGGCATTGAGAGAAAGCGTACAAGATGCAAAAAGCTCTAAGTTAAAGTTCAACATGATATTTTACTCATAGACTTTTTAGAGGTTTAAGTGGGAGACTTAGACTTCTTGAAGGTTATACTAATGAAAGGTGTAATACGATTCAATAGGAGAGGAAACTCAACCCGAGATGTATTAGACCTTTCGAGATCTCAAAGAGAATTGGTGAGGATGCATACATGCTAGCGTCTCCATAGAAATTAGCATCCGTGCGGAATTAGATTCACGTAATGATGTTGAAAAGGTATGTGCCGAACCCACGGGAGTAAGTTATGAAGCGAGTAAGATGTCCCTAGTTTATTCGAATTTTCGAGGACGAAAATTTTATAAGGTGGGTAGATTGTAATATCCGGGAAAAATTTATGTCGTTGAAGTAAGCGAAGAATAAATTATATATGTTTAGAGAGAATTTTTAAGGATAAGTTTTAAAGTTTCACTTTCTCTCTCTCACACGCCGTTTATTTCTCTCTTCTCTCGAACATTCTCTCTCAACAACGAAACCGTCCATGGCCAAAATCTCACTTTGAGATTCAGACCTCCGTTTTGACACCAAAGCAGCTGGTGTCAATGGAAAGCTTTCGATGAGCTGAGCATTTTGACAGTCACACGACCCCGTCACGCCGCGGAATAAGCCATAATCGCCGCGAGTTTTCAAACAACCGAAACTTTCGATCGCAATATTTCCTTCGTCCGACCTCCGATTGAGGTGATTTCAGTCTATGGACTCAGTGCAGCGTGACGAAGAAAACCCACCCATTTTCATAACGCAATTATGGCGAGCACCGCCAAGACGTGGTGGTCGGAGCGCCGCCGCCGCCACCGTTGTTTTTCTTCCTCCGGGGATGCGATGGGTGTCACGACCCCTACCATTAGATTCAGAGTTAATAGGCGAGTCGATCCCGACCAGATTCAGCCATCACCGCCATTTGGCCGGAAAACGGAGCTCGCCGCGGCCGTGATGGTGTAGATTGGTTCGATGATCGGACCGTTAGATCATCGTGAATTTGGTGTCAAAACACTCATGAGATCATGGGTAAGAAAACCCTCAACTAATTTTAGGATTTCATGACCGGAAATGTGAGATTTGAGTCGCCGGATTTTAGCGACGTTGCCGGTCCCGATTTGTCTTGTTTACAGGTCGAATTGTATGAAATTGACCACACCAATGGACTCGGAAGGGTCGATTTATGGGGGTAGGACCCAAGTCCGCCATGAAAAAACTCTCCGGGAGCATGCGCCAACAGACGCGCCGCCGTCTGCCGCCATTTTCCGGTGAGGTGTCATTTTTCAGGCTATCGACTTCCATTTGATGATCCAAGACCATATCCCGACTCGTTTCGACGTCTTTGAACACAATGGTGACCTCCGATCGATCAAATTCAATTTTGATAAAACTGGTATGGTACCGATTGCACGCGGATCGAGGTGAATCGAATGGATTCACCGAAGTTTAGAATTGAATGTCTAACACTTCAATGATGCTAGTGGATCATGCAAAGCGTTTATGATTTCTCCTAGAACGGATATCAAGGAGATACGCAGTGGAACACGACAAGCGGGTATTACCGGAACCGCTTAGCTTGGAATTGAGGCAAGTACAGTATGATTAATGATAAGTAATTTAGAACATATGATGTCCATGAGATATGTTATTTATGAATTCACGAATTCGTAAAGACAATTATGGAATATAAAATTATGAGGATTTAACTAGTCCTTATAATAGAAATTATAATTTTTATGATCCTTAATAAAAAGGATAAATACATTCTATAAGAAAGGATTTAATTTCCTTTATGACTATCCTACATAAAATAGCATACTAAAGGCTAATCCCACCATCTGGATGGGTGTTTATTTACAGAACTTAACAGTAAAGGATAGAAGATCTGAGCGAGTAGAGAATTATGCTATAACCGGAAAGTGTAAGCATGTGTGGTTTTTCTATGTTTATATCACGAACAAACTTATTTTTCTATGTTGCACGTAAATTGTGTATATGGTAAGTACTAGTAGTTTGTTTTTGTCTATGACACAAACGAACTTATTCTTCTTCAGTTTGCACATAATTGTGCATATTACATGCTCAATGAATGTTAGAATAAGAATGGTGTTTCTTGAGTAATGTATGATGTTATGAATGATTCAAGATGTATGATGTTATGAATGTTTTAAGATGTACGGTGTTATAAATGTACTTATAGACCGTAAATAGTAGTAGAATTTTACTCTACGAAAAGCATGAGGTTAAGTCAAAGTCAATTTCATAGAAAATTGATGGAAATGCGTTAAAACGCAAAATAAGATTGAAATTACTGCCATGTTGAGAAAAGATGACAGTAAAATGACATATAAAGAAATCATGATAAATTGCTCATAATGCACAAATTCATAAGATTTAACTAAAGTTACCGTTTCAATGAGAAAATTGATAAACGGTAAAGAGACTAAACGCTCGCTTGTACCAGCCTTCAAGGAAAGGTTATTATGAGACTATGAAAGAAATGAAACCGTGATCGAGTTGGATTGGTTAGCTACCCCACTCCTCACCGGTTATGCGCGCTATGGTACAACAGACAGGCCCATAAGAAGTAAAAAAGATGAAAAATGAAACAGAAAACCATTCCATACAACGGTATGGTATCCGCAAACAAGAATGAAAAGAATGAGAAACACAGGACGAAAGTCGTTTAGAACGTGAAAATACAATGTGAACGACTAATAGGAGACGAAAACTGAACAAAGTACGTAATGAAAGAAGAAGAACATAAGCGATATACGTTCTAGAAGTACATAATGTTTTAGGATATATGACATGAATGCATATATGGGTATGCATTATTGTATGCTTTTAACTATGGCTCATCATTACTTTGGCCGAGCGAAAAGCTCATTACGCTTTGTTCGTATTGTAGGAAGCTCGTAAGGCACCAATTCCCCTGAAACTTGTTGTTTGGGCATGCAGAGAAGATGCAAAGAAGTGGAGTGTGGGCAAGTGGGTAATGGAATCTACACGCAATTGGTAAACGCCGCAGCAGTTTTTAAGTAGACCATATTTATAGATATGGTTAGGTTATGTAATGTAAGTAAAGATCACGTAACCATGAGGTTATGCATAGCAACCTCTAGTCACAATGTACGATTAATGTAACAAAATGCTAGTAGAATGCTACAGCATTTCATGTATAGTTAAAAACGAAATGCTATGGCATTTTACGAATGAGAATAGAATTAGAAAGTAATAGAGGTTAAGTAATGCTAAGTATGAACGTAGGATGATGATCAAACTAACATAGTCTACGATATAACATAGTCTACGATGTCATTTTTCATAGATTAAAGAAGTATATACCCGATCCATCTCATGTTATAAAACATGAACCGATACAGATTCACGAGGACATGACTTATGAGGAACAACCAGTGCAAATACTTGCACGAGAAGAGAAGCGTCTTAAGAATCAAGTATTCCACTTGTAAAGATACCGTGGAGAAATCAAAAAAAGTGGAAGAAGCAACATGGGAACGTGAAGATGAGATGAGAAGAAAATACCCCATTTGTTATGATTTTTGGGACGAAAAATTTCTTAAGAAAAATTGAATGTAATGACCGGGAAAAAATTTAGGTCTAATCCGGACAATCCAGATTTGACTAAATTCTTTCCTAATAGTAAGTAGTAGAATTTTGATGTAATCAAGAAAAAGTTATGTAAAAACTTTATGTACGGGATAAAATTTCCCAAAATATGTAAAGTTATAGTATATGTATATATATATACATTATATATATAATTATTTCTAAGTACGTTTCATAAGACAGAAAACTAAGTTACAGTATATATATATATATATATATATATATATATGAATGATTATGTTAGGTACGGTTTAAAAAAAATAGAAATACGTTTCTTTAAAAAAAAAATTAGATTATCTACATATATATATATATATATATATATATATATACATTCTCACGGTAATAGTGAGATAAAAAAAAAAGAGTGAAAAGTATAGTTATGTAAGGTGGACATGGGTTGTACATGCAATAATGCCACTTGGCATTGTTACATGCGTAAGCTATTTTATAGCTTGGTGACTCACACTCACAAAGAACTTGATAATTCAAGTTGACTTAAAAAAAAAAAAAAAGTTACAACCACCGTAAGAGTAAGAATAGCAGAGTTACGAAGGAAAGAAGGAAAAAAAAAAAAAAAAAAAAAGCAGAGAGTTAAAAAAAAAAAAAAAGAGAAAAAGTGATTCGTAAAAAAAAAAAAAAAGAGTTGTTGTGAAAATCAAGCGGTTTCATTTAAATTTCTTCCATTCAATCCGTAGAAACGTAACCTAAGGAGTTCTAGCGGAAAAACTCAACTTCGGAGGTAAGATTTCGTAGTTTTGTGAGAATTCTATATTTTCTTGATTTAGATGAATAGTGACTCATCTCGGAAAAACTTCCGTTAAAGTGAAAATTGAAACTAAGGTTTTGTAGAGTATCGTAATAAGAGTTTAACGGTGTAAGTGTTAAGACAATTGAATAAAGTTTTGGTGGATTTCTATCGAAAATCCGTGAGCCTAGATTAAGAAAGAACATATGTTTTGTTCAATTTTATGTTGGAATCAGTTTCGTGAATGTGAATCTTTACTCCGTACCAAAAATCGAAGTAGAACGAGTTATTAAAAACTCGAAAACGAGAAAAATAAGGCGAAACTCTGTAAATTTAGTTTGAGTAATTTGAACTAAAACCGAATTTCAAGAGGAATATGGGATTAAAGTGTGAAAAGAAAGATGTTTCGATAATCGGTGATGGTTAGAAACCGAACACAATGAGAATTCACGCTTTTAGACCAAAATTGAAAATTAGGCCCATGGTCGAGTAATTTGCACGACTTTAGTGCAAATCCTTGAGATAGGAAATAGTTTGAGATTGAATACCAAACATAAGGATTGTAGACCTTTCCAAGTAAATTTCAAAGTAATTATTGATCTTAGATTCTAAATCTAACGATCGAAAAATTTATGCAATAGGGCCGATTAACGGTTGAAGTTGGAAAGCGTCAAAGGAGACAAAGGACGCGTCGTTAGCGAAAACTTTTGGTAAGTACAATAGTTTTTCTATGGCTATATCATGAACAAGGTTGCTTTTTCTATGTTGCACAAAGATTGTGCATATAGTAGAATTTTGAATGTTAGATACTATGTTAGGTAAGTATCAACAAGACTTACGTAATCGTAGAACTTTATTATGCAAAAAGTATGTATCGATGTTAAGTCGAGATCAAACTAAGAGAAATGAAAGGTTAAACTTTAATGGAAAGTTAATCTCATGATAAAATGCTCAATAATGCACAAATTCATAAGATTTAACTAAAGTTACCGCTTTCAATGAGAAAATTGATAAACGGTAAGAGACTAAACGTCCTATTTGTACCACCTTCAAGGAAAGGTTATTATGAGACTATGAAAGATATGAAACCGTGATCGAGTTGGATTGGTTAGCTACCCCACTCCTCACCGGTTATGCGCTGCTATGGTACAACAGACGGGGCCCTAAGAAGTAAAAAGACAAGAAAATGAACACGGAAACCATTCCATATAACAAAGATGGTATCCGTAAACAAGAATGAAAAGAATGAGAAATATAGAATGAAAGTCGTTGAGAATTTCATGCTAGGCTATATGATATGAATGCATATATGGGTATGCATAATTATTGCATCTGTTATGACCTATTGATACTTGCTTTGAAGCGAAAGCTCATTAAGTTTGTTCATGTTGTAGGAAGCACGGTAAAGCACCGCCCCTAAAACTTGATGATGGGCATGCAGAGAGGGTGTAGCAAAATAAAATGTGGGCAAGTGGGTTGTGGATGCATCACGTGTTTTGGAAACGTTTTCTTGAACTTTATATGTAAAATAAAATAGTGTTTTATGTATTTTGATGACTGATGTAATAGAATGTTGCTAGAATGCTACAGCATTTTAACGTACATGGTAAGAATGAAAAAAAAAAATGGCCTGAAATTTTAAGAAATTATAACTAGCATCGTCATAGAGGTTAAGAAATGGTAAGTATGAGCATAGGATGATGATCAAAAGTTAGGGTCGTCACAGGTACTGCTAACATAGTCTACGATATAACATAGTCTAACATAGTAGTAGAAATGGTAAGTATGTTAGTAAGTATGAGATGGATCGGGTATATTTTTCATAACCTCGTTGAGAGGCGGACAACGAGGTTATATCGCTCTAAAACAGGTACTGCTACCGTCTAGCTTTTAAGCCAAAGAAAGAAAGAATCATACCCCTAAAATAAAACAGAAAGATATTGCACTTCAATTTCGTTACTAGAAGCACTCCAAGCGCACTTCCTATCTAGGCAAACCAAACCCGAAAAAGCACTTCTTTCCCGGCTAGCCTTTCAAGAGCGGGTGAAAGCTCATTTGCAATCAGCTAGGTCAGATTCTGGTAATGGATAACATTGGATCGAGATTAGTTGACCTTCAGCGGCAATAGCAACGAAATCAAGGGATTAGAGCTCTTCGGCTTCCCTTTTTCGATGATTACGAGTGTGAAATCATTGGTTCTACCCGATCTAAGGCAGATACCCATTCTCAAGTAGATCTAAGGTGTTCGTTCCTCGTAGGGGATCCCTTCATAGAGAGGCTAGGAATGTTAATTAATCCCTTTAGGGGTAACCATGTAGCAGAGTTCTGCAATCTTACGATAAGGGTTGTTTAGTACCCTCTCCTTTCACCGCTCCGTGGGTGACATAGGAGTGATTGAAGCGATTGGGACAAGAGAGAGCAGAGTTATTTTGCCTGCTAACTCTTAGCAATACAGATCTGTAATATTTCGCTTTAGGAAAGCATAGATTAGGGTTTGCGAGCTTGCCTCTCTCTCGCTTTTTGCCTCTCTGTATTTCTTTGCTTTTTGCTTTGTAGGCTTTAGAAAAAAAGTCCCTCTTCTTGTAGGTAGATTGAATACCAGTTGTCTTGATGGCGGCCGAATCCGTGACTTATTAGCATTAAAAAGGATTTCCCTAAAATCATGCTTTACCTAAGGATTTCCACAGTTCGATACCTTTTCTTGAGGCCGATTATTTGGTTCCCATAGGTAGATTGGTCCTGCTCCGTTATCTCGCCTACTTGGCTCGAGCTCTAACCGCTTCCCTTCTATTGGCTTCGTGGGATGGAGTACTTATTTCCTTGAGTTCATCCCTCTCTGTTGGGCGGATTCTTCTGGATAAACCTCTTTCATTCTACCTCTTGCACTCGGTCTTTTACGTACCTTGGTTAGCTTCCTATTCACCAAGTATGCCTCTTTGCACACCTTCCCTCCCATCCAATTCGGTGCCTAGCCTCTTTCCTCGATGCAACAAAAGTCGAGATAGTTGAATTAGATGTCATGTCGGTTCCTCTAGCGGCGATAAGGCCTTCTTCTCAAACCCTCCTCAACAGGGGCATTAAATGCGAACCTCTTCTTTCAATGTCTTGCCATTCTTCATGTGCGGCTCATACATGCATCCGATCTTTCCTGTCATCGAAATCGAAGAGGGACAACTAGTTAGCTTTCAATTGGCATTGGCCTACTTACTTCTCCACTTTTCGCCTAACGACCGCTACCTTTTTCGATTGCTTTCATTCCTTTCTTTGTGTTATTTACCTTTAGGTGCCCCTCTAGGTAGGCCACTCACTCCCTTTAGAGTTGGTTTAATACTAATAAGGCGCCAAATTGCGAGTGCTATCGTATAATAAAATAAGATAAAGGCGCTTTTATGAAGTCTGTGGGACTTGAGCTAGTGGCATGATACAAATCGTCCATTGTTCTTCTTCACCAATTCTTTTTTATCGGCATAGAGAAGAGATCCTCTGTCTATCATTTTTTGCTAAATACTTACTTTTCACCACCCAATAGCACACATTCTACAATTTGTTAGAATAGGAGATCCTCCTGTCTTGGGGGCACGGGTGATAGCATCGTCGGTCTTTGTCTCGTCCCGCTATGGTCAGACACAAAGGTGATGGGAAGTCCCGATCTGTCTCGGCGAGCATTGGTAGGAGGCGGGACTTAACCAAATAGGGTTCGTGAGAAATCAATTTTATTGGATAGCGCGTTTTCTTTCATATTTACATATTTAGTTGTATGCACCCGTTTACTCGATGAGTGGTTAGCAAAGATAAATGCACGAGGTGACACGATCCGTTGATCAAAGCCTCTTTGTTTGTTCTTTTATCATTTTCTCGGATCATGCATTGAATTCCTAGCCAGGAGCTCCATTCTTCCGTATCTCTGTCGAGACGAAAAGGGGCACCCCTAACTGGAAAAGGAGTCTTGGTTCCGCTATCCCGGGTGGTGCTTCTACCGCTTGGTTATCCAAAGCATTTCAATCGGGTTTCCCCAAGCAATTGGAGAGGAATCATCAGATGTCGGCGCTTATACTAGCTCAAAGCGTTGTATCCGGGGCTTAGTAGGGCCCATTAAGATTCACCAAATACAAGGCACAAGGGCTTTTTTCTCGTTCACCATGTAAGGCGGGTTATGTCCGCTAAGTCTATGGTCCGATTCCAACTAATTATATATAAAAATCATGGATCCTTGTCTACTGACCAACTCGATTGCATCGATCCTTCTCTATTCTAGGAGCACCCAATCCAAATATTCTCTTGTAAAGTGGACGATTTCATCATAACAAAGAGAACCCAAAGACAAAGATAGATCCATTCACGAGCTCGAGAGAGCGTTTTGAACAATAACAAGAATTTCCCAACGCACAATCATTTCAATTAGGATCTGCACCAGTAGAGCTCTCACCGCTACAATTGCTTTAGTGGGAGCACCGGTAGAAAAACCGGTGGTCAGCCCCAATCCTCCTTTTTCGAAAGCACGGCCCTCAACACGCAATATTGATTGTCGCCACGTTGTCGGAAACACAACGGATTGCATCCCGAGTTAGGTGAAGGGGCACTTTACTCAAGGTATCGTAAATGAAAAGAATCCGCTTTTACAATAGCCTTTAGTTTCATGTAATTAAAGAGGTCGACGTGGCGAACCGTGGTTCTTCTAACTCAAGTCAAGAGTGAGCTTTAGACAGAAAAGTCTTTGACCGGCATTTTGCCTTTTTGAAAATGATCCCTTCACTTCACCGGAGGGAGTCATCCTACACACGTAAACCAAGGATCGATTGATTAAATGCACTCGAAAAACCATTTGACACTTAAGCGAGTGGTTAGGTGGCCCGTTCAAGAGAGTCGATTTCAAATAGCCAGATAAGAAAGGATCGGTACAATCGACGATCATCCTCGTTTTGTCTTTTTCCGATAGGCTTCAAAGAAGCGAAGGTCTTCCAATTTTTATTTAGCCTTAAAAGTGACTTTGATCGACGTCAACTCCAACCATCGTCGGAGAGAGAGAGCTTGATCTCTTTCCGCTATCCCGGAGGAAATAATCTTAGAAACCCAGGCTAGACAAAACAAAGGTACTCAAAGACTAGCTAATGACAGAGTAACTAATCTTAATTGGAAAGCGATTCCGTCTACATACTAGGCTAAAAAACGGGCACTTCAAACAAAGTAGACTACTCATTAGAGTCTTCTTAGGGGTGAAAGCAAGATCCGAAAGGAAAGAGCTCAGTACTCGAGGTCGAGAAACCAATGAAATAGGTTGTCCCTAAAGCGTATGAAATAAAGAAGGGGTCAAAAGATCATGTGCAAGAGCAAATAGGAACAAGGGTTCTCGGGCTTTCTTGAATAAGATAGATCGAAAGCAACAACTTTCTTTGTCTCATACATCTAAAAATTCCATACTCCTTAAAATTCTCTTTTTGACTCCTTTTTTGGCCCGGCTTTGACGGTTCAAATAAAATCGTTGGACTCGTATGGGTCTCCTTTTCGACTTCTTATTCCAAGTGGGTGGGTCCACTATCCTACATCAAATAGGAATAAGAAGTTCCTTCAAACTTCAAGCGAAAGCATGTGAAGACTTTTCGCCAAATTTTTCACCTCAAGCAAATCGGTATATCGATAGCCTTAGATACATTCGTTAAGCAATTGTTTGTTGGGCTTTATGCCAAAAAGCGAAAAGTACCTCGATTCAATGGAGTAGGTTCCGTTGGGCATTCATTCAGGCGTAAAGATAGACTAAGCTACAACTTCCTATGGGCTTGTCGCTTTTAATCCTATTTGGTCGGTGAAATAGTTGAGCGAAGACTCGCATTATTCATTGGGTTCGGTGGATTAACCAAGACAAGTCAAGAAAAGTAATAAGATAAGAAAGAAAAGCGGAATGATGACTCAAAATGAAGGACAAACGAAAAGGTACCACAAATCAAGTGCAAAAAGATGATGAAGGAAATGAGAATCGGAGAGTACATATAGGAAATCATCTCCTGGACCTTTCATTTTCCTTACTCCCTTTGGTTTTTGGACGGCCACTATCTTAGACAGTTAGTTCCCCTAGCTTTCAAGTCAAGGTCCACAACCGACAACCTTTCGTTGGCTGCGGGGAGTCGTTTCTTAACTTCAATCCGCTTGCTTAGATCCCGGGCGAGCCCTAACAGAGAGGCTTTCTCATTCACTACATTAGCTAAAAAGTATAGTTGGCATTAGCATTTTCTTTTCGGAGGAATGACAACTATTTTAATGGTCACACAGGATCCCCACCCTTCCATCCTTTTTATTTTAAGACGTAGTCTTCTTATTAATCCTCCGGCTTTGCTCTCCCTCATTCGACCGGCCTACCCTTCCGATCCTCCACCGGCTTTGGCTCTTTTGCGGCGGTCTAAAATAAAAAGCCTGCGCTCGAGACTTCCATGTTATCCGGGTCTTGATTTATCGATCTTCCTGGAATGGCTTTTCCTGCTTTCTCGAGTCCGGATACCCAGATTCTAATTATAGGTTTCCTTCGCCACCCTTCCGAGATAGAGCCTTGACCCTCTCTTTTTTTTTCGGACCTTGGTGGTTGAATGTTATAGTTAGCGTGCTAGCCGGGTTGACCCTCTGCACCGTCAAGGCTTATATCCCTTTTCTTTGTATGCTTAACTACGACCCTTTGTTCTACCCAGTGGGGTACATACACACCTCTCGGGCTCAACGGTTAGGTTCTACTCTGGTCTCATCGGACACCCAATGAAAGGTCGACATTCAATTCTGAAGCGGGCATATATATGAGATGAAGCATACCAAGACAAGGCTGGATACACTCTCGTGTAGTCATAGTTGGGTAAACTTCGGAACATAGTATGGAAAAGACGCGACTCTGAAGATACTTAATCGAGGCTTTATGCAACAACCCCTCAACTATACCTACCTTTAATAAGGAGTATGGCATTGCATCTGTGCATTCATTCTATTTTTTTAGCTTTCCTCCACCCTCCGGCTTGCCTTCCTTACTTGATCTGTCTTTCAAGATCTTGGCCTTCTTTTTTTAATGGCGGGATTAGAATTTTGATTATTACTCACTACGCCGAGATAGATTTGTTCTATCTGCGTTCATCCATCACATCGAGTTTGGATGGCGCCCGAGAGAGAAGTAGTCGAAGGTGCATGCAATCTTTGGGGAGAGAGTTTACTTGATGAGAAGTAGGTGGAATTCTTAAGCTAATTAGATCTCGTGGGGCAAAATCCACGACTAAAAGGCTAAAAGGCTCGGGGCTAAGCCGGCCCCGCTTGTCCAAAGAACCATTCCGTGGGCGAACAGATCGAATTCAAATGGATTGATCACAAGGACCTCTGCGATCTAAAGCTTCGCCGATATCGGGCGGCGATTACGAACGATCCGATTCCACTTTGTCGGTTTAGACCGTAGGTTCCTGGATCTTGCTAAAGTGATATCGCCCTCGTGGATCGAGAGGACTCTTGACTGTGTTTTTATTTGTGTTTATTCTTGTATGTAAGTAAAAATAAAATTTATTATATTCTTAAATAGATTAATAAAAATTTCCTTCGAGTGAATTAGTTCCAAAATTCTCTCGAATGCCATTACGGGGGGCCCGCCTTTCCCCTCTCTCCGCTGACGAAAGCCTTCTCCTTGCTTCTCGACCACGGCCTCCATAAACTTTTTCTTCACGATTGGAATACGGATGAGATCAAAAAGGCCATCATTGGGGCAAACGATGCAATAGCTTCCTGGTTAGAGCAAAGCCCAAAATGGCATAACCAAATGATTGTTTAGCCAATGATGGATTTCGCGCCACGGAATGAATTAAAGAACGGAACGGAGTAATAGAAAAGGAGGAAATAGAATCTAAGACTTTCTACTTATTCCCCCGCGTCCGGTACATCGGGGTTGCCCAAGTCCCTTAGCGCTTTTACGATTTCAGGCCAAAGGGTACAGTTCCTCGTGCCCAAGTAGCGGCGGAGGTTCCGTAAATGGGAGAGACGTGAATCGATATCCCCTTCCCTCTAAAAGTCTAAGATAGCACCATGGGCAAGAACTGATGTGAACGAATCCGCCCAATAGCACGACATTTAACCAAATGCCCCTCCTTGGGTTGGGGCAAGACAAAGAATGAGTAGTTCGCTCAAAGGCTCGATAAAGGCCTATCTTTGGGCATTAAAACAAGAGTTTCTGGGGTCTACATCCCCTATTCTATTTGATATAGTTTCAAGAGCCCTTGGTATATAGACACTTTGAAGCAAACAATCCCATCTGTCTATTAGTTCACGCTCCATCCCAACTTTCGAATGATTGCTAAGCCATTTCTCCCCATAAACGGACATAAGAATCGAAAAAGTTTCATTTTCCCCGTATTTTTGATTAAACCCTCTTCTTACCATTAGCACAGCTTCGAAAATCGTTCTCTTTTATTCGCCTATACCTATATGTGACAAATGAATAAAAAAGAAAATGGAGAACTCGATCGAAGGGAAGGCTTGAGTTCAGAGACGAAGATAAGGCTTGGTGGCTTGCTTGCTAGTTTAGCTTTCCCTCTTTTGAATCTATATCAGATCCTCCATTACTTCTTCGCCAATACCTTTTAGCTTTCCTTTAGCTGCTACTTTTTCCCAGTCCACGCCCAATCAGAGTAGTCAGTGTGCCTGCGTAGTCCTTCTTTGACGAAATGGATGCTTTAGGGGAAGGAGGGACTTCGCTAAAGATGGTCGTCTGTCTGTGCGCGAGGAAGGTCTTAGTCCTTTTTCCTTCCATTGCTTGGCTAGGTTCGCTTTGCAAGGAAGGGAAGGCATCCGTGCAGGTAGTTCAAGGCTGAGGTCAAGCTATGGGCACAAGGGGGTAAGGTATAGTAAGTTCCTTCTTCGTCTTTTGCTTGTCATTGGATTGGAAGCCGCAGGCGATGCCTTCTTGCTTGTGTAGTTGGCCTTGCCTGCTTAGTGCGGAAGTGCGTAAAGTAGGCTCCGCTTCTTTGGTTGAGAAAGATCTTCAATCGTATCCGCCTTTGAGGAAAAGACCGAATCAGTCTTTGAGCCATCCTAAAAAATCCTCGTAGGTAATGCTCTTGGTCTGCCTTCAATCCAACTAACCCTCCGTGGGAAGAAAAATGAGAGTTTAGGATAGTTTTTAGAAAAGCCCAGCGCTCGCGCTTCTTTAGTTTAGAGTAATCAGAATTCTAAAGGATATCTACAATTTTATGGCATTACACTCTCTTCCTCTTTTTAGGGGTTTGAGGGCTATGCTCCTTCCAAGAGGGAAAGTGGGGCGATTCTTCTTCCTGTACAGTTTCGTGTTCACGTCCGGTCTTCTCTGTCAACTAGTGCGACTTCACTCTATGCTATGTATGGTAGTCGTTTGACTCGGGAATCCCTTCGCCCGACTAGCTCGTCCGTGCTGGCGGTTTAAGCCTTGGTCGATCCCAGCACCTCTTTTTCGATCCAAGAGTCGCATGATAAGAAAGCTTCGGTTAGCTTGATTAGTGTTAGTTAAATATACCGGGAACCTCGTAACTATGCCAAGCCCGATCTTGGTTCCAATCTTTGGAGACAAAAGTTCTTGTCGAACTAATCGACTTTTCTTTCGAGGAGATCGAAAATATCTTAATTGGATCTTCTGCTGAAACGAATTTACATATTCTGCGGGGGGGCATCCCAATTTCCGTTTAGAGGTCTTTTCTCTTTGGGTCACGATAGCGTAATCCAATTTATTGCAAAGGATTCTTGTTTGATAATACTCATCCATACCGATTTGTAGTGGCTTTTGTTTAATTCGCTCGGTAGGTCTTTGAAAGAGTTCAACATCGTTGAATAGAAGCATCTTTTTTTTTAATTACAAAGACAAAGAACTAATTGAGTAAGAGAGGAAGAGGTTTCGACTAAGAGAAACATAAGGCCAAGGAAATTGATGTGGCGCCTTTCGTTCTTTTTTTTTTGTTGAGATTAGGATGTTGTAAGTAGCAAGCGGTTTCTTTACTCTTTCATTTGGTGGTATCGTATATATTTACGCTTTGCTAGCCAAAAGGACGGTCTTTCAAGCCCTTTTTAGGGCATTTCCGCCAAAACATGCCTTTTTACGGGAAAACGCGTCAAAGTTCGATTGAAATTCCCATTTAAAAGGAAACCGATCGCAGCCCGGAAAATGAAAGTGGAGATTTCGAAGCGAAAATCGGATCGACTCTACTTTAGAGTAGCCGTACTTTCTTAGAGTGGATTGAGGAAGAAGTGGAACTCCGATGAGAACGTAGTCTTGCTTGCATCCCCTCAAGGAGAGGAGGCTAACCTATCCTTAAAAGAAGCTACTTATCGTGTCCCAAGAAGTCTCATTTGGCACAGATGTCATATGAGATGTGAAAGCGATTTCGATGATGAAACCAAGAAGGACTAGACTGATTCGATTTGCTCACCGCTCGATAGGAATAGTAAACCGCTCCAACCACTTCCACTTATGCGGACATTCACTCTCAAAAGCATGATCGCCACCGCGCCAAAATGCCTCTCATAGGGAAAGCTTGTTCCCTCCCGCCCCTAGTTGCACTATTCCACCTACCTAATCCCGGTTCACTAGGGATGATCCAGCCCATCGTGTGCCCGGTTTTTGTCTTGATTTCCACCAATTGAACGAAAAAGAAGGCTATCGATGGGATAAAAAAAGGATTAACGAACAAAAAAGGGAGCAATTCCCCGGAAAGGGTAGAACCTTAGTTACCCGCAGTCATAAGTCGGTAACCAAAGGAAGAGCAAGAACCAAGGCTTACGAAACCATCAAGTGAACCTAAAGCACCAAAGAAGGAAAGTGATTCTCAAGTTCTTCCCCGCAAATAAGAGCATTGCTTAACCGTAGTAAGAACTAGATTCTTCATCCAACTAAGACCGATTTCACTTATACACGGGTTGAAATGGGAACTAGGCTTCAAAGGCGCATCGACAGAAGTCGAGCTAGCTAACCTTTCGAGAGGAAGGAAATACCTACACCTAAGGACTTGCTTTTTCTAAGTAATCCAACAAAATCATCAATAGAATAGATTATGAAACAATTTCTACGGATGGATTCTATTACAACGGAAAAGTAGTTCTCATAACAACGGGCTTTCCCTACACTTGAAGCTCCTCTACCTATGGTCGAAATGGCTGATTGAAAGAAGAAGGGCCAAGTAAACAAGCAAAGCATGGATGCGCCAGACTAGCTAGAAAGCCCCTTCGCACGCCCCTTCGTCCAATAGTCCTATTGTCGCTTTATTAAGTTCCTTTCGGCTATGATCTCATGAACTGTGCCCTCATCGAGAAGACTTTCCAAGGCCGATAAGCCTTTGTTTAAGCCCCCACCAATCGGTTTGCCATCTTGAACAAGCACAGTATGAAGCGACCGAGCAAATTTGGCAATCGCCACGTGATTTCACGTCGATGTCTCAAAGGCCGATGAGATCTATGATTGCTTGGAAAAAGTAGGGTCCCCGAGCATCAAGTCGATTAGACACACTAAAGGGACAGAACCCGTATGCAAGTTTCATGCGGTAATAGTCACGCCACGGTATTGCGTAGCCTACGCCACTGTCTGAGGACAAGATTGATGGAGGCTTCTTTGAAGTTTCCCGATAAGGAAAACAAACATCTGTTGATTGACAAGCAACCATTTCCCAAGACCGCGCAAAGCGGCCACGGTGTATATTCATGACCACTACGGCGTAAACCCGAATCGGAAGGTGAACCTACGGGTTACAGTGAGACTTCTAAGTTGCCCAAGAAGTATTTGATCGCTTGAGGAAATGGGTGTGTTGAGACCCGGTCACACAAGAACCATCTTACTGCGGTCATTGAAGAGATTGTCGATCACCGGACCGACTATTTAAATGTAAACATGGTTTACGATCCTGCGGACCAACCTCGGCTAAAAATTGATCTACAAGGGGCGTCTAGGATCTATAATCCTGTCGATAAAAGCGTCTTGGTTATGTCCGGCCAAGAGGCTACTCAAATACTTGATGCTCAATTACAAAGCTTGAGTCATTGCCTAAGGTCGGCCCACCTAACCTAGGATGGAAGAAAGAAAAGGCGGGGCCGACAAGTAAGAATCCTCGAGATTAAGAGCGCCAGAGCTAGAAGCGGCTGACCATTAAGTGGATAATTTCCATCCATTTGTTTGTCTCGTTCGCTACCTCGGTCATAATAGTCATTTCGAGCAATCGGTCAAAAAGGAACAAAGCCCATTCCGGATGAGAGAATAAAAGAAATTACGTCAAAATGAGTGGCATGTTGAAGGCTATCACAAATGAGTTGAGTCTCAAAGTTCTGGTGAAGCCTATCTCGAGAGGAAAGGAGTTTCATATACGTGTGTCTAACCAATCCTTCATTTTAGGTATTTCCGATAAAGGTCAAATCTTATGGAGAAGAAGATTCGTTTTTTTCTTGACCCCCCTATCTTTTATTTTTATTCATACTAACTAACAGGGGGTCAAATCCCACGTTGTTGGCGAGAAAACCTCGTCTCTCCAATTTATCTTATTTTTCAGTCTTGTTTTTCAACAAGCGGAATAACCCAATTTTTCTCTCGGCAATGAATCCCCTATTGAGATCTTTAGTACGGAAATCATTTTCCATTCTTTTTGTCCTTGGCCGCATTAGCAAAACATTCTTATTTGACCTTGGATCCGGACCTTGAACCACGAACGATGGGAGCTATCGACTAACTTCACTCCATCTTCCCACCTATTCTCGCGATCAAGTGGTTATAATGAACCAATCCTGGAATAAATTAGATGCATAAAGTGGTATCGAAGAAGAAATTCCATCGGTGACAACCCATCCTTTCTATCTCGATCTCTCGAGCCCGAGGCCAACCGTGCCGAGAGGGACCGATAAAGTAGCGGCATTGCAAGAAAAGTAGCGGTTAAAGGGAGAGCCCTTCCCTCCTCTCGCGCTTAAAGCTCGACTCTAGCTTTGTTTCTCACATTCTACTAATTTTTTTCAGCTCTTCAGTTAGAGAATCAACCCATTGAATCACCGAGAACGGAATAACCCGTTGTTCGAGTGTTTGCTAGTCTTAGCAAATCAGGGACAACACTTAAGTAAGGAATCGAATAGGCAACTAGACTTTGCACCTTTCCCTTAGGACCGGTTTAGTGAAGTATGCCAATTAACATTGCCTTGCTCGACTCTGCCTCTTTGGACTCACTAGCCTAAGGCTTAGCCAAGATCGATTCCTTCTATCCAAAGATATATCCCCGAAAGCGAACCGGTCTTTGCAAGTCTTCCAATAAGATCTTTGAAAGAAGGAGTCAGTTTCATAGTTAGGATGCCCAGAATCCCCCGGTGATAGAATCCACACGCTTTTTTATTTGAAGGAGGAATTGCACAACTAGAATAAGAGGGTGGACATGAATGCCCCGAATAGGCTCTTTTTAGAAGTCAATTGGTCCTTCTTCCCCTTCCCCGTGATGGGATAGGCTCACGAGATGGACGAAAAAGGTTGCACCTTAGAGAAAGTAGCTAGTCTTGTCCTCGTTAGGGAAGGACCCGATTGCCTTTTTTTTGCCTTGATTCTTGGATTACCTTCTTGACTTTATTTTATTTCCTTTCGGGATTACACGATTACGCTCACCGCCTCTTATTAAAAAGGAATTTCTAGACCAATGTGGGAATACCATGACATAGTTTCTCTAAGAGGAGTAGGAGGAAGAATCAATAGTTAGTTGATACCACTCACGGTGAGCCAAATCCTAATTGATATTGAATTCCCTAAACAAATGTAAGAAGTCCGACAATTGGTCTTTAGCCTTCTAATAGAAAAGGCAACTAGGTAAGGGAATAAAGAGACTAGGCTCTTAGCCTTTAGGAATCCATGCCGGGCGCCTCTCTTAAAGCGAAAAAACAAGATCTCGATTGGCTCGGCTAGTGAATAGCGGACTAGGTATAAGTTCCGGTCCTATGGAGTCAAATCGGGCATTCGTTGGAAAATGAATCTCGGATGTCCATCCATCCCATTCTATGGCATCTTATCTTATTCTATTTCATTTGCTTCATCTTGAACCAATTGCAAAGGGAAGAGGAGATTCTAGCACAACATTCGGCATGTCCCACTATTGGCTTTCGTAAGTGACGGGCTATTATCCCACGGATCGGTAATCGGCATCTAATAATCCCGGAAAATGAGAAAGATTAGTCGATCGGGGAAGTCGGTGCTATAGCCGTTGTTCAAGAATGGCTTTTGTTCAATCGACGCGCTCTTGCTTAAACTCGTAACCGGTGCTTCCTATTGATGCGACGGTAACTCGATATAGAATATCTTAAGATAAGAAAGAAAGTTGCCTAGGGCGGATGAAAGGTATGCCACAAGGCTATCCGAGTTCACAGTGTCGTTGTTTATCCCCCTTATTCATGTTGATTGGGTTGATGTTCGGTGGACCGCCTTTCTCTTGCTTGTTGTCGAGTGCCTGCGCAGCTTGACTTCTTTCTTTCTTCCACATAACATAGGCTAGCCCTCCTCGCTTGCATGCCTTGTGGCGAACTAGACTAACAATTGTATAAAGAAGAGTTACGCTCTTGAAAGGCCCTTCAAGAAAGAGGCATCGGTCGTCTTTTCTTCATTTTGATCTGCTATATCCGTTTTTTTCGAAAAGGTCCCCCTCCACCAACCGCCCATCTGGACTCGGCCATTTGTCAAAAAGCAAAGCCATAGCGGGATAGGTAAAACGGATTTCTGAAAATCACATAATGAATAATCGCCAGCGCCTACTAGCATTTTTTTTTTCTCTCGGTTCGGAGTTCCGTAGCGGACGTTTTCTAGGATCGGAAGGTTTAATGATCACGGGAAAATTTTGGATTCTCTTTGCTTTTCAAACTTGATCTTTTGTTTCGTTTTATTCTTTTCACTTGCGGCTTTCGACTTGTTTTTTTTTTATATATTTCCATTTTAGTGTGAATTTCTTGCTTTGTCTATTTTCTACGTGTCTACTTACTTTCTCGCGTGGGTCTTCATGTGGGATCTCTCTTCTTTTTCATTTTGAGTGTGGGGGGGGCAGGGGCTCCCTCTTCCGGGGCCCTCCAGCCCAAGAAGCTCGTCCTCGTGGAGGAGGATTCCTTCGGATTCTGAGTTCTCTTGGAATCTTTTGATGAAAAAGGAACCGAGGAATCATCGATGAATCAGCCCCCGCTAATCCGATCGCTTCCCCGGAGGAGGCAAATTAGTCCCCGCAGACGTGGTCCCCTATCCGTATCAACCGGATGAAGTGATAGGGTCTGTTCTTTCTATCCAGGTGAGGTTTTAGCCAAAGACCCTCTCCTTCTCGCCGAGGTCATACAACAGGCCCGAATTCAAGCCGAAGACCTATTCGAGGTCAAGGCCGAGATTTTCGTGGTCATGTCCGGCCTTGATCCGTATGAGATTGGCTGACGGGAGCCCGGCCCTCGAAAATTCCCCAAGACCTCCACGGGAGAGGAGTCCTTGAGAAACTCTATACCCTTCGTGAGGATCTCGAAAGGAGGGGAGTCAATTCCGAGGCCTTCTCTCTTTTCAAGAGAGGGTACCCCTCTCAAGGGATGGGGGACGAACACTCTACCACATAGCGGGGTGGATAGCGAGGATAGTTGCAATGGAGATCGTGGCACAACAACCTTAACTGCACAAGCAAGGGTTGGGCCTACCTCCATCCCTAGAGGAGCCGGTGAGGCGGAAGCTCCACGATGGTTTTGAAGCCGAGCCTTTCCAAAGAATGGGGCCTAGGGACCGATATGATGATTGGTTTAGGTAGGCGGCCGGCCTACTACGGGCACCTGTAGGGATTAGTGCGTGAGACCGCGATCCACAAACTGACGCATGGGACTCACCCTTTACTTGGGAATGAAGAGGGGAAACATAGCATGTCACAAGAGCGAGGCGAGGTTTGGAACCCTACTGCGAGAGGGACGCCTCGCGAGCCGGGCTTCTAGAGATGAGGCCTTTTGGCGAAGCCAAGTCAATTTCGGGCTCCTTTTTCTATGCGGAGGGGGAAGGATAAAAAAAAAAGTAAGAGAAGAAAATCTTTTCTAAAAACTCTCCTTTTTCTATGCGGAGGGTAAGCTTTGTTCTGTTCTTGATAGTTTCGGATTGGATACTCCCTCAAAGCAATGAATGCGCTCAAAAGCACGCCATAGCACGAGAGAAAGTTTCTGCGCGGCTGAAGACGGCATTGAACGGTGGTACGTACGACTTAGAGCCAAGGCATTCAGAGGTCTCCTGTCAGAGCTCCATCTAGGAAGTGATAGCTGAAAAGCTACTAGCGGGTCTAGGGGAAGGCTCTTTTCTTTCTCCTCACACTCACGACTCTCATGTATATTCTTCCCAAATCCTAGCGTCAGCTACCATATTAAAAGCTACGCCTTGTTGCTCAAGCTGTTAGCGCGTAGTCTGTCTTATATGCCTCCAAGGGCGGTGGTGGGTGTAGTACCGCACAGGAACGCGGTTGAGCGCTTAGACCAAGACGGCCGTGCGTGATTCATAAGATTCTATAGTAGCACCAATATATTCTTTTTTCACTTAGCCTGCCTCTCCCATGACTTTCCGGACCAACCAACCCTCGCAAGTCTCTCTGCATTTTGGGAGCAGAGCATGCAAAATCGAGCAATGGATCTTAGAAAAATTCCATTTTGAACAGCACGAATCTTTCTATTTTTCTTGTTGAATTTGAGTTGTCTCCCTCCTCTTTCAATCGACACACTCGACGCAGATAGCTCCGTGGGCCCGCCCCGCCTATCAGCGGCGGCAACCCCCCCTCCATAGCCACAAAGATGGAGGAGCAGCCTTAATCCGCACTACAACCAATCTCCAGATCGATATATGATGCTAAACCGAGACCGAGATAGAGAGAGAGAGGGCTGCCCCTTTGTTGGCTTTTCGAGACAAAAGCACTCATAGGAATGGTGCTAATTCCAATGTTCCTTCTAGTCTCGTTTGGTTTCGAGAGCCTCCCCCTCCCCGTCCCTTACTCGTCTTTTGAAAGCCGTCATCCTGGATTTTTTTTCCGTATGCCGGGGCCTTTCTACATTAATTATTTTATTAAGAAATTCCTCGGGTCTCTATAAAACAGAAGGAAAAGCCCGGGTAGAAGCACAAACAAAAGGAGAGAGGAAAAGTAGAAAGGGGGGAAGAAGTCTAGTGCTAGTTCTTACTGAAACTTCTTTATCTAACTTTCATTTTTGAGTCTTATTTGGATTGAAAGAAAGACAAAACTTCCCTTTCTTTCTCTTCTTTCTTTTTTATCCCTTCGACGGCCAGAGATATTTTTTTATTTTAGGCCAAAAAAGAAAGAAAGAATCTAAATAAAGGCGCATATGCGGGAAGGGGGGCCCACTACTTCTTCATTCGTGGGGAGACTAGCCTCATTACTTCCCATCGGGCGAGAGGTGCACCTAACCCACCTACCCACTCATCAATCACGGTGTTCACCGACTTGCAATCGATAGACCCCTATTGTATTGGAATTAGGCTCCCATCTTTTTTTTTCAAGTCCAACTAATCTCTTCAATGTTCGATTCTACTCTATGTTAGAACATTTCGTGAATGCTATTCGATCTAAGTGGTCTTACAACGCCATAAAAACCTTACCACCCTTGACATATGAACAAAAAACCCGTCCTTAACGGGATGGTACTTACTTTCACATCTGGTCTTTGGTGGCCGTCACCGTGTCGTGAGATGTTTGGTCAAGTCCTATAACGAGCGAAACCCTCGTTTTGTGTTCTTTGAACTTCGCCCTAGGGAGAAAGTCTTTGCAACCGAAGTGAGCCGAGGAATGCGGTAGCGTGCCGGGCGCTACTAATTGAGTGCCCGACGCGTAGGCATCTTTGTCGATGAAAGGAGTAAGGCGCCGCGCTTCGAAGCACTCTGGTGTGTGCTTTGGATTTTGATTGCGGCGTTAGCGCTTTATAATAACATAGAAAGGGCTTTTCTCACGAGGGTTTAGTAAAGTCAGGAAGGTGGATGACGCTGTCGGTGGCATGGCCCTTAGTTGGCGGGGAGAAACGCTACAATGGCAATTACATGGGCTATGAGGCTCTCGATGAGGGCACAGTTCATGAGATCATAGCCCTAAAGGAACTTACGAAAGCCCCAAATAGGACTATTGGACGAAGGGCGTGCGAAAGGGGCTTTCTAGCTAGTGCGCATCCATCCGCCGCCGCTTGTTTACTTGGCCCTTCTTCTTTCAATCACCCGGCTTCGACCATAGGTAGAGGAGCTTCAAGAAGTGTAGGAAAGCCCCGTTGTTAATGTAACTACTTTCCGTTGTAATAGAATCCATCCGTAGAAATTGTTTCATAATCTATTCTATTGATGACACTGTTGGATTACTTCCGAAAAGCAAGTCCTTAGGTGTAGGTATTTCCTTCCTCTCGAAAGGTTAGCTAGCTCGACTTCTGTCGATCGCCTTTGAAGCCTAGTTCCCATTTCCTTCGTGTATAAGTGAAATCGGTCTTAGTTGGATGAAGAATCTAGTTCTTACTACGGTTAAGCAATGCTCTTGACTGGGGAAGAACTTGAGAATCACTTTCCTTTGTTTGGTGCTTTAGGTTCACTTCAAGGTTCGTAAGCCTTCGGTTCTTGCTCTTCCACCGGTTACCCGACTTATGACTGCGGGTAACTAAGGTTCTACCCTTTACGGGGAATTGCTCCCTTTTTTGTTCGTTAATCCTTTTTTATCCCATCGATAGCCTTCTTTTTTTCGCTCAATTGGTGGAAATCAAGACAAAAAAACCGGGCACACGATGGTCGGATCATCCCCTAGTGAACCGGGATTAGGTAGGTGGAATAGTGCAACTAGGGCGAGGAACAAGCTTTCCCTATGAGAGGCATTTGGCGCGGTGACGATCATGCTTTTGAGAGTGAATGTCCCGCATAAGTGGAAGTGGTTGAAGCGGTTTACTATTCCTATCGAAAGTGGCGAGCAAATGAATCGTCTAGTCCTTCTTGGTTTCATCATCGGAATCGCTTTCACATCTCATATGACATCCGTACCAATGCACTTCTTCTGGACACCAATGAAGTAGCTTCTTTTAAGGATAGGTTAGCCTCCTCTCCTTCGGGGATGCAAAGAAGACTACGTTCTCATCGGAGTTCCACTTCTTCCTCAATCCACTCTAAGAAAGTACAGCTACTCTAAAGTAGAGTCGATCCACTTTCGCTCCTCGAAATCTCCACTTTCATTTTCCCGGTCATGATCGGTTCCTTTTATAAATGGGAATTTCAATCGAACTTTTGACGTTTTCCCGTAAAAAGGCATGTTTTGGCGAAATGCCCTAAAAGGGCTTGAAAGACCGTCCTTTTGGCTAGCAAAGCGTAAATATATAATGATACCACCAAATGAAAGAGTAAAAAACCGCTTGCTACTTACAACATCCTAATCTCAACAAAAAAAAAAAAACGAAAAGGCGCCACATCAATTTCCTTGGCCTTATGTTTCTCTTAGTCACAAACCTCTTCCTCTCTTACTCAATTAGTTCTTTGTCTTTGTAATTAAGAAAAAAAAAAGATGCTTCTATTCAACGATGTTGAACTCTTTCAAAGACCTACCGAACGAATTAAACAAAAGCCACTACAAATCGGTATGGATGAGTATTATCAAAACAAGAATCCTTTGCAATAAATTGGATTACGCTATCGTGACCCAAAGAGAAAAGACCTCTAAACGGGAAATTGGGATGCCCCCCTCGCAAATATGTAAATTGCTTTCGCAAAGATCCAATTAAGATATTTTCGATCTCCTCGAAAGAAAAGTCGATTAGTTCGATCAAGAACACTGCCTCCGGCAAAGATTGGAACCAAGATCGGCTTGGCATAGTTACGAGGTTCCCGGATATTTAACTAACACTAATCAAGCTAACCGAAGCTTTCTTTATCATGCGAATTTTGGATCGAAAAGAGGTCATTGGATCGACCAAGGCTTAAACCGCCAGTACACGGACGAGCTAGTCGGGCGGGGATTCCCGAGTCAAACGACTACCATACATAGCATAGAGCCGAAGTCGCACTTTGTTGATGTGAGAAGACCGGACGTGAACACGAAACTGACAGAAGAAGAATCGCCCCACTTTCCTCTTGGAAGGAGCATAGCCCAGAACCCCCTAAAAGAGGAAGAGAGTGTAATGCCATAAAATTGTAGATATCCTTTAGAATTCTCGATTACTCTAAACTAAAGAAGCGCGAGCGCCTGGGCTTTTCTAAAACTATCCTAAACTCTCATTTTTCTTCCCACGGAGGGTTAGTTGTTGACTTACAAAGAAAGGCGGATCGATTAAGATCTTCATCTTTATATGGCATTCTAACTCTAACGATTAACGATCATAATTATCGTGGTGCTCTTCACATTCATTCATCACCGCTTCAAAATCCCTTTGTGCACCTTTCTACTAGTCTCACTTGAAATTAAGTTCTTCCCATTCCCCGGTTGGGGTGGGGTAAATTCCTTGAAAAAGACGCTGAGCGCGCGACATTTTAATTAAACAATTGGATAAAAAGATTTTCTTCTCTTTTTACAAACTCTAATTTCCTCTTCCCAGAATGAACAATTGGATAAAAAAAAAGATTTTCTTTGTTTAATATATATTAAACAAGCGGCCCTTTTCATGACTCAAACCGCCGGCAGACGCTTCCTCCCGCTCGCAACGAACGACTCAAAGGGGGGGGCTCTCTATTTGCTTGCAATGCCTACTGTTCGCCTTTAGTTAGATGTAGAAGTAGAGGGCGCCCCACACTTGAGAAAAAAGTCAAAAAGTATGGATTAAGTAATAAAACATAAGGAGTGAGAAAGAAAAACTTGGTTACGGGAACCGGTTAGGCCGACTACTTACGTACACCAAAAGGTATCTGAGAGGGGCGAGTATGTAATATATAAAGATGGTGTGGGACAAGTTAGAGGCACTTTGGTATGATACAACCCCAACAGTAGTAGCTCGACAGTTCAGATTTTTTTCAAGGTTCGCAAACTTTCCAATTGCACGAAAAAGAGATTCGGAATCTTCCTGAAGTAGTCTTTTTGAAACTTTTTTTTGATGGTTTGGCGTGAACGGATGGCCTTCAAGGCTCTTGGCGAGCATCTGAGAAAAAGAATAAGACAGGCAAGATCTCACTCTTCGTCTTTGGGGCGGTTTCACTGTTGTTGTATTCATTACTTCCGCGATGTTGACTATTCTTTCTTTAAGGAAGTCGGAATGGCTTACTATACCAGATTATTGATTGTTGCCTTCCCTCTTTTCGCTCGTCTCCACCCTAGTCGGATTCCGCCTACGCCGGTGCACTGGGTCTACTCAATGGAGAATCTCGGGGCCAATAAGCTACGACTACAAAAACGAATTGGATCGGGTTCAACGCTTGAAAGCTATCGAAGAAGAGTCAATTCAATGTTCAAGTCAAAGGGGAGTCCACTTATTCAATAGAAGAGAAGCCTATATCTGCCGAAACCTACTTCCTTCGGATCCGGATTCAATGATTGTTGAGTGAACGGCCAAGTCGAGTGGCTTGAGAGATCACGAAACCTTAAGTGGCCAAGAAAGGGATGAGTGCCGCTTAACCGATTTAGGACCGAAAGAGGCTCTTGTTGCCGGTGTGATCTATCTCGTGGAACGAATCAAAATGGAAGCGACAAGGGTAGAAGGGAGGATAGTTCATTCATCACAAAGGCATTCGCCTAAGCGCCTAAGTCAAGTCAAATACCCGGCTCACCCCTATCTCCGAATTACGGTTAATATTTCTTATTCCTTACCTTTATGTACCATTCGTAGCATCGGAGAATGTGAAAAAGAATGTCCTTTTCCTTCTAAACATAGAATGCACTACCTCATGGGCAAAGGAAGTCAAAGAAAAGGGACATATGCGAGTACAAAAAGAGTTTGGACGAAGGTTTCAGCCTTTGAGAGATTTGGTGCTAACAACTAGTTAGCAAGAAAGAATAGGCTAATAAGCTCTTTGCAAGTCAATTCCCTGTCCGGATCCTAACAAGAGGTTCCATGTCTTGAGTAAGAGCTCGGGATATCCCCCATTTTCGTGAAGTCCGGATGGATAGATTCTCGTAAAATAAGTGATGCTCGAATCGAAACGAAAGAAGGCAAATACCTTCTTTTCGGAGACGAAAAGAGAGGAGTTCCACTTAACCACGGGAAAGAGAGAACTCTGTAGGGCACGAACGGTCTCACTACTAGTCAAGTTTACGGTTTAGTGCGCCTAGCCCTTCTCCGATTTTGAGAGAATCGATTCTTCCCTCTCTTAGGCTATCCAAAGATGCCAAGCGTGCGATACGATCTTTTCCTTTGCTTTGGCATTATGATATAGGTGAAAAAGGAGCATTCGATAGAGTAATCTAAGGCTTTTGAAAGACTTTCAAACCCTACCTTTAAAAAAAAAAAAACACAAAAATGAAGCGTGATTTAGGTTTTTTCTTGTCCTTATGTTAGAAGGTGCAAAATCAATAGGTGCCGAGTCGCTACAATTGCTTTAGCGAGGAGTCTTGTCGGTATTGGAAACGTCTTCGCTTCTTTAATTCATTCCGTGGCGCGGAATCCATCATTAGCTAAACAATTATTTGGTTATGCCATTTTGGGCTTTGCTCTAACCGAAGCTATTGCATCGTTTGCCCCAATGATGGCCTTTCCGATCTCATCCGTTTTTCAATCAACAAGAAAAGAATTTGATTTTCTTCTCTTTGGTCGATTCCTGCATACAAGGTAGGGCAGTAGCTTTACCCGTTGTCAGAATCGAATGTAGCCTTTAAAAAAAAAGGCGAGGCCCCCCCTTGGCGAGAAAATTCCTTTCCCTCTTGAGTAATGGCGAGCTAGTCCCCGAAAATGCTCGTTCCTTTGTCGTTGGGGATTACAATTTATTACTTTTTTCCGGTATGCCGCTCCGCGCGATAAAGGAGCGAAAGAACCAAGTGGGCTGTGATGATGTCAGAATTTGCACCTATTTGTATCTATTTAGTGATCAGTCTGCTAGTTTCTTTGATCCCACTCGGTCTTCCTTTTCCATTTGCTTCCAATAGTTCAACCTATCCAGAGAAATTGTCGGCCCTCTGAATGTGGTTTCGATCCTTCCGTGATGCCGTAAGTCGTTTCGATATACGATTTTATCTTGTTTCCATTTTATTTATTATCCTTGATCCTAAGTAACCTTTTCCTTTCCTTGGGCAAGACCTCTCAACAAGATTGATCCGTTTGGATCTTGGTCCATGATGGCCTTTTTATTGATTTTGACGATTGGATCTCTCTATGAATGGAAAAGGGGTGCTTTGGATCGGGAGTAATCACTAGTGATAGGGCAAAAATCGGGGAAGGACAAAGGAAAAAGCGATGCCTACATTAAATCAATTGATTCGTCATGGTAGAGAAGAAAACCGGCGGGACCGTACTCGAGCTTCGGATCAATGTCCCCGTATAAGGAGTACGCCCGCGTGTTTCAAACGAGAACACCGAAAAACCTAATTCACTCCACGTAAGATAGCCAAAGTACGGTTGAGCAATCGACATGATATATTTGCTCACATTCCGGCGAAGGTCATAATTCGCAGGAACATTCTATGGTCTTAATAAGAGGAGGTAGAGTGAAAGATTTGCCGTGTGAAATCCCATTGTATTCGAGGAGTCAAAGATTTGCCGGGAATTCCGGATCAAGAAGAGGCGATCAAAATATGGTGCGAAAAACCCAAATCGATATGAATGGAAGATGCCTCGAACTTGTTTTTCTCGGTCACCAAGGTATTTATTTCAAAGTCTCCTCGCAAGGAACTAAAACATTTCTTTGATAGGGCGAGAATAAAGCGGTCCCATCGACATACCATCAATGTATTAAAGGTGGAATCAAAGGAAAAGCGGAAAGTGCGATATTAATTATACGTTGAGGGCTAAGCTCCTCTATTCTATTAACTCTTTCCGGGTTCATTCAAAACCTATTTCTTTGGTCTTCTATTTTCTTTCATTGAGCAGCCTCCACGAGAGCTAGATTTGCCTCAATTCTTTCTCTCTTGTCGACTCGAATCGATGTGACTTCTTCCCTTATTCTCTAATTTCCTTTCTTGTCAAATGAAAAGCGGGAATATTTGGTTTACCGTTTCGGCCTTCCCCTTGATAAGAATCAAAGGAACTGCCTGAGGGTCTTTCGAGAAGGAAAGAAGAAGAAGGGCAATTCCTCATCCGAAAACCGAATCTTCGGGGGCCTTCTCGAGGAGGAGATAAGTCCCGGACTTAGCGAAAGAGAATAAAAGAAGCAATGCAACGAAAACGAGGCAAAAAGTGATAACTTTTTTAGCAGACATTCGATCAAAAAGTCAAAGGGTTGGCAAGAGTTCTTCCTTTTCTCCCCACGACCGGGTCAGAACCTTATTAGGCATATTGGGCATTGACAGAGTTGCCCCAAGGGAAGTGTCTTCATGCCGTGGAGTTGCGCTTGATCGATGCCAAGAGGCGCTTTCTTGCCTTAGGAAAAAAAAAAAGTATGCATAGGCTCTTCCTTTAACTTGCCTCATTACTCTTAGCTCCCGACTACACTCTTAGCCTCCTCCCGTGTAACTTGATTCATGACTACTAGTCTCCACTACCCCTACGCTACAATGAGTTAGGTTAGCCCGAGGCTAGGAATGAATTCTAGAATTTGCCCAAGCTACTTCTTTCATTACACCCACCCCCTGCTACCACTTCTTGAACCAACCCCTGTGGAAACCTCAATTTATTTGTACCAGAAGGCCATTTCACTTGATGTTTAAGTTTAGAAATCGGAAGCTAGATTGATCAATTCATTCCCGAAAAGAGATCTTTGGAGGAAGTTTCCTTAGTAAAGACTCCTTCCCGTAAGGTAAGAATCATCCCATTCTCATCAAGGGAAAGAGAAATGCTATTCTTATTCCTATGTGGCCGACCCATAACGCCTTAAAAGGGCCTTGCACCTTATGTTCCTTATTCCAACTAGAAAGTAACCAAATAAGTAAGGAAGCGAAGTCAGAGCGGTTGTTCTTCCTTTTTTTCTTGCCCGTGGTCGATGATCTAATCATAAGAATAGGAATACTATTAAAATCCCCGAAATAGAATAGGAATAGAGGAGCTCCTCACCTCAGCGGAAGAAATAGAATCTTTATCGCACTTCCTGCTTCCACCGAAAGTTCAGTTCACAACCTTCGGGAAGGCATATAAGGAAGAAAGACTTTTAATAGAATAGATCGGTAAAGACCTTACTCTATTTATTTCTTAAAAGAAGAAGATGGTCAAAAGCTTACTCTTCTATAATATAAGGGAGGCGAGGAAAATCTCAGCCTAGAGCAGTCTTAGAATTGGGTTTGGGAGGATGAAAGTTCCTAATTTGCCTCCTCAAAAGAAAAGGCTAATGTCTAAGTCTTCGATTGTTGCATTCCTTCCTTAGTTGAAGCTGGTGGAATAGACCGGCAGTGAATCAACGGGCCTTACCTCACTTTCATGATTTAGTCAGTTTGATATCTTTATGGTCTCGCTTTGGAGCACCGACGAACGAACTAAGCTAGAGACATTTCACTTGTCATGAGTCCCGCACCCACCTAGATTAAGCCCGAAAGCAGCCTAAGCCGCGATTGCCGGGACTTAGACAAAGAGGGGTCGAATCAACCTAGTTCTCATAGCGGGGAGTAGCGACCGCTTAGTCCGGTAAGCTTGTCTTTTTAATTCGAAATGCCAATCGACTTGCTCTTGGACTTTGTTCCAGATCAAGGGGTGAAAGGACGAGAACTCACGCATCGATACCGCCTTTAGGGACTTACTTATTCATTAGTCGTCATCACTCTATGGGCTAGCCCGCTTGAGCGATTCCTTACCACTCTTACGCTTTGGAGATTAAGGAAAGCATGCTCCACCTTCCGCAGATGAGCCGAATTGACTCCTTTTTCTTTTTTTTCGGAGGTCACTAGGAAAGGGGTGGCCACTATTCTTAGTGAAAAAATGCCAGTTTATAGGATCCAGAGAGCTAAGATTCGATAACGGAAATGACCGCTAAGACCGTGACCATTCCCTTAGTCTACTAAAAACCATTAGGAGAAGAAAGTTCGCCTCAAGACACGAAATCAATATCGAGACAAATGAGACGAAGACTACTTAACTATACTATAATCCCAGGGCCACTCCCGACACCTCCATTAGGAAGAAGAGGCGCCGAGAGACCTTCCCAAAGAGTCAATTAAGGCTTCCCACTCATTGAGAAAGGGGAGGTCCGATCTTGATCTTATTCCACAGAGACATAGGAAGAGGCCCTTGGACCTTAAACCGGATTTAAGAAGAAGGAGTTGACCCTTGACTCACTACCACCGCTGGTTACCGAGAACTACGACAAAGGGCTCAAATCCGTGTGGTTAAGTCTCCTTTAACAAACCGACTAGAAGACCCACGTATGAAGTTTCACCCATTCCGTGCTTTTACGTGCATTGCATTGAGATATACCAACCGCACGATCGATATAACAAGGATCCATCCTTACTAAAAGACGATCTTTCGGCGGTGATGAAATCAATGCTTGGTTCCCGCCATTGACGAGAAAGAAAGATGACATTCCGTAGCTTCACTTGTGACCGTGACCGAATCACGTAAAGAGAACGAGTGAGGCGCTCATTTCATTCCCAGCCGCTTGGGCGATAATGAGGAAACGAATTCTACCTTTACCGATTGACCGGTTTCAACATCTCCACAGACGCCTACCGGTTGGGCGCAAGGACCTTTTGCCCTCGGGACCAAAGAACAAAGGAAGCTCAAATTCTCACTACCCGGTGAATGATGAAATGCCTCGACTTAGAAACCACAAATCCTTCCATCGAGAGGACAAAATCCATCCTTTTTATAAAATAGAATCTTAGGGATGCCTTGCGCTTGAAGCCTCGGGCTTAGCCCCTACTATGACCAAAGAAGACGATTTACTAAAGATAAAGAAAAAAGACTCCATGAGCCGCCACGCCACTTCAAAGACAAGGTCTTGAATAGCCTATACGAATTCTCACAAGGAGAGAGACGACCTTCTCTTCGTGGGACACGGAGATGGAAGAATGGTAGGACCGACTTTCGAGACTTAGCCAAGGAACCACCGAGACCTCGAACATGAGAAAGACCGACGCCCGATTCGGGAAGGGACACAAGGGCTCCTCTTTCTCACCGGAAGATCTTAATATTCTACAAAGAGAATAAGTCCCCAACCAACAAAATGAAGGATCAAAAGTCCGCTTTCTAAAACCCACGCAAATGGAGGCCTCTCATCATTAGAAGAAGACCGCTTTGAAGCTAGGAGACCAAAAAAAAACTTACTAAACCAAATATTCTACGCTGGTTGACCACTAAATAAGAAGGCCTCTACGAACGCTTTCACTAGAGAAAGAGAGAAAGGCCTGCTTCGCTATGTAAAGAAGTCCCCGCAGGCTCCAACCCAGTCCCAACATTCTACAATAATAGTGTCCGACGCCTAATAGAAGGGGCACCGCTTTCATTCCCGCTTACGCCTAACATTACCAAGACCGACGCCTAATTCAGAAGACCTACCACCACAAAGAAACCAACGCTCCCCTTTTAGTTCGGAAAGAAGAAGGGTTGCGCCCGGTGAAAGACTATGCCTTCAAGGGGGCCAAACGACCCGAAAAAAGGAGCGGGAAGGCATGGTCACAAGACCCCGCTTTGAGCCATCAAGACCGATGATGGGTTACGAAGATATACAAGGAAAGAGAGGCTCGGAATACCTTTCGCTTAATCGTGCCCTTTCATTTCTCGAATGAAGTCTTACAGACGAACTATAGAAGGAGACAAAGCTTGACCTTTCCAGAGTGAGCGCCATACATTCTTTGTAGCACACATAGGTCCCCAAAGATAAAGGCTTTCGTCCTTCCTGAATATTATGGGAACTTTAAATAGAATTTACATGATAAGCTTCTAAATCCTCCAGCTATGAACCCTCGTGTAATCCATAAATGTGAAATAAGTGCTTTTCCTAAGGGTTTGCCTATATTCAAAATTATTCCTCTTTTAGATAAGGATCGGCGCTAACTCTGAATCAGACGAATCAGAGGTGTAAACAGGCTAGAACTGCCCTATATGCAATTGCAATTTATGTAACAAAGGAAGATACCTAGATCTTTTCTTAGTTGGGTGCCTCTCTTGGTCGGTTAATACGGATAGATTTATGTCGGTAGTGAGATGATAGAAAAATACGTAATGCCATATCTGAAAAAAGAGGAAGACTTATACTACGACTATAGGTCAGTGTTTTCGCTCGAGTAGAGGGAGTGAGGTGAGCCAATAGTTTTTAGTTATTAGCCGGCTGGGCGCGAAAAGGTAAGAAATAGATCTACAAGTTCAGGAAGTTTTGTCCTGTCTGGGCAAAGGGAGAATTTGCTTTTCGAGTCAAAAGAGTTCCAAGCGGTCGAATTGAATTGGTCGCTTAGATCTGGGCATAATATGAGCATAAAGAACATGAATAGGAGCAGGCAATTTCATTCTATCACAATCGGAATATGTTGAATAGGCGCCCGTCTGCCAGCTATTGGAATAGGCCACCCGTCTTAGCCACCTTATGAAAAATGGACAGGTTTCAAGTAAGGCGAGTAAGAGAAGGTTAGAGAGAACCGTTGCTTTGACATAATTGCCTTACAAAAGAATAAAAGTAGAATAAATAGATATACGTGAAATGAGCCCTATTCCTCCTTTCCAATGGCCAATTCACCACTTCACTTACTTACTACTTACTTATCGGAAAAACAAGGAAAGTAGCACTAGAAAAGCAAATAGAGCGAGTACAAGACAGAACTAAATAGGTGTAGAGTTCGGAGTAGCGAAGAGGGAGGCTTTGATGACGAAGCGAAGGTACGAAGTGGATTTCTCATGGCCCTCCGAATCATTTTTATGCTATACGAGCATAAACAATAACCATTTAGAATACCTGCAGGTCGAGGGTTTGATTCATTTTCAAGCTATAAGATCATAAAAGAATCCTATAAAGGAGTCCGACTATAGAGTCAGGTTTGATTCATTTTCCACGTAGGGAAGCATAAAAGTAAATAAAAGGAAAGCGGTCCCTTACCTTGTGACCTCTATTTCTATCCCGTAATAGAACTTTCCACAGAAAGCAGCTCGCACTCGGTAATAAGACTTGAACATGGATTCTTTCCCATCGACTGTCCCTGGGGGAGACAACGACCTCAATAGTAGCCCTTCCCAGGGTGAAAATAGGGTTCCGAGGGAACAGAAAAAAGACCAGTTACTCGGCAACCTCGCGTCCATTGATAGGCGGATGGACCAACTCCTGGCGCGAGCATCCTCAGTGAAATCAAAAGAGGATCTTGCAGCCTGGGAGCGAGAGCGCGAGGAAGTGAAAAAATTCCTAGCGGAGACCGAACTTGGTCTCGAGTGGGTCAGGGAGCTGGAGCGGGAAGGAGGCTGCTGAGGAGAATGATGAGTTGCAAGCGCGCGCGCACACACATATATATATATATATGTATATATATATCACTGAAAAATAAATAAACAGGGACTTAATGTATGAGCAAAATTTAGTAATCAACAACAGGAAAAAATAGGGTGGAAAGAAAAGAGGTAGTTTACTAACACTTATTAACAACAGAACAAAATTTTTCTGAGCAACATATAGTAGTAACATCCATTTAATAACATAATAAAATCATTTATGAACGGAAGCAAACCAATATATGTAACATCAACAACAAATATTGAAAAGTTGCGGGCAAGGATCATTAAAAGTACCTGGAACGCTAAACACTTCCTTAAGTGTGAAATGTCGACCAACCTCATGCAAACAAAGAGAAAAAAAAAAGATGCAGAGATAGCAGAAGAATGCAGTAAATGATGGAGAATGAAGTATAGCAGTAAATGATTGAGTGTCAAATGTTGAAGAGAATGAGTAAAGTGCAAAGGAAGTAAACAGAGATATATAAAATGTATTCATGTACAACATCAGTATTTATAAATAAAAAATAGGAGTAGAATTATGAAGAGTGTATAACCTATATGAGCCTCACACGTAACAACAAAATATCAGTTTAGAAACAATAACAAATTGATAATTCTTAATTAAATAATAAGGGCCGTATATGATTAAAGTAAGAAGAAGGAAAAAAGACAGAATAAGGATTAAATAATGATCATCTCACACACAAAGGAAAAAAGGAGGAAAAACAGAAAGAAAAAGGGTCTCAGAACAATTTATTTTTCCAAAATTTCTCACGTATTTCAGACAATAAAGGGAAAAATTATCAAGTGACTTAATAGCCCTGAATTGAAATCAATATTGATCACCAACCTAGGTAGACAAATCAGCACTCTAAATAATTCAAATCAGCAGATTAATAAATGCAGAAGGAAAAATCTAGAATAATCTGTACACACGATGAAATCAGCAATAGAAAAGATCAAACATGCAGGTAAAACCCTTTTCTGCACAAAAGAATCAACTGAAGAAAGAAATAATAATCATAGACGTATTTTAGGAAAACCCTTTATATTATACAATAAAAAATGAAATAAATTTTAATAAATTCAGGGGAATTTGAACACAACAGACACCAAAACATGGAATAGAAAGACCATGAAATTTAACCGGAGTAACCACAGAGGAACAAAACCAACAAAAACGGAGGGAAAAATATTAAAAGAGAAAAAAAAGGGAAGCACAAAACATGCACTCCGGCAAGAGGAGATTAAAAACCAAACCAAAACCGCAGATCAACCCAATGGAGAAGTAGCCTCCCCCAAAGCCAAGTTGAACCAAAAAAGCGTCCATCAAAACCAGAGAAAACGCCCAAATGAAATTGAAGAACCAAAGTCCAGATAACCGACAATGAAGAACAAATGGAAGCCCCTAATTTTCACCAAAATCAGATGACAAAAGGTAAAAAAAAAAAAAAAAAAAAATAGAAGCACCGAAGAAGAGAACCAGAGTTTCTAAAGAAATCTACCGAAAGAGAGAGAGAGAGGACAGAAAGTTGCAGAAGGCAGAGAGAGAGAGACCAGTACAGAAATAAGTGAAGGAAAACAAATGAAATAAACCAAAATCATTACTAAATGACCAAAACGGTCACAGCAAATAGAAGCACAAAAATCTGAAATGAAAGGTAATATAGTAATTTTATAAACAGGACATAACGGTAATTAAAATTTCAACAGAAGAAAAAAACAGGACTAAAGCAGAAATGAAAAAACGAAGAAGCTTATGGAGGAAGCCAGACAAAGGGCACACGTGTTTCAGTAAATAGCAAGAGAGAGAAAAAGAACAAACTGCAGGAAAAGACCAAAAACCCAAACAGAAACAAAGGAGAAAAACCAAACAAAGGATAAAACGGTAAAACCATTAAAAAGGACACATACGGTATGAAAAAGATTTGAACAGAAAAAAACAGGATAAAATCGGAAATTAACTGTACTTAGTACAGTAACTTTCCGACCTCCTTTAGTAATAGGTATAATATGTACGACCGATTCCTCACAAAGAACTGCCACCATTGCCTATAATTATATGGCCAACAGAGACATGAACTCGTAATCACTTTTATTCATATCATACCCGCTTTCGAATGATTCCAAGTTAAGACGTCGTTAGGAAGTATGTCGTGATCATAAACCTTAATTAACCTTAATTTTTTCTAATTAGTTTGACGTTATACCTACTCTCGCTCAAACGTTATTATATATTCTGTAAAAAGAAGGTTGAAAATAAGGTTCACGAATCACGGGCATCTAGTTTTGTCGGGCATTGTTAAGGTTAGCAGCAAATGTTGCGAGAAGAAACAATTAATTAGCAATTAGTTGGCTAATTTATTCCATGAAGAAAATAAGTACGAAAAGAAATGGACAATCAAGTGTATTCAACTATATATACACATAGATATCCGTGACAGAATACTGCTATTAGATTATACATTTTCAACAGTACTAAAAGAAGTAATAGGATTCCCTAGACAATCCAAAGAACAAGACAAACCGTAACTTAAATGCATGAAGACTGGTACCACCAATTAAATCACGAGTAGGTGAAATCTACATTAGAAATATAGCTCAATCAATATTCTCTTGCTAACAGCTTGATGCCCATATAAATATAAATATAAATATATTTGATTTTTTCATAGTTAATTTTATTGGTAATATGAAAATTTAATGATATGACGCGATAATAAATGAAAATTTAATGATATGTTGTGATAACAATCTCATTAATTAACGCAAATTTTTATAAATAACTATTCAATTTATTACAACCGTTAAATCAATATCACACGGTTAAGATAATAATATCTACTGATGGGGTACCACACTCTCGAGAACCTTGTCCTTCACTACTCTATCTAATACCGTTTATCCTAATGGTCATTGGCTAGCGCATATTTTTCATTGAACAATGAACAATCACCTTTTATTGATTACTAACTAAAGAAATCACTTTGAACTATGAATCTTATAACACTTTATTTTCAAACTGTATTTGTAGAATCGGTCCCCTTAATCTATTTCCCCGTTAATAAATTTGTCTCTTTTGTTATTTTGAGTGACGAAAAGTACCACATGAGTAGCTTGTGCGAATCTTTGTTGTCTTTTAGGTTACAGAAAGAGGAAAACACCTAAAATAATTTATGCTTAAAGTTTGGGGGGTTTGGCTATGTAAAATTGGAGGAATCTACAGGAAACTAGAACTTTGCTGCGAGGGCACATTTAAGAAAGTAATGTACGAAGTTCGAGCAAAACAAATCCAATAACACTTTCATGAAAATTGGTTGCAACCGAGTTGTTAAAAAGATGAAGATAAACAGAGAAAAGAGCTAAACATAAATGAAGATGAATATAATCTCAACAAAGCAAATGTATTATCCATGGCAACAACTTTTCCACGGTCTAAAAACCCCATTAAAAATCACATTTCATGACACGAAATTAGATTCCAACGTTCCAAACTTAATTTAATTATTTAATATCAGAATCAAAGGCATCAGTAGCATTCCTACTGTGATAAAGAGTTCCCCACATCGATCACAAACCGGTACCTAACATCGGATTTAGCAAGCCTTTCGTAGGCAGTGTTAATCTCCTCCATTCGGATCAGCTCAATATCAGATGTAATGTCGTGCTTTGCACAAAAGTCTAGCATTTCCTGCGTCTCTTTCATTCCTCCGATGTCACTTCCTCCGACTAGTTTTCGCCCTGCCAGCACCACGTCGCGGGTGTTTTAAAAATCAAAGAAACAATCTACTAGTAAACCCCAAGTAAAGCTTTCTTTTCAGAACTTAAATGTATATGTGCCTGATTATTATACGAGCCTGACATTTCAGTTGGTTCAGGTTCGTGTAAAATTGCTATTCAATGCTAGCATCATACATCAAGTTGTGAAGATAATCCGTGCATACGGCTTGCTAAGTAACGTGTGTTAAGAAAAAAAAAAACTATAAAATTTAGGAAACAAGGTCCGAGGTGTTTAAGACAGATGAGGCTTACCCAAAACTAAAGGAAAAATAGTTATCTGCAGCGGTTTATTAGGCAAACCAACAGTGATCAGCTTCCCGTTCAGCTTCAGTAAAGCGATTAATGGGTCTAGCGGATGAACTGCAGACACTGTGTCAATGATGAAATCCATAGTGCCCAAAGCTGCCTGAATACAACAAAATATAGCAGATGTTAAAAACACTTTGTCACTTTCAAAACCAAATTCTACACAGAATAGCAACATTGCAACGATACCTTGAAAACATTCAAGAAAAAGTGACGGGAAAAAACCACGATATATTATAGACTGCTTGTATTGTTCTCGGGATGCTTAGAGCGGCCAATTTGGTATTACTTTTGGAGGCCCCACAAGTCCTTTGTAGACAACACGATGCAAGCAGTGTGTTTGGTAAAAGTGTTCGAAAGTACTTTATACAGAGTCCAATGCCCTTTTCAAGTTATTTGGAGAAACTAGGATTTTTAACTTGCCAATATATACGCATTTTGATTTTATTCGTTCTTTTGAAACTAATAATCGGTACCTTAATTTGTGCAGGGTCACTGGAAAGAAGGAAAGCATCAGCCCCAAGCCTATCAATTGCCTCAGCCTGCTTACCGGGGGAGCTACTAATGACAGTCACTTTCAATCCAAAGGCCTTTCCGAACTTCACAGCAACATGACCAAGTCCACCAAGGCCTGCTACGCCCAAATGCTTACCCGGTTCAGTCATTCCATAGTATTTCATTGGGCTGTACACAGTGATCCCGGCACACAGGAGTGGAGCACCCGAATCGAGGGGCAAGTTATCAGGAAACCGAAGCACATAGCGCTGGTCGACAACCACGATGTTGGAGTAACCACCATAAGTTTTTGTCCCATCATGGTAAGTGTCGTTGTAGGTAAATATGCATTGAGGGCAGTAGTTCTCCAAGTCCTGTTGGCAAGTCTCGCATTTCTTGCAGGATCCCACTATGACCCCGACCCCGACATTGTTACCCTCTTTGAATTTTGTCACATTTTTCCCAGTTTTGGTTACAATGCCAACAATTTCATGCCTGCCAAAGAGTGATAAAGAAAATCCAAACAGACATTCAGTTCCTTCAAAAAATCAAGTGATTACACTAAACTCCACATGGAAGCTAAGAGCACAAGAATGAATCTGCTCGTATTTTTCACAAGCTCACTTAAATTTACCTCCTATCAAGACAATCACAAATTTTATTTCAAGGAAGTATTCTCAGTAATGCTAGATTAGGGGCCTGTTTGGTTCATGCGTTCAAATCAATGATTTTTAATTCTGACATTTGAAATTCATTTTTTGTGAGAGAAAAACACTATAGTAGAATCAAAACTATGGGTTTAAATGCATGAAACAAACATGCCTTAAGAAATTAGGAGGGTTAATCTTACCATTACCCTCCGAACTTTAGAGTCATTTTGAGCTTGCATCTCGAACTTTAAGAACTCTCACTTTGCCATTTGAATTTTGAATTAGTCTCACTAATCCCCCCTTTGTTAGACTTTTTGTTAAAATCACATGATCACATGAAATGTGGTCATGTGATCTTTTTTCATTTTTATTTTAATACAAATTCTAGTATAAAGATCACATGATCGCATAGCCTCATTTTTTTCCTATTGTTTTTAACTGAAATTTTAACAAAAAGATAAGTGAGATTAGTTTTAAAATTTAGAGGGTAAAGTGAGAGTTTTAAAAAGTTTAGGAGGGCTAACTGAGAATGATCTAAAAATTTAGGGGCATCAGTAAGAATAATTAAAATTATAATAAGAATTTCTTAGGTTTGAACAAAAGTTTTAACAAGAATTGATTTTTTATTAGAAAAAATATATATATATATATATATATATATATATATATATAGATAACGAATTGTGGTTCAAATTGCAAACCAAACAGATCTAAGGGATAAGATTACCCGGGAACAACGGGGTATCTTGTGAACCCCCATTCATTCTTGCAACAATGCAGATCAGAATGGCAAACTCCACAGTAGAGGATTTTTATTGTGACATCTTCATCACCATTTTCCCTGCCAATAATATCCAAAGGTTGAAGTCAACAATTATATAACCAAATTTCTTATCCATTCTCTCCAAGAATTAATACATCTCAAAATCCACAATTCATGATCTGACTAGAGGCACATTAGAAGAGTGAATTACTGATCATTTCATTAGCCTTAACATAAAGTAATATAAAGGAAATTAACCAAAAAAAAAAAAAAAAAACACAAGAGCTCATAAAAAAAAAACCCTGAAAAAGGTTATTTAAGAGGCCAATCCCAATTATAAGCCTTGCAGATTCAATTGATTAATCAGAAAAAAAAAGCGAGAGAGAGGACTTTGAGACACTGCTTTACAAGGACAAATTTAAAAAAAAAAAAAAAAAAAAAAAAAAAAAAGAAGAGCTTTCTTCGATGTAATATCTTATCGGAGTTGAGTAGTGGAGCCACCTTATATTGGGTGGGTCATATTCTCCCACTCAATTTTTAAAAATTCACTTTTATCCAGATGTTTTTAGGATAAAATTTTAATTATACTACCTCCTTATTTAAAAAAAAAAAAATTATAGTGTGCCCCACTGAATAATTAAAATGGACTTTTCTCTGATAATTTTATAAAAATGAATTATCGATAGTCTCTTGCTTTTCAATTGTTACATTTGTATAAAATTCTGTCTATTATGCATACGTTTTTTAATCTGATGTGATTTTGACCAGATCTAATAGTAAAAAATTGAGACAACTGATAGGATGGACTACAAATGAAACTCCTTAATTAAAATATATAACTATGTTCTATTCTAAAGAAAATTATCTCCAGTTTTTTTTCATAGTGCTCCTACTGAAATAATTTTTTTTTGACTCTGACAATAATCAGCAATACATTTTTCAGAACATTAAATCTAGTCATAGTCACCTTAAAATAAAGAAAGCACGCAAAAATGAAGAACTGATAAAGATGTTTAGAACAAATCCTACCACATCTTACTAAAGAATTCTCAAAACCATATTTAAAAAAAAAAAAAAGATAAAGAAAAAGAAGTCCTGCCACTGAGAATCGAATAAAATAGTTTAAAACTACGATTAGAAGTATAATATAAGCACAAAGTCTGCGTTTTTCTCGTCGTTTTTATGTCGATCTAAAAAGAACTATAAACAAAGCAGTATGACACAACGACCGACAAATGATATGTAAAGCCAAAATCCATTAAATAAATATCATTTTCAGAGCTTATGAAATCATACGCATCCAAATAATAGAAAAAAAAAAAAAACCCAGATGAGAGATCGTTGATCTTTTTGATCTCATTGGAGTTTGCAAAAAAAAAAAAAAAAAAAAAAAAGACAGAGGAACAATATATATATATATATATGTATATATACATACATACATACATACATAATAAAATACAAAGAAGAAAGGAAGTATATGACAAAATTACCTCCTGGAAAATTGTAAAGGGGATAAGATCCCAGAAGAATCTCTGGCAGCCCAGCCAAAAGCCTTTTGTGGGTGTTCTTCTTCTGGTGATTTTGCCATTTTTTTTTATTATTCTTTTTCTCACCTTTCTCACTTAGTGCGCACTAAGGAAAGCTGCAAAATTGCAAAATGTGTACTGAATAATCCCCGCTCTACCAAGTCCAGTATATCTATGTGTATATATGTGTGTATATATATATAGGAGAGCAAGTCTGTGCTGTGTGGGTAAAAATTTTAAAGAATAATAATAAAAAATGTAAGTTCCATCAAATCTGGAAAGTTTTTTTTTTGTTTTTTTGTTTTATTTTTTTGGTGTCATTTATGTCTGTTGAGTTGTAATATGTTCACAGAATTTTGGCCTTGAACTGATTATTCGGAAACAGATTCTACAAGGTTACAAGTTTAGACTTTTTCGAGAGTCTTGTCCAAAATAAATTAATATAAAAACTTTAAGAAAGTATATAGGTTAATTTTTAGTTATAAAAATTAATAGGTCATAATTTTATAATTTAAATTTATAAATTTATGGATAAATTTATTTTATGATTCATAATTAAAAAGTTAAAATAATTATGAATAATAACTTTAATTATTTTTCATAACTATAATTAAAAATTAAAATAATAATTTAGCATATTTATTAACTTATGTAAATTATTAAAATTTTAATTCATCTTAAGTCTTGATTTATTTTCCTATTTCTCTCACTTTTCAATGGTCTTGTCCACTGAAATTATCAAATTTAGAAAATCCTATTTTTATATATAAAATTGCCCTTTGTTTTTTATCGTAGTTTAAAATTTAAATTTTATTACAGTTTTTTTTTTGAATGCACATTTAATTTTTACCAATAGTAATTTTTTATATAAAGTCATAAACAAACTCAAATTAAAAAAAATTAAATTAATAAAATAAAACCCTAAAACATATTTAAAAAATCTATTTTATATTTTTAAAAATATAAAAATTGTCCTTCGTATATCTTCAAAGGGAAAAAACCAAAAATACTAATCCATATTATAAAAATATTATTTATGTCATTTTATTTAAAAATAAACAAATATCATTTAATTAATAAGAATAAAATAAAATACCATAATGACATTTAATTATTTAGAATGACTGAAAAAAATAATAGTTAAACTTGAATTTTTTTCTATCTTCAAATGAAGGCAAAAAAAAAAAAAAAAAAAACTTTTTTAGGGAAAATTGTAACCTACTAATATTCGATGAAGCATATGAATAGATTACCATAACGAGTGTGAATAGATGAAACCTACCTTTTGAATAATTCCAAGAATTTATTTATTTATTTATTTTTGAGAAGCAAGAATTTAATTTTTAAAATCACAAAGAATATTAGTTTTTTGTTTTTGGAAAGGAGAAATTACTCTATATTATAAAAGGCAACATAAACATCAAATTCACACCAATATCAGCCTAACTTAGAAACTTGCAGTGGGGTCGGGATCGGGATCAGGGAATCCTCATACCTTATCAATTTATTTTTCAAAAGATCTTGCAATATTATCAACAACCAAAGCAAATTCTATGAAATGAAATATAAATAAATATAAATTCAACAATATCTATATAAAAAAACCTCAAAACAAAATCTGAACCATATATTTTCATATATATATATATATATATATATATAAATACAATATTTTTAAAAAATCTCAAAAAAAAATCTTAACCACATATTTTCACTGTAACGCTGCACATTATAATAAATACAACAAAATACATACAATATATGCACTCCGCCCCATGCGTGGCCCCGTTTAATAAACCCTATAGCCAATATACATGAAAGTAATAAGGTTTACCTAATTAAGAATAACAAAAAGATTAATATATGGTGCATGTGTTCATAATGCACATTAATAATTTTATCACAAAGTATCGACTTCTTGTGGTCATAACAATCATAAAGTATAGCTATAAATATAAGGGTCTTAAAGAGTGAGAGGGAATTTTTAGGGGAGAGGGTTGATCGGAGTTCCGGTGCCGCCTCCGGGTGCGTTATGAAGCTGATGATGGATATTGATGCCAGGGAGGAGAAGGGAACTGAAGGTTTGGAGCATCAATCTCAGTGCACATCACATAAGAATTTCGAGATCTTTAGGAACTTTGGAACATACAATTCTTGTGGTGGTGATATTGTATCATTGCCTGAGATTTGACGTTGTAGCTTGGGATCTTTATTTTGTTTTTCCTTATATTTTTTAATTTGTAATATTAATGATCATTTGTACTTCAATTTGTGGGTAGGGCTGTTTATGGGTTGAGTTGGTGCGGGTTGAACGTTTTTCTTCTCTCGCCTCAAAAGGTGTGGGTTGCACATATTTAGCCCTAATGATATTAGAAAAATTTCACAACCCAATGATATTTGGGTTGAGTTGGAGTGGTGCGGGGTGAGTTGGGTGGTCGGTTTCAACATTAAAAAAATCAAAGACTTAAAATTCAATTCAACATTCAAAGTTCATCATCAAATAGAAATAATAACTCCAACATTCAAACAGATAGAAATTCAAAGTTCAATCCAACATCAAACATGAAACAAAGTAGTCTATCCAACATCAAACATAAAGCAAACATAAATTAGTCTTAACATAAAGAAAACATAGATGCTTAATTCAAACGTGAAGAAATTAGAGAGTAGAAACGAGTTGCCTATCTAAAGTTAGATATTAAAGGAGGCAAGTTAGAGCACGGGTTGGATTAGGGTGTGCGGATCATTATAGGCCTAACCCACACATCGCCTCAAAACTTCGGGCTAGATATTGAATGGTTTGAAAAAAAAAAAATTGAATACTAGAAATTACATTTTTCGGATTGGGTTGGATGAGGTGGGTTGGGCCTACGGGTTTTACGGGTTTATGAACATCCCTATTTGTGGGTATAACTGTTTCCTTTATTTAGTGCTAGATTAGTTTTTTCTGCTAGATTTATTGCTTCGCGGTGTTTTGTGTGGTATTGGTGCTATGGACTCGTTTAATTCTCTTTAATTGTAGATAATCTGTTCATGAGTGCTCTATCTTCATTATGCCTTTTTGGATATTTGATTTTAGAATTCGATACATGTTTATTCTCTTGAGCGTTTTATTTGAGCTTATAGTAGTGTCAATTGTTTATTGAGCTCGTATTTTCCTTTTGTTTGAGACTATATAGGTTAAAACTACTGCATTTGTATTGTCTTGAAAAAAAAAAAAATTAGTATAGCTATTAATATCAATCTACCACCTAAAAAGAACGAAAAAGAAAAAAAGCTATTAATATTCCTATTGGTGATAAGGAGACAAGAACAGTTGAGACGCACCGGTGCCCCATAATATCCATTCAGAAAGCCACAAGACATTCAATGTGCTGAGAAAAGTTAGTTGAATCTGTCCCCATGAAAACCATAAATTTTTGGCACCAATTATTCAATGCCTATTGTTTGAAATTAAGATCTTCACGTCTTTACGTGTATTTTTTGTGAGAAAAAATACTGTAACGAATTACGAATCATGATTCGAATTCCTCTACCAAACATCCTTTAAGTCCCAACTGATGCAAAACTCATTTAATTGGCTACAACTAAATCAATTCTTAAATTTTATAAGATTTGGTTCATTAAATAACATAAAAGGGAGGATTGTTAAAACATAATTTTAGTAAGGGACTCTAGTTTTGTTAAAATAAAAAAAAATGTCACTATTCTGAAAATTAGATAAATCAGTGATTAATTAAATATTAATTTGTGATTTATTGAGAAAAAAAACTAATATCAAACGTGATTAATCAATATTAATTTGTGATTTAGAATTTTTTTTTTTTTTGTGAATTATCGATGTAAATTATTGATTTACTGAATATATTATTAGTTAATAACCAAAATCAATTTGTGAATTCTCTATTACACTATTAAGTTAATCAATATAGTATCAATTAATGATTTAGTATTTACTATTTGGTTATTGATTCAATATCTTTTTTTCCTTCTCTTTAAGAAAAAAGAAATAAGAGAGACAAAAGAAGAGGAGAGAGAAAAAGGGAGGGAGAAAACAAAAGGAAGAAAATAATACACATAGATGCAATGATATCTTTTAGTTTAGGTCTCATGTATGGTCCTTGCTTGATCAATAGATTGTGAAGCATTGGTCATGTGGTAGTTATGGAGGTGAAAAATAGACTAATCCTTTTAATAGAATTGATCATGTTACTTATATTTTATTAGATACAAGCGCACACACATATACATAATGAGTTTTAATTTACGTTTACATTGATGATTATCATTAAATATAAAAATTTGATGGTGTGATGTGATAAGAATTTGATTTTATTAATTGTCATAATTTTTTATTCAACTATCTAATTTATTATAACCATCGGATCAATATCTTACGGTTAAAATAATGAAAGAAAAAGATCTTTATAAAATATAGACTTTGAAAAGCTGGATGATCTCATATTATTAGAAAGAAAAAAAAGCCTTTCTTAGAAATACAGAATTATAAAAGCTATACAGGCACTAAAATTTTTGTCATTCTTTCTTGAATGATGATTAATTGACTAGATAAGTTTACCTGAGAAAATATATGGAAAGAAAATGGTTGTCATTAGTTATAGAAGAAGAAAGAATTTGTAATTCCTTCTTTCATTTTATTATTATCACACTACTTATGTGCGCTCAATCAACAAGAATGAATGCCAACAAACAAACAGAAAAACAAGGAGATACAATTCTCAATCTTTCCCCGAAAATAGGGAAACTTAAGTAAGTTTCCCACAATCATAATTTGTAGCATTAAACAACTTGTGCAAAACAAATTTGTAAAATATGGAATCCCTCAAGAACTTCAACACCAATGAGCCTCCATGTTGCACCCAACCGGAGAAAAAAAACCCGTGATCAACCAAGCGGCTCGCGATCTTCTTTCCTTGGCATAATCAGCCAATGCTTTAGCTATTTCTCTAGAGTCCAGTTCTCCATTTTCCAGGACACATTTTCCAATGTGCCTGCCCAGGACCACAGCATCTTCAAGTGCCAAGCAACCGCCTTGCCCTAAGTCCGGCGTCATGGGGTGCATGGCGTCGCCAGCCACCGTGACGTTTTGCTTGCTTAAGTTCCCAAATGCTACTTTCCATGGCTGCCTAAACACCAATGGAGCCCATGACAATGTTGAAAGATCAGAGTGCTTGACAATGTCTAGATATAGTTCAGGCAAGTCCTTGGCATAGTTCTCGATTACTTCTCTCTGTATTGCTATTGGATCTCCTTTGTATGCCCCTGCAATGAACAATGTTAAAAATAAGAAACTCGAAGAGTTAGTACTTGCTCAAGTCTTCCTTTGAACTTGCCAATTGACATAAATAAAGGACTTTGGGTAGAGAAGTTCTTTCTAATGCTAACTTCATCTATGCCCCAAAACTATGCGTTCTGTGTAAGCCATTGACACTCGAAATTCATTTTATGACATTCACAATCCTTATACACACACACACACACACACACACACACACACACACACATATATATTTATATATTTTGTTTCATTGTTGACCACTTATTTTGTGGTTATCATGTGGTGACTTCCAAGCAAAATATGGCCATGAGCTTGAAGCAAAAGTAAAGTTTAAGGACCAAAAATGCAAAAACGACATTCAAGGGCCAATGAGTTCCATTGACTTTTGTTTTGTTCTTCAAAAGCAGCCTTATTCTGCCCAAATTTTTACCACATTTTTGTGGTCATGTGGTGAATTCTATCTAAACATTTTGACAGAATACCACTTTGAAGCATGGATTAAAATTTGGGGATAAAGGTGTGTCACAAACCTTATAGCTTAGGAGATAAATGACACAAAACCTAGTAAGTGGGCTAATATGTGCATTTTTGTGTGTGGTAATAAGTGGACTAATAATGTAATGTCATTAATTCTAGTAAGTGGGCTAATATGTGCTTTGTTGTTGTGTGATAATCATTGGAGAGTTCACAATAAAATATAGAAAAAAAAAGTAAAAAAACTGGCATGGTTAAAACTTGTACCATTAGCTGGAGAAGCACAGTCAAGGGCCCAATAAATATCTTTATCAGTAAGGGGAGCAAAACCAGCCCTTAAGCCTGCACCAACAAACTGATAAACATCTTGCTTCACTAATCCATGGCCTTGAGGGAACACTGCCAATCCGCGCACCGCTGATCGACCTGAATGGACCGGTGAAGCGAGCCCTAACCAGCCTGCCACAACAGAGTGCACCCCATCACAGCCTATCAAAACCTGAAAATTCCCAAAGCATGCCCCAAAAATTAAAAATCTCTAAAAATGAGAAAGGAAAGAAAGGGGATTCTCAATCCATTTTAAATTTACTTTTGCTTTGATGGAAGTTCCATCTTCCAAGTGAACAACCGCGATAGATGAACCTTCATGTGATTGGGTTTCAATGCCGGTGATCTTGCAAGAGAAGCGAATCGAGTTATTCGGCAATTCCTCTTCCAGAGCCTTGAGTAAGGCTTTTCTGTGTACTGCTCTGGTTCCTCCATTATGGCTTCACATAAAACATGACAAACGTTCAAATACATATAGCCCTCAAAGACAAAAAAAAAGGGTAACTTGCGGTGCATTTGCTGCTTGAACTTTTACTGACTTGACAAGTTGCTTGCAGAGAGCCCACAAATTGATAAACGGCATTACAATTTAGAAGGAAATGCCCTCATACACGTGACATGATGTGTTCTCATCGTCAACTGAACCTTGAGTGCTTTCCTTCGAATGATATCATGTAACATGCACAACGGCGTTTTTGTCCAAATTTGGATTGCCATCACCAATTTGAAGGCTCCTTACATTAAATGAAGTTGCAGAGTGCCCAAAATTCGATGAACCATGTTACAACATAGAAGGAAATGCCCCCATGCATGTGACGTGACATGCTCTGGTCGCCATCCGAACTTTCAGTGTTTTCCTTCAAATGATTTCATATAATGCATACAAAGTCGTTTTCATCCAAATTTTAATAGTCGTCAATGATTTGGGGGCATTATGCAAACACTTAATTAAATTCATAAATAGTTAACAAAGTTAAAAGGTTTAAGTTGTAACTTGCCAATCATAAAAAGTTCAAGGGACATGTACCAAACACCATAGAAAAAATTAAAACATGATTTAAAACAAAAGACAGATCTATTGGACACTGTAACACTTACCCATTGGTTTCAGGATAAGAGATTTCTTGAACTGCACCATTGCCCAAGTTGGTAACGTATCCCCTAATAAAAACACCAACCGTGTTCACATAAGTCACTGATTTCACTAAGCAGCCAAAAAAAAAAAAAGTCGCTGATTTCAAATAAGCACCAAGGTCATGAAGATCTCTAGTCAATATGTGTGTGTGTGTGTATATATATATATATATATATATATAAAATATAATATAATATAATATAACAAAACATCAAGTTAGATATACGGTCATGTTATGTTTTGTTCATGCCAAGGACACATGGTATAAACAAGCAGTAGTACGAGTACTACCACCAGTGGTGGCAATATAGTGGTAAGAATGTCCTAGAGCCTTCTCTTCTTTTCACCCAAAGTTTGATTCATGACACTTTTGCAAACGTTTGCCTTTTGGCATAGAATATATACGTATTAGTGGACTTTGTGAACTTTGGGCTGATAATTGTCAAACGCTCACAGCCATGATCCTTGTGATCATCCCACAAGGGGTTCTAACAGACTCTTTCTAATTGGCGTTAGCCATTGGATCACGGTATGAAGACACCACTAATTGTTCTTTTTATTCATAAAAAAAATACTAGTACTAGAAGCATTTAACCATTTGTTTCGTTAATTCGAATCACAGCTTAAGTTTTTGCTAAGTCTTTTCTTTCATAAAAATTTAAATTCAACCTTTTTAGCTATAATGTTTTCTCTCACATGAATTCACTTCTTAACTCGAATGAGCAAAACAAACGAAAAACTTACTTTTTCATGGGGCCATAGATGGAGGTAAGCTTGTGTGAAACGGCAAGAGCATCAAGAGCAAGCCAAGCATTTGGGAAGAGACCCAAGGCTGCACCAGTGGCTCTAAGCCCATCCCATCTCTCCAAAATCAGTGCCTTAATCCCAACTCTCTTCAGAGCCACTGCTGTGGCTAGCCCAGCAATCCCTGCTCCCACTATTACTACTTCTTCCACAATTTCCATCTCTCTCTCTCTCTCTCTCTCTCTATAGTAAATTGATTGATCGGATAATTAGCTATATATATATATGTGTGTGTGTGTATCTATATGTATATATGTGCGTGTGTATGTGTATGTGTATGTGTATGTGTAGATACCGTACCCCATTCGAGTTCTAATTCTTGTTTCCATTCACAAGATTCCATGTCCTAAACAATATGAATGAAGGCGTTTGACCAAAATACAAGCCAATATTTGAATCGTGGTTTCTTGTTTGACAAGAAATGATGTTTACCATACCAGTCAAAGAAACAAATCCACAGATTTTTGGAAGAACCTTCTTTCTTGGACAACATTAAGAGCGTTAGAAAAGTAAACCACAAAGATTAGAAAATCACACCACAGAAACAATGTTGAAAGCCTATATCCATTTGTTTTCAACAAAGTGTCTCGTTTGACCGGCCAAGTTGGTTATATGGAATATTATTACGAAGTTGAGAACGGCAACAATCTCACAAAACGGCTTTCAAATCAAGATCACAGGAAGTAGGCGATAGGACTTGGAAAAGTTAAATCAAAAGAAAAGAGCATGTGAATGTTGTGTTACTTGTTAGAAGTTGAACAAAAAGTTGATTATTACTCCGAGGAAAATTTTCAAGGTAAACAAACACCCTTCTCTTCGAAGTTCTACAATAAACCTAAAGAGTCGCCATAGACCGTTTGACCAAGTGGCGGGTTTGGGTGCAGTGAGGAGATTGGGAGAGATTGTGGATTCAATCCCACTTTTTTTTTTTTTTTTTTTTTTTTTTTAATCTATTAATTTTCCATTTACTCATCAAACCTACATGGAAAAATCAGGTAAATGGTTTTTTTTTTAACCCCATTTTTAATAAATGGCCAATTTTTTTTTTTTTTTTTAAACAAATGGATGATTTTTTTTTTTTTTTTTTTTTTTTTAGCAAAATGGTTGTTTTTCCAGTAGTCAATGAGTGATTGATCAAAGGTCACTCAATGATTGATTGATTCATTATTATAATTTATCAATGATTTATCACTAATAAACATGTAATTTTTTGATTGAAATTGATTAATTACTAATAGATTTCAGTTAATTATTAATTGATATTGATTAATAATGAAAAATTATCGAGTTAATAAGTGATAAATTAAAATCAAATAATAATTAACCGCTAAGTCAATTAATAATCAACTACTAAGCTAACGAATAAAAGAAACGGTTATTTTACTAATTTTACAAAACTTCACTATTTTTTAAAAAATCCTTAGAAAGGGACCATATATATGCTGTATATATACCAACTCATATCGTAAAGACTATTATTTTTAAAAATGCCACCGAAACTACGTCATTTAAGTCAATTTGCCTCCTAGAACTTTAAAATGCACGATTTTCATTGTCTCTGAATTTGTTTCATGGGTAAGAATACTCCCTCTGTCAGTTTCTGTTTTTGGCTTTTTTTTTTCTCTTCTTTTTTTCCCTCCCTTACGTTTATCCTCTTCAATTATGTCTTAAGAACGGCCACAATACCCAGATGCAAAAGCCATTTGTTTGTTTGTTTGAATTTTGCTGTCGTTTTTCGAGTTCTTGTTGTTTTATGCTTTTTAGATCTTCTTGCCGTTTCTCATGTTATTATCCCTTTCAAAGATTTTCTCGTTGGCTGCCTGTGGCTTTTAAACTGATCGCCGTTTCCATTTGTTGCCTTCAGATTTTTTATTTCCTATTTAAATTTGTTTAGTTTTTTTAGTTACTGTCTTTTCTAGGTCTCTGTGAATTTTGAATTTTTGTCGTTTTGAGTTATACAGAATACTGTTTCTTTTTCCTTTTAATTTTAGGGTCCGTTTGGTTCATGAATTTTAATCATGTGATTAGAATTATTTTTGATTTACGTGTATTTTTTGTGAGAAAAAAAACTGTAGCGAATCATGAATTATGATTCGAATCAGGGAGCGAATCTAGGTACCAAACGGACCTTTAGTTTTAAGAGTATCTCTCCGTCTCAGGTGTTGTGATTTTCATGGTAGGTGTCTTTTTTTTAAAAAAAAAAAAAAAAAAAAAAACTAGTCGTTTTTGTGTTATTGTTTTTCTCTTTTTTTTTTTTCTTCTGCTTTGAGACCTTCTCTGTTAGGATGGTCTACCAATAGTTAAAGTTTTTAATTATTAGATCTAGTTAAATCAAATTAAAAAAATATACAGAATAAATATATTCTCATACAGATCTAATGATTGAAAAGTAAAGAACTAACGGTAATCTATTTTTTTAGGGATGAGTAAAGAAAATCCCTTTTTGTTTCTCTTTCTTTCTTTATGTTTCATAGTCATGCGTGTGTGCCTATATATATATATATATATATATATATATATAAATATAGGGCAAGTCCCAGTCCAGTATCGATCTGGAGCAATACTTATATATTTCTTTTTTAAAACATGTATATTTTTTATTTAAAACGTGTATATTTCTTCTTAAAATATATATATTGTATATTTTATTATAAAAAGAAATGTACACGTTTTAAGTGAAAATATACACATTTTAAAGAGTAAATATACATGTTTTAAAGAATAAATATACAAGTGTCCCTCCAGTCTGATGCCATACTGGAGACAATTACTATAAATATAATATACTTTAATAAAATGGGATCCTAAACTGAAATTTTAAAAATAAAAACAAAGTTATAAAAACTGATCGAGGAAGAATTTGTTAGAGTGACTGTTTAAAAAAGTGAAATTGGCGAAGAACGACCACTTGGTCTTTTTTTGTAAAAAATAGTCATTCCTAATCGTTACGTATTCATTTTGTAAACAAAATTTTTTAAAAGTTATTTTACGAATAAAATTTCTCTATTAAGTCATTTTAACAAAGGAATCTCGGATCGAGTTGGGTTATGTTGCCCCGCTTACTCCATACAAAAATAATAGAAATCTCCTCTTTCATTGTGATGTGAGCTAGGGAGGACTAAGAGAAGAAAGAGAAATAAGATAGGAAGATATAAGAGAGAGATGAGGAAGAGAAATTCAAGAGGGAAAAATTCTTTATTCAATATTCATAAACCATGTCTGAATTTTGGTGTAATACTGTAGCCAATTTATAGATCAAGTACAATAATCAAAATTGGAAACCAATACAAAATCAATCCATTTGATTCCCTAACATTAAATTCAATCCTAACTTATTTCTATATCACTTGACGTGTGATCTGCATCGCATTGTATTATGTTTTTTTTTTTTTTTTTTTTTTTTTTTTTAATTTTTTATTTAGTAGGAAGTTTGCCACAATCATATTGCGTAACACTAGCAAGCTTGCGGAAAAGAAATCTGTAAAATATTGAATCCCTGAAGAACTTAACAGCCCATGAAGAACCTCCTTGTTGCACCCACCCTGAAAAATATGATCCTATGATCAACCAAACGGCGCGCCACCTCCTTTCCTCGACATAATTCGCCAAAACTTTAGGAACTTCACTGGGTACAAGGCCACCATTTTTTATGAAGGATGTTCCAATGTGCCTGCCTAGGACCACAGCATCTTCAAGCGCCGAGCAACCGCCCTGTGCCAAGTCCGGTGTCATGGGGTGCATGGCGTCGCCTGCCACCGTGACGTTTTGCTTGCTTAAGCACCCAAATGCCACATTCCATGGCTGCCTGTAGACCAATTGAGCCCAGTGCACTGTTGAAAGATCAGAGTGCTTGACAATGTCTAGATATAGTTCAGGAAAGTCCTTGGCATAGTTCTCGATTATTTCTCTCTGTATTAGTTTCGGGTCCCTAGCCACGTGATCCGCCCCTACAATGGGTGTAGCGAATTAATAAAGCACACAGAATGCAATCTTTGAGAATGTTAATTCTTCACTTTGATTTGTATGACATGATAAATTGGATTTCTTTGATGTAGGGAAAATGTTTGTTTAACATAAAGATCTCCTATATTTTGTCGAAATGTTGGGTTCCACTTTATGCATGCGTTTGTATAGCCGGTCCCAAGCCTGGGTAAAGGGGAGGGTTACGGTAGGTTGACGGCCAGCGTAAAAATAAAGTCACTCTCATGGATTTGATTGCTAGAAGCACCAATTCATGTTTGGGAGGACATTCTTATACCTAATATTAAGAGAGGGAGGGGTAGACCAAAAATTATGTGGACCGAAGTAATTAAGAAAGATATTTTAGATCTACGCCTTCAGAAAAGTCTAATTTTGAATAGAGATGCATGAAAAAGTGAAATTTATATAGCCGAATTTGAATAAGGCTTGTTGTTGTTGTATCCTCCGTGTTTAACAAATCGTGTTAAAGATATATTTAACACAATTTTTAGGGAAAGGTTTTTAACACGATTTGTAGAACACAAAGGATGGTTTTAAACACAGTTTGTAAAAACAGGACACAAAGGATGGCTTTAAACACAGTTTGTAAAAATAGGAGAATAGGTGAAATATTCCTAAAAATATAAGGTGGAATATAACAAGCCAATGAAACACAGAGGAGGTTTTTGTTATTTTCCCCAAAGGAAACAATGATCATTGTTACTCCTATTATTCAGCAAATTATGACAGTACAAGAACAAAGGAATTAAAAAGAGTAGAGAAAGGTATAATGTTTGAACCTTTAGGTGGAGTTGAACAACCATAGAACCAAAAGATATCTTTGTCAGTGACGGGAAGAAAACCCGACCTGGTTCCTGAACCTACAAACTGTTGGAGTTCATGTTTCAGTCCATGGCCTTGAGGAAATACAGCCAAGCCCCGTACAACTGTCCGACCCGCGTCAACAGGTGAAGCGAGTCCCAGCCAGGTTGCCACCGCCGAGTGCACCCCATCACAACCTATCAAAACCTGCAATTCCCAAAGAGCAAATAAATTGAGGGCTCGTTTAGTTCGTTGATTCGAGTTTTTAATTCAAGTTGAGATGTGATTTTATATGAGAGCTTTTTACTGTAGCAAAAAAGTTAGATGTGACTGTTTCTGAGAGTTTTTTACTGTAGCAAAACTCGAATTCTAAACTCGAATCGGTGAAATGAATAGGACCTGAGACTCTACAAAGGATGTAGATAGAATGACAATTGCCATTTTTTTTTTTGTAACACATTGTTAGTTGCTCTCAGGATTTGAGCCTAAGATCACCCCGTTAACTTATCCTGCCCTAGAACTGTCCGATGTTTTATGCGTGAACCGAAAGTGGATTGTATAACGATAAAAGCTGGCATTATGAGCACAATACCTTTGCTTTGATGATACTTCCATCTTCCATATAAAGAACAGCAATAGAAGAACCTTCATGTGTTATTGACCCGATGCCGTTGATCTTGGATGAGAAGCGGATAGAGTCGTCTGGCAATTCCTCTGCCAAAGCCTCGAGTAAGGCCTTTCGGTGTACTGATTTGGGCCCACTTTGATGACCATCACTTCACATACAAGACATCCAAAAAAAAAAGTACAGATAAACTAGGATGTATACATTATAGTCCCTTGCAGTAAATTTAGGGTCTATTTAGTTTGTTAATTCGAGTTGAGATGTGACTTTATGTGAGAGTCTTTTACTGTAGCAAAAAAATTAGATGTGACTGTTTCTTAGAGCTTTTTACTATAGTAAAATTTGAATTCTAAACTTGAAACGGTGAAATAAACGGACCATTATAGTTATAGATAATTCCAACACAAGCTGAAAGAGAAGAACATTGCTTACACATTAGTTCCACCGAAGGGGACTTCTTGAATTGCTCCAGTTTCCAAATTGGTTACATATGACCTTAACAACAAGCACAAAAAGGGAATACAAATCTTAAGATGTACAATTTTAATGTTTTTTTTTCTTTCAAGAAATGAGTTGATCAACATGATCAAGAACACATTTAGAAATAATCACAAAGGCGAAGTTCATTACAAAGAGTATTATTTTAATCCACAAAGCAGCTAGGAATCACCAAACGGAATTGATAAGGAATAGTGTACCAACTTTTGCATAAATACGCAATGAATTATCATTCTATCGGTAGATGCAACTCTTTTATACAATGCGTTTGACATAGTAGTTATCGGCAAGATGCAACATTTTAATTTTAATAAATGACAACTCGAATGTCACATTAATTAATATTACAATGTTGGGACTAAAGTCGGAACCCTTAACATTAGTGTTGTTAGGACTTTTGATCCTTAAATTTATTTTAAATATTGTGACACTTTGGACTCTAAACTTTTAAATTTAATAGATTACTCCTAAACTTTTGTTTTTTTAACCGTTTTATCCCCTGACACTAAAATTGACAAAGGATTTCTAACATCTAACATAGATGATCACATCCATATGACATAATAATTGAAAATTTTACATAAATAGTTACATTAAATGCAAAATGTTCTAATTTTCAATAGGTTCTTACGTTGTTTATTAAAAAAAAAAAAAAAAGGTTTTTACATTAATAAAGAGATAACTTTCACGTAATGCAACTATTAATGTAAAATTCAAGTTATCATGTGATGGACATATAATTATCTCCGTCAATTTTAGTTCAAAGATAGAAAAAAAAAAAAAAAAAAAACGAAGTTCAAGAAGTAATCTATTAAAATAAAAAGTTCATAGTTCAAAAAGTAAACCGCCAAAATATCACAATACTCATAGTACTAACAGTGCTAGTAACTCCCCAACACATCTAAAAAAACATATAGAACAAAACATATACTATGTTGGAGATGCAAGAGCAATCTCAAGTGTAGAATTTCAATAGGAAAATGAGGAAATTAGTAAATATTTACTTTTTAGGAGGGCTATAGATTGTAAGCTTGTGTGAAACACCCAAGGCATCAAGCGCACGCCAAGCATTTGGGAGGAGACTCAAGGCTGCACCGGTGGCTCTAAGCCCATCCCATCTCTCCAAAACCAATGCCTTAATTCCCACTCTCTTTAGAGCCACTGCTGTAGCTAACCCTGCTATCCCTGCTCCCACTATTACCACTTCTTCCATCTCTCTCTCTCTCTCTCTCTCTCTCTCTCTCTCTCTCTCTCTCTCTCTCTCTCAGGCCTTAATTTTTAATCATAAATGTCTTGAGGGCATAATCACAATTAGAATATATATATATATATATATATATATACGTATTAAACATATATATGTTTACATGACTTTGACAAGGTGGCGGCTATGTATAAACCTTGACTTTTTTTTTTCTTTTAGGACTTTTCAAAAAGAATAGAGATTCAATTAACAAACACTTGGAAAAAGTCAATATTCTTGTTTGACAAGCCTTTTCCCTTTTCTTGTTCTGAGAAGAACAGTGCAACACGTATACGCTACTATAGAAGTCCTAATCACATAATCGGGAGAATTCTCTCGTGGAAAACAGCTTCGAAAACTCAACACTTTTTGATTGGGAGTTTAGAACTACTTTTTAACTTGAGAGTTGATTCTACGTAGACATAATGGTGATCGGGATTATAATATAGCGGTAATGTCACACTTGACTCCACCAAATCACCTTAAGATGTTGAGCTTAAATATATAATGAAAAAATGCTATATATATAGGCGTTACATCAATATTAATGTGGGGGAGAGATTAGTTCCCACCAACCAAAAAGTTTACATTTAATTGTCTAATCAAAATCACTGTAAGTACTTAATTAGAAAAATCAGCATATAGAGGAAACAATTATTTTATATAGTTAAATAAATTTAGGAAAGTTCAACGATGCTAGCCGTGGCGCATCGTGTGCTTCCAGAATTACTGTGTTCGTTGATCAGAAGTTTATAACCAGCCCATTTAAATTTGTTCTTTCTTTTTAGCATGAGAATTTGAATTCCTAATATATTTGTATAACTAATCAATTTGAAAATTCAAAAAAAGAAAAGTTTGAAAAGGAAACTATCTACCAAAAATGTAAATTGACTAGCGTGAGTTCATCAAAGAAATAAAGTCATATCAATCATCGTTGGCTTCGTTTGATTAAAATGCATGCCAAATTAAATTTCTCCATTGACTTTTTTTTTCCTTTTTTTTTTTTCTATTGATTGATGGATGATTGTAATAGCAATGCATTTTGTGTTTGTGTGTTCATATTGAATGGCAGTAATGGAGGTGGATTTCTTGGTGAGCTATTGGGAAAGTTATATTTTGTGTTAGTTATCTTCAGTAATATATAATTTAGGTTTATTTATATCAAACATTTTCAAATGAGAATATCTCTTTATATTAGGACATTTGAAGCCCATTAATTGATAGCACTTCTTACTAGTAATTTTTTTTTTTTCCTTTGGTTTTTAAACATGGTATCAGAGAATAGATTGGGAGAAGAGAAAATAAAGAATTTAACGTATCTCCGCGACATGCCACTGCTAAAAACAAATAAAAATAATTCACTAGAAAATATTAATTATTCCCTAATAGCTAGCATTCATATCGTAGTAAATCTTGTCTAGATGACAAAATTTTTGTATGACTTTTTTTTTCCCTTGTCAATTTGGTTGTTTAATTGGCTTGAAAATGTCAATGCACTAGAACTTGAAAGAAGAGAAAGCGCGTCTTTTATTTTCTTCCTTATACGGAAGGAAAAGCGACAGAAAAGTGCACCACAAAAACGACGTCCGAAGCCTATCGATTAGTTTTTGACAAGTCCCTCGTCTGACCAATATATTGGTTCCCGAAAGTTTACGACAACTCGTACATACCTATACGAAAGGCGTTCTTATAAAAATCAACAGGAAGTATGTGATACGACTCGATAAAGACGTCCAAAGTCTATCGGTTAGTTTTCGATTCGAGTTTGACCAATTTTGGTTGAGATGTGATTTTAACTCGAGACATTTTACTATAATAAAAAGTTAAATGTGATTGTTTTAAGAATGTTTTCGAAAAAACTCAAATTTTAAACTCGAATTGATAAAGTGAACAGAGCCTAAAATTCTACCAAAATAAGACAGACTCCATTATAAGGTGTCGAGTTTAAAACTTTATATCTTAATTTAAAAAAAAATAAAAATAAATAAGAGAGCATGTGCAGGTCATGACGTGCAGATCACATGTCAAAGTGACAACTAATGCCCTTAAAATGGAGGTAACAACCAGTACATGCCAAAAACCGTTAAATATTAATCAGACGTTATTATAAGTACTACTTATGTCACAAATTACAAAATTCAAGGGGTTTAATTGCCAAACTTTTTAGTTCAGGGACTGGTTTTCCAAATGCGACATGCTTTGGGTACCTATGCTAAAAAGCCATATTAAAAAAAAAAAAAAAACTCATTTAAATAATAATCTCTCCTTTCACTTATGTTGTGATTGTACAGAGAGGACCTAACCAAGTAATTATTCAACATCCCTATTTTTTTTTTTGTGTCACATGTGTTAATTTGTTAAATTTTGTAATCAAAAGAGTTTCTTTGTTAATATTTCATAAATTAAGGGGAAACGAATGTTATATTTTGAAGAATGAGGGGCACATTGTATAAAAGCTATAGTTGAAGAGGAAGTTAATTTGTAATTAATCTCTTGTTTTGTTTTGTTCTTTTTGTAGTATCTTCAAACATCATTGAGTCAAGTTTTTCTAAATTTTCTAAAGGAAGAATGAAAATGAATTAGTAAATAGTAGATTTATAGTAAATAATTAAAATAAATAGTAGATTTTAAAACTATTTAAAATAGATAACAATTTATCGTGTAAATGATCTTTTCACGGTCAGTAAAAATATATATATTTTTTCATGTAAATTTTCTTTTTACGTTAATAAAAGGACATTTTTTTCTTGTAAATAAAACCACATAAATTATTTTTTATCAGTCAAAAATGAAATATTTACACAATAAATTGTTATTTATTTCAAATAGTTTTAAAATATGTTATTTACTTAATTTAGTTTTATAAATCTTCTATTTATTATAATTTCCCTTTTCTTCGTCGAAAACTCTTGGACCAAATGTTGACATGAATGGCATTATGATATTGACATCTTTGGAAGTTTATTTGTGCTGACAAACTCACGACTTTTGTGCTGAATATCTCACGAGTTCTTTTTTCTCTGAGTTCGATCTTAACTTTTCTGGATTTAGGGTTTGGAAATAGTAACTCTATATTCAAGATATTTGTTCTAAAACTACAGCACGGCTATGTAAAATCACCCATGACATCTTTGCTATCACAGAGTTTAAATAAATATAAACTCTTCATCCCATTAACAATGACAAAGAAATGATGGACAATGGCGGAGTCAAAATTTTTTTTGATGGGTTACTGTTGTGTGGGAAAATGTGATGGAAACTTAGACCAACGACACCGCGACACGTGGCAATATTTGCTCTCCGCCAAGCACACAACCCTCGACGCTTTGTTCCCTCAAGATCAGCTGCAGAGCTTGAAGCTGGAGTCCATATTAGGGCGACGACCCTATGTGGCGTCGACGGATGCAAACCGCCTAAATTAAGGCGTCAAGATCCCTCGACTGCAGAAAGGGTCGCTGAAAAGGATGAAAGAGGCTAGATGACGCTGGCGACGAGGGGATCCTTCCGTCGAGACCCAGCGGGTTACGTTCGAAAATGAGAGACGCCTGACAGCATTAATGGCAAGTTTACAAACCGCCCCACAGGGGACAGAAAAGCATTACGGAGACTCACAGAGCCGTAGTAGAAGACTAACCAGTTGAGTGAACAGTACTGATTAGTGGGCTATGACTAGGCCTAAAAAGGGAAAGCACTTGAGTACATCTACCTAAGAAGAAAACCCCCCTGCGAAGGAAGCCCGAGTATAAAAGGAGAAGGACCCCCAATAGAGAAATGGTCCAGATTTTCCAGAAGAGAAAAAAGGAGTGAGATAGAACAATTTGTGTAAATTGTAATCCCCCCAATAGAAAGGCAATACACACACAGTGGATGTAGCTCTGATTCTATAGAGTGAACCACTATAAAATTTCCCTTGTGTATTTACATATAGTTCATTCACACACAAGTAACCAAAAACAAATACGAATCCCACTTTTATTACATCAATAAGCCGGTAACCCGAAAGGTAACTCCAAGGTAACCCGGCAGGTTTATTGTTGACGAAATTCTACCGTCAACAGTTACTATGAAAAATAATTAAAGATAACTTTTAAGAACATAATTATAAATTTCTATTATTGGGTGGGAACACATATAACGTTTCCTATACAATGAGATCTTAACTATTCTTTTTGTTTTAAATAAAGCATAAAAATCAAATTTCTAAATCCATGTGTCAGAATGCCCATGATCACTGCTATGTCAAAAGCAGCGGTTTACTTCTCCGCACAAAAGCAACAGAATTCCCTTCTTTCATTGTATTTTGTGTTTATATCTATATATATTTTATAGGTACTCCACAAGGTTAACTGTCGATTTATGTGAGACCAAGATGATTAAGAAATAGAGAGAGAAAAATAAAGAAGATATTGAGGTTAAATTTTGTAACTCATTTTTACCGTACATGTGTCAACACGTTTTTCGGAGAGTGAGGGTCATTTGCCAAACTAGTAGTTGGAATTGTCTACAAGCTGCCGACAGCTCACCAGTCATAGGTCTTCAAACGAGTCCCCACTAGACAGGAGGGCTTCAATTGAGTCGGCCACTTCCCAAGCCTAGGAAAATCTTGCCAAAACGACATAAGCACCTTGGGACGAGCCATGAACTCATGACATCTCGCAGGCTGCTACTCAACTGGCAGACAGCTCGCCCAACAAGCTGCCCGATGGCCTAGATGACTTGGCGCCCAAGATTCCGGATTTGGGATAGATTCTCCATGAAATCCTCTATCCTAATTGCCCAAATACATATTTAAACGAGGATATCTCCTCTAAAAAAGGGATTACTTCATCTCTAAGTTAAAAATTCAAATGAGACCTTATCCAATAGGGAATTAGCCACCAAGCTTATAAATAGGGGCATAATTCACGGCCTAAGCATCATCTACATGCACAAGAGAGCAAGCCCTACCTCCAAAACTGTTCTTCACGCATCCTCAGGCAGATATAGAGCATATTTTAGTGGAGTTTGAGGACTAATTCACCCCAATTCTCTCATATTTTCCTGAATTCCATTCTTCTGTTCTCCTCTTCTTCTTATTCTTAACGGCATTGTAATTATTCTTTGACTATAATGAAAGCATATTGAAGATCCTACAGAGGACGTAACTCTCATTAATGAGCGAATCTCTAACAAAATTCTCGCATCTCTACCTTAGTTTATTTTTCCGCATTTATTTACCACGATCCGATACTAACACCGCGAATTGTTTGGATTCAATCATTGACCTCATATAAATTCAACTGCAGAACTTCACCCTCTTCAGAAGAAGAGAAGAAATTTTGATGGAGAAAAGAGAAGAGGGAGAGACTAGAGAACAACATAAGAGAAAATATTTGTGTTCAATTAATCATCAAAGTCTGAACTGGAAAATACAAATATCATCCTAATTTATAGACTTTTAAAGTCTTAAAATAAGATAAACATAACCAAATAATCAAGTTGCATAGATAAATCCTAAATAATCCAAATAGATAATCACAACTATAAATTCAAATATTCTAAATAATCCTACTTGATAAACATGTTATTTAAACTTCTTATTGTTCCCAGTTTGTTCCTCATCCGCGATACTAGGAAGTTTGCCACAATCATAATGCATAACACTAAAAATCTTGCGGAAAAGGTATCTGAAAAATATTGTATCCCTAAAGAGCTTTACAGCCCAAGAAGAACCTCCTTGTTGCACCCATCCTGACAAATATGATCCTGCAATCAGCCACGCGGCGCGCCACCTTCTTTCCTCGACATAATTCGCTAATACCCTAGCCATTTCACTGGGTACAATGCCACCATTTTGTATGAAGGATGTTCCAATGTGCCTACCTAGAGCCACAGCATCTTCAAGCGCTGAGCAACCACCCTGTCCCAAGTCTGGCGTCATGGGATGCATGGCGTCGCCAGCCACTGTGATGTTTTTCTTGCTTAAGTTCCCGAATGCTACTTTCCATGGCTGCCTGAACATTAATGGAGCCCATGACAATGTTGAAAGATCAGAGTGCTTGACAATGTCTAGAAATAGTTCAGGCAAGTCCTTGGCATAGTTCTCGATTATTTCTCTCTGTATTAGATTCGGGTCTCCGGCCAGGTGATCTGCCCCATACAATGAGGATATGCGAAATAAAACATACAAAGTTAGTGTATGTTAGAGAATGCTAATTCTTCGCTTTGATTTGTATGACACGGTAAATTGGGTTTCTTTGATGTAGGGAAAATGTCTATTTAACATAAAGTTTGCAGAATCAAGTCCTGGAATGTCAAAGGTAATATTTTGGCTTTTGGATCACTAATAATGATGATAATCCCTTATGGATTTTGGTTAAATAACACTTTTTTTTTTATTTAAAAAAACTAATGCAAGTCCTATATTCTACAACAGGACATGATAGTGTGCTGTGTGCAACTGGGGTGGTAACAAAAAAGCAGAGGGATAAATAATAGCAAAAACATCTCCTGTGTTTTGTCAAAATTTTGGGTTAAAGACCTCGTCAACATGATTTAGGGGAAGGTTTTTAACATGATTTATAGAACGCAAGGGATATATAGTTTTAACACAAAAGTCAATGAAACACAGAGGAGGGTTTTGTTATTATCCAAAAAAAAAAAAAAAAAAAACAAGTAATGATCATTGTTACTCCTGTTATTCAACAAATTATATTAGTACAAGAATAATAAGGACTTAAAAAGAGTAGAGAAAGGTACTATGTTTGAACCTTCAGCTGAAGATGTCCAGCCATAGAACCAAAAGATATCTTTATCGGTGATGGGGAGAAAACCCGCCCTTCTTCCCGAACCTACAAACTGTTGGAGTTCATGTTTCAGTCCATGGCCTTGAGGAAATACAGCCAATCCCCGAGCAACGATTCGACCCGCATCGATAGGTGAAGCAAGTCCCAACCAGGTTGCCACCACCGAGTGCACCCCATCACAACCTATCAAAACCTGCAATTCCCAAAGAGCAAACATTCTCAAAAACCCTAGAATTGCCTATCTATTTTATGCATAAGTTGAAAGAAGAGCATAACTACATAAGTAGGCATTAAGAGAACAATACCTTTGCCTTGATGACACTTCCATCTTCCATATGAAGAACAGCGATAGAAGAACCTTCGCGTGTAATTACCCTGACGGCGTTGATCTTGGATGAGAAGCGGACAGAGTCGGCTGGCAGTTCCTCGGCCAAAGCCTCGAGTAAAGCCTTTCGGTGTGCTGATGTAGGTCCACTTTTATGAGCATCACTTCACATACAAAGCATCCAAAAAAAAAAATTTACAGATAAATAAGGATGTATACAAGATAGTCCCTTGCAGTAGCATTATTTATAGTTATAAATAATTCCGCCACAGGCTGAAAGAGAAGAACATTGCTTACACATTGGTTCCACCAAAGGAGACCTCTTGAATTGCTCCAGTTTCCAAATTGGTTACATATGACCTTAACAACAAGCACCAAAGGGTGAATACAAAGCTAAAGGTGTACAATGTTTTTATTTTGTTCCAAGAAATGAGTTGATCAACATGATCAAAAACACATTTAAGAATGATCACGAAGACGAAGTTCATTACCAAAAGCATTGTTTTAATCCATCACAAAGGCGAAGTTCCATTACTGAAGGTAACCTACTAGGTGGTGAAGTTTTACAATATTTTTGGTAGGAGGGAGAGGGGTGGAAGGAGAGGATGAGTCTCTTGTTTGGTTGGAGAAAGAATAAGAAAGGGAGGATACATGGAGGGAGAGAGTCTCTCTCTAGGCCCACTATTTTGGATCCTTTTATTAATGAAAAGATTCAACAAATTTTTACCATTCAAGAGAAAATATTAACAAATAGTAAAATAGATGTTATCGTAATTAAACTAATAACTGTAATCCATCCATTCAACTCTCTTTCCTTCTTACTAAACAATACAGAAGACTACAATAATCTTCTCCACCTTTCATATTCCCCATCCCTCCAACTATATCCATCCTTTATACTCTCCGTTTCTCTTTCCAAACGAAGTGTTGAGATTTGGAACTCGTACGATCCAATCCGATCATTAGAAGGATTTAAATTAAGTTAAAGCTTAGTAAGTTAGAAATTAATTAATTAAGTTTAGAAGTTAATTAATCTTATTAATGAATTAAGTTTAGAAATTAATTAATCAATTAAATAGATTGATTAATCACTAGTGAAATTAATTATTAATTTACACTATAAACAACACAAATTTTCAAAGTAATATAATTAATTAAATTAATTAATCCCAGAGTTGTCATTAAGACTCAACTCCTAAGATTTATGTGAATTAAGTTAGAAATTAGAAAGTGAATCGATAGTCAGGTGTCGATTTAGTTAGGATACATAACCAACATCTCTGAAAAGCTTTGTTTGACTTTGGAGAACTGTTATTTGCTAATCATCCAGATACGTACAGATCTTATCTACAGCATGAATGATTTGAAAATATCAGAATATGTTTGTGAATGGTTTGCTTTGCATGAATAACTTTCCCGTGATTGATGACGAAGTTTATGCTATTATGATTGCCTCTTGAATTGAAATGTATTTATATGCCTATCTGACATGAGTATAATTGTATCTTCACTTTTAATAAGAGGCTAAATTGAGAGAAATAAAGTCAAGTTACGTACCAATCTCTGGCCTAACGGGCGAATAATCATCCTCGGACCAATTAAGAGAATCATTAAGGTAGCATTTGATTTGAGAGTTTTAAAACCAGAATCATGAGTTTCTTTGTTTGTAAAAAGTAAAATAGTTCTGGTTCAAGGTTTGAACACCAGCGTAGAACAAAAAAACATATTCAAACCAGAACCATTCCTAGTTTTAAAATCAAGTCCTACCAGTGCTAGTAACTCCCCAACATATTCAAAAACATGTAGAACAAAATAACATCATGTACGTTGAAGCAAAAGCAATCTCGAGTCTAGAATTTCAATAGGAAAATGAAGAAATTAGAAAATATTTACTTTTCAGGAGGGCTATAGATTGTAAGCTTGTGTGAAACACCCAAGGCATCAAGCGCACGCCAAGCATTTGGGAAGACACTCAAGGCTGCACCGGTGGCTCTAAGCCCATCCCATCTCTCCAAAACCAATGCTTTAATTCCTACTCTTTTCAGAGCCACTGCTGTGGCCAACCCTGCTATCCCTGCTCCCACTATTACCACTTCTTCCACCATTTCTATTTCTCTCTTTTACTCTCTCAGGAACGCTTACAAAAACAACTTGAGGGCATACTCACAGTCACCATTTGTATATATACACACATACATAAATATTATATATATTTTTATTACGTTTTATATATATAACAAACGTTTTTGTGTAGTCAAACATTCTAGAGGCCTTAGCAAAGAGGTGGTTGTGACTAATCCTTCAACAACATTAAAATAATGTGTGTTGACATTGAGACCGGTTAAATTTTGAGTATATTCTGAGTATATGGATCCTGTTAACAACTCTTAACACATTAAATTTTATACGAAATGCTTTTATATTTCTAAAACTATTGATTTGTAGTTTTTATCCGGAAATCTTGAATTTTCATTAGCTTTTCTTGATTGTTAGTCAAAAGTTTAGACCCAACAAAACAATAACGGTGCATAATAAACCGACACCTTACAAAGTAGACAGGATTCTTGTTTGACAAGGTTTTATCTATCAGAAAAACCAAAAATACCGCTTATTAAAGTGCTAACTAACATTTACGCCATGAAAGTAGTATAATAAAAAAAAAATAATGTTAGGGATACCAATTTAAATTTAAATTTTTGTGTATCAATTGATGTGACATTTAAATTATCATTTTTATAGTTATGGGTGTTTAAAATATTATCACGTCATTGAATGATAAGAGATTGCTATCTACCAGTAAAAAAAATAACAACTCACATCCACACCAGTTTGTATACAAGAGTTGAGATTTGAGTTGGTGTCCCTAGCATTACTTATAATCTTATATGGCACAAACTTTTATATTGGTACAATCTCAGTTTCTTAGAATTAGTAGGAATGTTTGTATACAAGAGTTGGGATTTAAGCCTAAACATCCGAGGCCAAAAAGAAAAAAGATAAATTTTAAAGAGAATATTGCAGAATATATCTTTAAAAGTACATAAGTATGAATTTTTACCATTCATTCTTAATTAATTCTCAGTTTGTTCCTCATCATTGGTGGTGGGAAGTTTGCGACAACATAATGCATAATCTGTTAATCCGCCTACCTGCGCTTATACAGACCTCTCACACATCAAAAGTGTAACCAGCCGAATTTTTTTTGGAGGCTGTTTGGGATTTCAAAGCGTGATTATGGGGGAGGACCACGATTTTTCAACATTCTTAAGTTTTAACAAAGACTTTGGAAAGCCTCCTGCACATGATAAACAACTTTGTCAAAATCAAAGCATATAAGGTTCATAGTCCATAGAGAATTTTATAAGATTACTTGGGCACTGCTATTAATAAAGGTATATTAATATATTAGAATTAAGTGTACAATACTTTGCTCGACTGTTCTTATTTTGGAAGTAAGTGTGTAATACTTGTAGGCTTATCTTATTTACTTCTCATTTTAAATGCTCATTTCATCTTTCTAATACATTTTTTGTCTCCCGTTTATATAAATATACTATACCTAATACTTGGATGAGAATATCAGTTGTTCCTGTTCATCTTGGCCGGATTATTGGCAATGATGGTTCGTTTTTTCTATACATATCAGTTTCGTTGTAGTGCTATCCTTTCGGTATTTAGGCATTTATCAGTTGCCGCTTCATTTATGCGGGTTATGATGGATTGAACCATGCCATAAGTGTAGTGCTCCGAAACGGCCAAAAGGAATGTGATCCCTTACCTGTTAGAATGAGGTCTGGTAGCATAACTGCCATGCCTTAAGGGTAGTGCTTCGAAACTGAGATGATACTTTTATACGAATTTCTGAGCCAAATGAGTTGACATGTTTTGCTTTAATTATCCATTCTTCTTTGTCGTGGCATATGTCTCTCTCTTGCCGTGGGTGGTGGTCTTGATCTTATGTATTAGATGCCGCGAAGGAATGAAGATGACGTGACTTTCTATTGGTCTGAGAAACAAAAACCGGTGATGTTAATCCGCCTTGCAGATTACAATAAGAACAATGGATGTCAACCAGAGGCAGTTGATTGGGAGCAATGGGCCAGCGAATTATCCCCTCTATTTTCCACTCATATTCCTCTAGGCTGAGTGAAAGAGGCCAAGGAAAGACTAAAAAAGAAATTCAATGCTGAGCTTGCCCTTCGCACGAACATTGGTCTCGGATGGGATCCCGTAAAAATTGCCCAACATGCACAGAGGAATATTGGAATGACTTCTGCGAGGCTAGTACTTTTCTTATGTACTTTGGTATATCTTGTTTCCTAATAGAAGTTTGTAGCTATTTCTGACTTCCAAGTTACTTTGTAAACAGTAACACAAATGGGCAAAACGTGCACGTAAAGACCCACTAAAAAATTACGAGCTCTACTACGAGGCCTTCACGAGTAGGCGTGCACGTGGTACATTTGAATCACAGATGGAGGATATTGATAAGGAAAATGACACCTCCCAGCCGCACATGGGGGAGGATAATGTGGTTGGCGGAACCTCTCAAACATTAGACACTGAGGAGGGTTTTGTTAGAACAATGTGCAGCGTGCTAAACTCATCAAGATGCCCATTGAACATTTCCTCTTCGTTGCGGCCAATCTCGAAGTGACCAAGAAGAAGTGGGGTACGAATGATGGATCCAGAAGCAAAGCTCCTTTTAAAAAGTTAGCCAATACTCTTGAAAGTCGCCAGTCTAGCAGAGACACTAGTTCTGGTGCTACTCAGCCTGGTGTAACGCCGACCTCAACCTTTGACCAATGCTGTGAAATCATAAGTGAAATGCTACTTGACGACGAACAGGTTGTATCTTTCAGTGAGTATTTAAATTGGAACCCAAATTGTCAGAACTTGTTCTTACATTTGAAAGAAAGCCAAAAGCTTGTATACGTATTGAAAACATTGAAGGCCTTGTCGAATCAACTGACCCCACTTGCTAGACCAACGTATCCATTCTTCATGAACCCTGGGACACCATTTATGTG